>CAXHUL010000002.1:0-600000 GCA_964019695.1 Loripinus fragilis
TCTGGTCGGGGGCTAACTTCTGACACCAGTTTTGAGCCCGTCCGTGAAAGTGACCTGCACAAGTTTTATGCCGGGTCGGCCACTGTGGCCTAATGGAAAGATCTTCTAATGCTCATAACTTTTTAATTTTCCGACGGAATGCTTTGAAATTTTCACTATTTGTAGACGGCCTCCCGTACTACAAACTGATGCCAGTGTGGGCATGATGAAAATAGTAGTTCGCGAGACGGAAGCGCGTAAATCTTCGGGAAGGCGAACTTCCGCACCCAGATAACTCTGTATCGAAACATTGTTGCGGGCGAGTGCGCATGGCAATACGTGGGCCTCTGTTGGCCCTATCCTCGTGCAAAACCTAAAAGCGATCAGAGCCTTAGAAAGTGCGTAAAACCGCGATTCCCATTTGCCTTGGGCCCTATGGGAAAACAGGAAATATCATGATTGCGGTCCGTGGTGGGCGCGAACAGTGATAATTTTCACACTTGTGTAAGCTCTTTTATAGGTCAACATTTTGGAAAAAAATTGGCTTGCTACCCACAGCAGGAGCTGAGAACCATGCATTCGGAGGTTTCACAACCCCACCCACCTATGCCCTCAAAGTTTGAGAAAACGCGACCGACGCGAAAAGCCCCGGAACCTATTGCAAAGTGATGAGCAGTGCCCAGGAGCACCTCTCAGTCATTTGCGCAAAATTCCTTCAGCTACAAGTGGCTCAAATAAGGGCATGAAAATTGTGCGGAAAGCCCTCCCAGGGGCTATTGCTCGGCACTCGGGGGACGGAAAATTTTACACAATGCCTCACAATGAAGCTCTGGTCAGGGGCTAACTTCTGACACCAGTTTCGAGCCCGTCCGTGAAAGTGACCCGCGCAAGTTTTAGGCCGGGTCGGCCACTGTGGCCTAATGGAAAGATCTTCTAATGCTCATAACTTTTTAATTTTCCGACGGAATGCTTTGAAATTTTTACCATTTGTAGACGGCCTCCCGTACTACAAACTGATGCCAGTGTGGGCATGATGAAAATAGTAGTTCGCGAGACGGAAGCGGGTAAAGCTTCGGGGAGGCGAACTTCCGCACCCCGATAACTCTGTATCGAAACATTGTTGCGGGCGGGTGCGCATGGCAATACGTGGGCCTCTGTTGGCCCTATCCTCGTGCAAAATCTAAAAGCGATCAGAGCCTTAGAAAGTGCGTAAAACCGCGATTCCCATTTGCCTTGGGCCCTATGCGAAAACAGGAAATATCATGATTGCGGTCCGGGGTGCGCGCGCACAATGATAATTTTCACACCCGAGTAAGCTCTTTTATAGGTCAACATTTTGGAAAAAAATTGGCTTGCTACCCACAGCAGGAGCTGAGAACCATGCATTCGGAGGTTTCACAACCCCACCCACCTATGCCCTCAAAGTTTGAGAAAACGCGACCGACGCGAAAAGCCCCGGAACCTATTGCAAAGTGATGAACAGTGCCCAGGAGCACCTCTCAGTCATTTGCGCAAAATTCCTTCAGCTACAACTGGCTCAAATAAGGGCGTGAAAATTGTGCGGAAAGCCCTTCCAGGGGCTATTGCTCGGCACTCGGGGGACGGAAAACTTTACGAAAATGCCTCACAATGAAGCTCTGGTCGGGGGCTAACTTCTGACACCAGTTTCGAGCCCATCCGTGAAAGTGACCCGCGCAAGTTTTAGGCCGGGTCGGCCACTGTGGCATAATGGAAAGATCTTCTAATGCTCATAGCTTTTTAATTTTCCGACGGAACGCTTTGAAATTTTCACCATTTGTAGACGGCCTCCTGTACTACAAACTGATGCCAGTGTGGGCATGATGAAAATAGTAGTTCGCGAGACTGAAGCGCGTAAAGCTTCGGGAGGCAAACTTCCGCACCCCGATAACTCTGTATCGAACATTGTTGCGGGCGGGTGCGCATGGCAATACGTGGGCCTCTGTTGGCCCTATCCTCGTGCAAAATCTAAAAGCGATCAGAGCCTTAGAAAGTGCGTAAAACCGCGATTCCCATTTGCCTTGGGCCCTATGGGAAAACAGGAAATATCATGATTGCGGTCCGTGATGCGCGCGAACAATGATAATTTTCACACCCGAGTAAGCTCTTTTATAGGTCAACATTTTAGAAAAAAATTGGCTTGCTACCCACAGCAGGAGCTGAGAACCATGCATTCGGAGGTTTCACAACCCCACCCACCTATGCCCTCAAAGTTTGAGAAAACGCGACCGACGCGAAAAGCCCCTGAACCTATTGCAAAGTGATGAGCAGTGCCCAGGAGCACCTCTCAGTCATTTGCGCAAAATTCCTTCAGCTACAAGTGGCTCAAATAAGGGCGTGAAAATTGTGCGGAAAGCCCTTTCAGGGGCTATTGCTCGGCACTCGGGGGACGGAAAACTTTACGCAATGCCTCACAATGAAGCTCTGCTCGGGGGCTAACTTCTGACACCAGTTTTGAGCCCGTCCGTGAAAGTGACCCGCGCAAGTTTAAGGCCGGGTCGGCCACTGTGGCCTAATGGAAAGATCTTCTAATGCTCATAACTTTTTAATTTCCCTACAGAACGCTTTGAAATTTTCACCATTTGTAGACGGCCTCCCGTACTACAAACTGATGCCAGTGTGGGCATGATGAAAATAGTAGTTCGCGAGACGGAAGCGCGTAAAGCTTCGTGGAGGCGAACTTCCGCACCCCGATAACTCTGTGTCGAAACATTGTTGCGGGCGGGTGCGCATGGCAATACGTGGGCCTCTGTTGGCCCTATCCTCGTGCAAAATCTAAAAGCAATCAGAGCCTTAGAAAGTGCTTAAAACCGCGATTCCCATTTGCCTTGGGCCCTATGGGAAAACAGGAAATATCATGATTGCAGTCCAGGGTGCGCGCGCACAATGATAATTTTCACACCCGAGTAAGCTCTTTTATAGGTCAACATTTTGGAAAAAAATTGGCTTGCTACCCACAGCAGGAGCTGAGAACCATGCATTCGGAGGTTTCACAACCCCACCCACCTATGCCCTCAAAGTTTGAGAAAACGCGACCGACGCAAAAAGCCCGGGAACCTATTGCAAAGTGATGAGCAGTGCCCAGGAGCACCTCTCAGTCATTTGCACAAAATTCCTTCAGCTACAAGTGGCTCAAATAAGGGCGTGAAAATTGTGCAGAAAGCCCTTCCAGGGGCTATTGCTGGGCTCTCGGGGGACGGAAAATTTTACGCAATGCCTCACAATGAAGCTCTGGTCGGGGGCTAACTTCTGACACCAGTTTCGAGCCCGTCCGTGAAAGTGACCCGCGCAAGTTTTAGGCCGAGTCGGCCACTGTGGCTTAATGGAAAGATCTTCTAATGCTCATAACTTTTTAATTTTCCGACGGAACTTTGAAATTTTCACCATTTGTAGACGGCCTCCCGTACTACAAACTGATGCCCGTGTGGGCATGATGAAAATAGTAGTTCGCGAGACGGAAGCGCGTAAAGCTTCGGGGAGGCGAACTTCCGCACCCCGATAACTATGTATCGAAACATTGTTGCGGGCAGGTGCGCATGGCAATACGTGGGCCTCTGTTGGCCCTATCCTCGTGCAAAATCTAAAAGCGATCAGAGCCTTAGAAAGTGCGTAAATCCGCGATTCCCATTTGCCTTGGGCCCTATGGGAAAACAGGAAATATCATGATTGCGGTCCGGGGTGCGCGCGCACAATGATAATTTTCACACCCAAGTAAGCTCTTTTATAGGTCAACATTTTGGAAAAAAAATTGGCTTGCTACCCACAGCAGGAGCTGAGAACCATGCATTCGGAGGTTTCACAACCCCACCCACCTATGCCCTCAAAGTTTGAGAAAACGCGACCGACGCGAAAAGCCCCGGACCCTATTGCAAAGTGATGAGCAGTGCCCAGGAGCACCTCTCAGTCATTTGCGCAAAATTCCTTCAGCTACAAGTGTCTCAAATAAGGACGTGAAAATTGTGCGGAAAGCCCTTCCAGGGACTATTGCTCGGCACTCGGGGGACGGAAAATTTTACGCAATGCCTCACAATGAAGCTCTGGTCGGGGGCTAACTTCTGACACCAGTTTCAAGCCAGTCCGTGAAAGTGACCCGCGCAAGTTTTAGGCCGGGTCGGCCACTGTGGCCTAATGGAAAGATCTTCTAATGCTCATAACTTTTTAATTTTCAGACGGAACGCTTTGAAATTTTCACCATTTGTAGATGGCCTCCCGTACTACAAACTGATGCCAGTGTGGGCATGATAAAAATAGTAGTTCGCGAGACGGAAGCGTGTAAAGCTTCGGGGAGGCGAACTTCCGCACCCCGATAACTCTGTATCGAAACATTGTTGCGGGCGGGTGCGCATGGCAATACGTGGGCCTCTGTTGGCCCTATCCTCGTGCAAAATCTAAAAGCGATCAGAGCCTTAGAAAGTGCGTAAAACCGCGATTCCCATTTGCCTTGGGCCCTATGGGAAAACAGGAAATATCATGATTGCGGTCCGGGGTGAGCGCACACAATGATAATTTTCACACCCTAGTAAGCTCTTTTATAGGTCAACATTTTGGAAAAAAAATTGGCTTGCTACCCACAGCAGGAGCTGAGAACCATGCATTCGGAGGTTTCACAACCCCATCCACCTATGCCCTCAAAGTTTGAGAAAACGCAACTGACGCGAAAAGCCCTGGAACCTTTTGCAAAGTGATGAGCAGTGCCCAGGAGCACCTCTCAGTCATTTGCGCAAAATTCCTTCAGCTACAAGTGGCTCAAATAAGGGCGTGAAAATTGTGCGGAAAGCCCTTCCAGGGGCTATTGCTCGGCACTCGGGGGACGGAAAATTTTAGGCAATGTCTCACAATAAAGCTCTGGTCGGGGGCTAACTTCTGACACCAGTTTCGAGCCCGTCTGTGAAAGTGACCCGCGCAAGTTTTAGGCCGGGTCGGCCACTGTGGCCTAATGGAAAGATCTTCTAATGCTCATAACTTTTTAATTTTCCGACGGAACGCTTTGAAATTTTCACCATTTGTAGATGGCCTCCCGTATTACAAACTGATGCCAGTGTGGGCATGATGAAAATAGTAGTTCGCGAGACCGAAGCGCGTAAAGCTTCAGGGAGGCGAACTTCCGCACCCCGATAACTCTGTATCGAAACATTGTTGCGGGCGAGTGCGCATGGCAATACGTGGGCCTCTGTTGGCCCTATCCTCGTGCAAAATCTAAAAGCGATCAGAGCCTTAAAAAGTGCGTAAAACCGCGATTCCCATTTGCCTTGGGCCCTATTGGAAAACAGTAAATATCATGATTGCGGTCCGGGGTGCGCGCGCACAATGATAATTTTCACACCCGAGTAAGCTCTTTTATAGGTCAACATTTTGGAAAAAAAAATTGGCTTGCAACCCACAGCAGGAGCTGAGAACCATGCATTCAGAGGTTTCACAACCCCACCCACCTATGCCCTCAAAGTTTGAGAAAACGCAACCAACGCGAAAAGCCCTGGAACCTATTGCAAAGTGATGAGCAGTGCCCAGGAGCACCTCTCAGTCATTTGCGCAAAATTCCTTCAGCTACAAGTGGCTCAAATAAGGGTGTGAAAATTGTGCGGAAAGTCCTTCCAGGGGCTATTGCTCAGCACACGGGGGACGGAAAATTTTACGCAATGCCTCACAATGAAGCTCTGGTCGGGGGCTAGCTTCTGACACCAGTTTCGAACCCGTCCGTGAAAGTGACCCGCGCAAGTTTTAGGCCGGGTCGGCCACTGTGGCCTAATGGAAAGATCTTCTAATGCTCATAACTTTTTAATTTTCCGACGGAACACTTTGAAATTTTCACCATTTGTAGACGGCCTCCCGTACTACAAACTGATGCCAGTGTGGGCATGATGAAAATAGTAGTTCGCGAGACGGAAGCGCATAAAGCTTCGGGGAGGCGAACTTCCACACCCCGATAACTCTGTATCGAAACATTGCTGCGGGCGTGTGCGCATGGCAATACGTGGGCCCCTGTTGGCCCTATCCTCGTGCAAAATCTAAAAGCGATCAGAGCCTTAGAAAGTGTGTAAAACCGCGAGTCCCATTTGCCTTGGGCCCTATGGGAAAACAGGAAATATCATGATTGCGGTCCGGGGTGCGCGCGCACAATGATAATTTTCACACCCGAGTAAGCTCTTTTATAGGTCAACATTTTGGAAAAAAAATTGGCTTGCTACCCACAGCAGGAGCTGAGAACCATGCATTCGGAGGTTTCACAACCCCACCCACCTATGCCCTCAAAGTTTGAGAAAACGTGACCGACGCGAAAAGCCCCGGAACCTATTGCAAAGTGATGAGCAGTGCCCAGGAGCACCTCTCAGTCATTTGCGCAAAAATCCTTCAGCTACAAGTGGCTCAAGTAAGGGCGTGAAAATTGTGCGGAAAGCCCTTCCAGGGGCTATTGCTCGGCACTCGGGGGACAGAAAATTTTACGCAATGCCTCACAATGAAGCTCTGGTCGGGGGCTAACTTCTGACACCAGTTTCGAGCCCGTCCGTGAAAGTGACCCGCGCAAGTTTTAGGCCGGGTCGGCCACTGTGGCCTAATGGAAAGATCTTCTAATGCTCATAACTTTTTAATTTTCCGACGGAACGCTTTGAAATTTTCACCATTTGTAGACGGCCTCCCGTACTACAAACTGATGCCATTGTAGGCATGATGAAAATAGTAGTTCGCGAGGCGGAATCGCGTAAAGCTTAGGGGACGCGAACTTCCGCACCCCGATAACTCTGTATCGAAACATTGTTGCGGGCCGGTGCGCATGGCAATACGTGGGCCTCTGTTGGCCCTATCCTCGTGCAAAATCTAAAAGCTTTCAGAGCCTTAGAAAGTGCGTAAAACCGCGATTCCCATTTGCCTTTGGCCCTATGGGAAAACAGGAAATATCATGATTGCGGTCCGGGGTGCGCGCGCACAATGATAATTTTCACACCCGAGTAAGCTCTTTTATAGGTCAACATTTTGGAAAAAAAATTGGCTTGCTACCTACAGCAGGAGCTGAGAACCATGCATTCGGAGGTTTCACAACCCCAGCCACCTATGCCCTCAAAGTTTGAGAAAACGCGACCGACGCGAAAAGCCCCGGAACCTATTGCAAAGTGATGAGCGGTGCCCAGGAGCACCTCTCAGTCATTTGCGCAAAATTCCTTCAGCTACAAGTGGCTCAAATAAGGGCGTGAAAATTGTGCGGAAAGCCTATCCAGGGGCTATTGCTCGGCACTCGGGGGACGGAAAATTTTACGCAATGCCTCACAATGAAGCTCTGGTCGGGGGCTAACTTCTGACACCAGTTTCGAGCCCGTCCATGAAAGTGACCCGCGCAAGTTTTAGGCCGGGTCGGCCACTGTGGCCTAATGGAAAGATCTTCTAATGCCCATAACTTTTTAATTTTCCGACGGAACGCTTTGAAATTTTCACCATTTGTAGACGGCCTCCCGTACTACAAACTGATGCCAGTGTGGGCATGATGAAAATAGTAGTTCGCGAGACGGAAGCGCGTAAAGCTTCGGGGAGGCGAACTTCCGCACACCGATAACTCTGTATCGAACATTGTTGCGGGCGGGTGCGCATGGCAATACGTGGGCCTCTGTTGGCCCTATCCTCGTGCAAAATCTAAAAGCGATCAGAGCCTTAGAAAGTGCGTAAAACCGCGATTCCCATTTGCCTTGGGCCCTATGGGAAAACAGGAAATATCATGATTGCGGTCCGTGGTGCGCCCGAACAATGATAATTTTCACACCCGAGTAAGCTCTTTTATAGGTCAACATTTTAGAAAAAATTGGCTTGCTACCCACAGCAGGAGCTGAGAACCATGCATTCGGAGGTTTCACAACCCCACCCACCTATGCCCTCAAAGTTTGAGAAAACGCGACCGACGCGAAAAGCCCCTGAACCTATTGCAAAGTGATGAGCGATGCCCAGGAGCACCTCTCAGTCATTTGCGCAAAATTCCTTCAGCTACAAGTGGCTCAAATAAGGGCGTGAAAATTGTGCGGAAAGCCCTTCCAGGGGCTATTGCTCGTCACTCGGGGGACGGAAAATTTTACGCAATGCCTCACAATGAAGCTCTGGTCGGGGGCTAACTTCTGACACCAGTTTCGAGCCCGTCCGTGAAAGTGACCCGCGCAAGTTTTAGGCCGGGTCGGCCACTGTGGCCTAATGGAAAGATCTTCTAATGCTCATAACTTTTTAATTTTCGGACGGAACGCTTTGAAATTTTCACCATTTGTAGATGGCCTCCCGTACTACAAACTGATGCCAGTGTGGGCATGATGAAAATAGTAGTTCGCGAGACGGAAACGCGTAAAGCTTCGGGGAGGCGAACTTCCGCACCCCGATAACTCTGTATCGAAACATTGTTGCGGGCGGGTGCGCATGGCAATACGTGGGCCTCTGTTGGCCCTATCCTCGTGCAAAATCTAAAAGCGATCAGAGCCTTAGAAAGTGCGTAAAACCGCGATTCCCATTTGCCTTGGGCCCTATGGGAAAACAGGAAATATCATGATTGCAGTCCAGGGTGCGCACGCAGAATGATAATTTTCACACCCGAGTAAGCTCTTTTATAGGTCAACATTTTGGAAAAAAATTGGCTTGCTACCCACAGCAGGAGCTGAGAACCATGCATTCGGAGGTTTCACAACCCTACCCACCTATGCCCTCAAAGTTTGAGAAAACGCGACCGACGCAAAAAGCCCCGGAACCTATTGCAAAGTGATGAGCAGTGCCCAGGAGCACCTCTCAGACATTTGCGCAAAATTCCTTCAGCTACAAGTGGCTCAAATAAGGGCGTGAAAATTGTGCAGAAAGCCCTTCCAGGGGCTATTGCTCGGCTCTAGGGGGACGGAAAATTTTACGCAATGCCTCACAATGAAGCTCTGGTCGGGGGCTAACTTCTGACACCAGTTTCGAGCCCGTCCGTGAAAGTGACCCGCGCAAGTTTTAGGCCGAGTCGGCCACTGTGGCCTATTGGAAAGATCTTCTAATGCTCATAACTTTTTAATTTTCCGACGGAACGCTTTGAAATTTTCACCATATGTAGACGGCCTCCCGTTATACAAACTGATGCCAGTGTGGGCATGATGAAAATAGTAGTTCGCGAGACGGAAGCGCGTAAAGCTTCGGGGAGGCGAACTTCCGCACCCCGATAACTCTGTATCGAAACATTGTTGCGGGCAGGTGCGCATGGCAATACGTGGGCCTCTGTTGGCCCTATCCTCGTGCAAAATCTAAAAGCGATCAGAGCCTTAGAAAGTGCGTAAAACCGCGATTCCCATTTGCCTTGGGCCCTATGGGAAAACAGGAAATATCATGATTGCCGTCCGGGGTGCACGCGCACAATGATAATTTTCACACCCGAGTAAGCTCTTTTATAGGTCAACATTTTGGAAAAAAAATTGGCTTGCTACCCACAGCAGGAGCTGAGAACCATGCATTCGGAGGTTTCACAACCCCACCCACCTATGCCCTCAAAGTTTGAGAAAACGCGACCGACGTGAAAAGCCCCGGACCCTATTGCAAAGTGATGAGCAGTGCCCAGGAGCACCTCTCAGTCATTTGCGCAAAATTCCTTCAGCTACAAGTGGCTCAAATAAGGACGTGAAAATTGTGCGGAAAGCCCTTCCAGGGACTATTGCTCGGCACTCGGGGGACGGAAAATTTTACGCAATGCCTCACAATGAAACTCTGGTCGGGGGCTAACTTCTGACACCAGTTTCGAGCCCGTCCGTGAAAGTGACCCGCGCAAGTTTTAGGCCGGGTCGGCCACTGTGGCCTAATGGAAAGATCTTCTAATGCTCATAACTTTTTAATTTTCCGACGGAACGCTTTGAAATTTTCACCATTTGTAGACGGCCTCCCGTACTACAAACTGATGCCAGTGTGGGCATGATGAAAATAGTAGTTCGCGAGACGGAAGCGTGTAAAGCTTCGGGGAGGCGAACTTCCGCACCCCCATAACTCTGTATCGAAACATTGTTGCGGGCGGGTGCGCATGGCAATACGTGGGCCTCTGTTGGCCCTATCCTCGTGCAAAATCTAAAAGCGATCAGAGCCTTAGAAAGTGCGTAAAACCGCGATTCCCATTTGCCTTGGGCCCTATGGGAAAACAGGAAATATCATGATTGCGGTCTGGGGTGCGCGCACACAATGATAATTTTCACACCCGAGTAAGCTCTTTTATAGGTCAACATTTTGGAAAAAAAATTGGCTTGCTACCCACAGCAGGAGCTGAGAACCATGCATTCGGAGGTTTCACAACCCCACCCACCTATGCCCTCAAAGTTTGAGAAAACGTGACCGACGCGAAAAGACCCGGAACCTATTGCAAAGTGATGAGCAGTGCCCAGGAGCACCTCTCAGTCATTTGCGCAAAAATCCTTCAGCTACAAGTGGCTCAAGTAAGGGCGTGAAAATTGTGCGGAAAGCCCTTCCAGGGGCTATTGCTCGGCACTCAGGGGACAGAAAATTTTACGCAATGCCTCACAATGAAGCTCTGGTCGGGGGCTAACTTCTGACACCAGTTTCGAGCCCGTCCGTGAAAGTGACCCGCGCAAGTTTTAGGCCGGGTCGGCCACTGTGGCCTAATGGAAAGATCTTCTAATGCTCATAACTTTTTTATTTTCCGACGGAACGCTTTGAAATTTTCACCATTTGTAGACGGCCTCCCGTACTACAAACTGATGCCAGTGTGGGCATGATGAAAATAGTAGTTCGCGAGACGGAAGCGCGTAAAGCTTCGGGGACGCGAACTTCCGCACCCCGATAACTCTGTATCGAAACATTGTTGCGGGCGAGTGCGAATGGCAATACGTGGGCCTCTGTTGGCCCTATCCTCGTGCAAAATCTAAAACCGATCAGAGCCTTAGAAAGTGTGTAAAACCGCGATTCCCATTTGCCTTGGGCCCTATGGGAAAACAGGAAATATCATGATTGCGGTCCGGGGTGCGCGCGCACAATGATAATTTTCACACCCGAGTAAGCTCTTTTATAGGTCAACATTTTGGAAAAAAAATTGGCTTGCTACCTACAGCAGGAGCTGAGAACCATGCATTCGGAGGTTTCACAACCCCACCCACCTATGCCCTCAAAGTTTGAGAAAACGCGACCGACGCGAAAAGCCCCGGAACCTATTGCAAAGTGATGAGCGGTGCCCAGGAGCACCTCTCAGTCATTTGCGCAAAATTCCTTCAGCTACAAGTGGCTCAAATAAGGGCATGAAAATTGTGCGGAAAGCCTATCCAGGGGCTATTGCTCGGCACTCGGGGGACGAAAAATTTTACGCAATGCCTCACAATGAAGCTCTGGTCGGGGACTAACTTCTGACACCAGTTTCGAGCCCGTCCATTAAAGTGACCCGCGCAAGTTTTAGGCCGGGTCGGCCACTGTGGCCTAATGGAAAGATCTTCTAATGCCCATAACTTTTTAATTTTCCGACGGAACGCTTTGAAATTTTCACCATTTGTAGACGGCCTCCCGTACTACAAACTGATGCCAGTGTGGGCATGATGAAAATAGTAGTTTGCGAGACGGAAGCGCGTAAAGCTTCGGGGAGTCGAACTTCCGCACCCCGATAACTCTGTATCGAAACATTGTTGCGGGCGGGTGCGCATGGCAATACGTGGGCCTCTGTTGGCTCAATCCTAGTGCAAAATCTAAAAGCGATCAGAGCTTTAGAAAGTGCGTAAAACCGCGATTCCCATTTGCCTTGGGCCCTATGGGAAAACAGGAAATATCATGATTGCGGTCTGGGGTGTGCGCGCAAAATGATAATTTTCACACCCGAGTAAGCTCTTTTATAGGTCAACATTTTGGAAAAAAAATTGGCTCGCTACCCACAGCAGGAGCTGAGAACCATGCATTCGGAGGTTTCACAACCCCACCCACCTATGCCTTCAAAGTTTGAGAAAACGCGACCGACGCGAAAAGCCCCTGAACCTATTGCAAAGTGATGAGCAGTGCCCAGGAGCACCTCTCAGTCATTTGCGCAAAATTCCTTCAGCTACAAGTGGCTAAAATAAGGGCGTGAAAATTGTGCGGAAAGCCCTTCCAGGGGCTATTGCTCGGCACTCGGGGGACGGAAAATTTTAAGCAATGCCTCACAATAAAGCTCTGGTCGGGGGCTAACTTATGACACCAGTTTCGAGCCTGTCCGTGAAAGTGACCCGCGCAAGTTTTAGGTCGGATCGGCCACTGTGGCCTAATGGAAAGATCTTTAATGCTCATAACTTTTTAATTTTCCGACGGAACGCTTTGGAATTTTCACCATTTGTAGACAGCCTCCCGTACTACAAACTGATGCCAGTGTGGGCATGATGAAAATAGTAGTTCACGAGACGGAAGCGCATAAAGCTTCGGGGAGGCGAACTTCCGCACCCCGATAACTCTGTATCGAAACATTGTTGCCGGCCGGTGCGCATGGCAATACGTGGGCCTCTGTTGGCCCTATCCTCGTGCAAAATCTAAAAGTGATCAGAGCCTTAGAAAAGTGCGTAAAACCGCGATTCCCATTTGCCTTGGGCCCTATGGGAAAACAGGAAATATCATGATTACGGTCCGGGGTGCGCGCGCACAATGATAATTTTCACACCCGAGTAAGCTCTTTTATAGGTCAACATTTTGGAAAAAAAATTGGCTTGCTACCCACAGCAGGAGCTGAGAACCATGCATTTGGAGGTTTCACAACCCCACCCACCTATGCCCTCAAAGTTTGAGAAAACGCGACCGAAGCGAAAAGCCCCAGAACCTATTGCAAAGTGATGAGCAGTGCCCAGGAGCACCTCTCAGTCATTTGCGCAAAATTCCTTCAGCTACAAGTGGCTCAAATAAGGGCGTGAAAATTGTGCGGAAAGCCCTTCCAGGGGCTATTGCTCGGCACTCGGGGGACGGAAAATTTTACACAATGCCTCACAATGAAGCGCTGGTCGGGGGCTAACTTCTGCCTTCAGTTTCGAGCCCGTCCGTGAAAGTGACCCGCGCAAGTTTTAAGCCGGGTCGGCCACTGTGGCCTAATGGAAAGATCTTCTAATGCTCATAACTTTTTAATTTTCCGACGGAACACTTTGAAATTTTCACCATTAATAGACGGCCTCCCGTACTACAAACTGATGCCAGTGTGGGCATGATGAAAATAGTAGTTCGCAAGACGGAAGCGGGTAAAGCTTCGGGGAGGCGAACTTCCGCACCCCAATAACTCTGTATCAAAATATTGTTGCGGGCGAGTGCGCATGGCAATACGAGGGCCTCTGTTGGCCCTATCCTCGTGCAAAATCTAAAAGCGATCAGAGCCTTAGAAAGTGCGTAAAACCGCGATTCCCATTTGCCTTGGGCCCTATGGGAAAACAGGAAATATCATGATTGCGGTCCGGGGTGCGCGCGCACAATGATAATTTTCACACCCGAGTAAGCTCTTTTATAGGTCAACATTTTGGAAAAAAAATTGGCTTGCTACCCACAGCAGGAGCTAAGAACCATGCATTCGGAGGTTTCACAACCCCACCCACCTATGCCCTCAAAGTTTGAGAAAACGCAACCGACGCGAAAAGCCCCGGAACCTATTGCAAAGTGATGAGCAGTGCCCAGGAGCACCTCTCAGTCATTTGCTCAAAATTCCTTCAGCTACAAGTGGCTCAAATAAGGGCGTGAAAATTGTGCGGAAAGCCCTTCCAGGGGCTATTGCTTGGCACTCGGGGGACGGAAAATTTTACGCAATGCCTCACAATGAAGCTCTGGTCGGGGGCTAACTTCTGACACCAGTTTAGAGCCCGTCCATGAAAGTGACCCGCGCAAGTTTTAGGCCTGGCCGGCCACTGTGGCCTAATGGAAAGATCTTCTAATGCTCATAACTTTTTAATTTTCCGACGGAACGCTTTGAAATTTTCACCATTTGTAGACGGCCTCCCGTACTACAAACTGATGCCAGTGTGGGCATGATGAAAATAGTAGTTCGCGAGACGGAAGCGCGTAAAGCTTCGGGGAGGCGAACTTCAGCACCCCGATAACTCTGTATCGAAACATTGTTGTGGGCGGGTTCGCATGGCAATACGTGGGCCTCTGTTGGCCCTATCCTCGTGCAAAATCTAAAAGCGATCAGAGCCTTAGAAAGTGCGTAAAACCGCGATTCCCATTTGCCTTGGGCCCTATGGGAAAACAGGAAATATCATGATTGCGGTCCGGGGTGCGCGCGCACAATGATAATTTTCACACCCGAGTAAGCTCTTTTATAGGTCAACATTTTGGAAAAAAAATTGGCTTGCTACCCACAGCAGGAGCTGAGAACCATGCATTCGGAGGTTTCACAACCCCACCCACCTATGCCCTCAAAGTTTGAGAAAACGTAACCGACGCGAAAAGCCCCGGAACCTATTGCAAAGTGATGAGCAGTGCCCAGGAGCACCTCTCAGTCATTTGCGCAAAATTCCTTCAGCTACAAGTGGCTCAAATAAGGGCGTGAAAATTGTGCGGAAAGCCCTTCCAGGGGCTATTGCTCGGCACTCGGGGGACGGAAAATTTTACGCAATGCCTCACAATGAAGCTCTGGTCGGGGGCTAACTTCTGACACCAGTTTTGAGCCCGTCCGTGAAAGTGACCCACGCAAGTTTTAGGCCGGGTCAGCCACTGTGGCCTAATGGAAAGATCTTCTTATGCTCATAACTTTTTGATTTTCCGACGGAACGCTTTGAAATTTTCACCATTTGTAGACGGCCTCCCGTACTACAAACTGATGCCAGTGTGGGCATGATGAAAATAGTAGTTCGCGAGACGGAAGCGCGTAAAACTTCGGGGAGGCGACCTTCCGCACCCCGATAACTCTGTATCGAAACATTTTTGCGGGCGGGTGCACATGGCAATACGTGGGCCTCTGTTGGCCCTATCCTCGTGCAAAATCTAAAAGCGATCAGAGCCTTAGAAAGTGCGTAAAACCGCGATTCCCATTTGCCTTGGGCCCTATGGGAAAACAGGAAATATCATGATTGCGGTCCGGGGTGCGCGCGCACAATGATACTTTTCACACCCGAGTAAGCTCTTTTATAGGTCAACATTTTGGAAAAAAAATTTGGCTTGCTACCCACAGCAGGAGCTGAGAACCATGCATTTGGAGGTTTCACAACCCCACCCACCTATGCCCTCAAAGTTTGAGAAAACGCGACTGACGCGAAAAGCCCCGGAACCTTTTGCAAAGTGATGAGCAGTGCCCAGGAGCACCTCTCAGTCATTTGCGCAAAATTCCTTCAGCTACAAGTGGCTCAAATAAGGGCGTGAAAATTGTGCGGAAAGCCCTTCCAGGGGCTATTGCTTGGCACTCGGGGGACGGAAAATTTTACGCAATGCCTCACAATGAAGCTCTGGTCGGGGGCTAACTTCTGACACCAGTTTCGAGCCCGTCCGTGAAAGTGACCCGCGCAAGTTTTAGGCCGGGTCGGCCACTGTGGCCTAATGGAAAGATCTGCTAATGCTCATAACTTTTTAATTTTCCGACGGAACGCTTTGGAATTTTCACCATTTGTAGACGGCCTCCCGTACTACAAACTGATGCCAGTGTGGGCATGATGAAAATAGTAGTTCGCGAGACGGAAGCGCGTAAAGCTTCGGGGAGGCGAACTTCTGCACCCCGATAACTCTGTATCGAAACATTGTTGCGGGCCGGTGCGCATGGCAATACGTGGGCCTCTGTTGACCCTATCCTCGTGCAAAATCTAAAAGCGATCAGAGCCTTAGAAAGTGCGTAAAACCGCGATTCCCATTTGCCTTGGGCCCTATGGGAAAACAGGAAATATCATGATTGCGGTCCGGGGTGCGCGCGCACTATGATAATTTTCACATCCGAGTAAGCTCTTTTATAGGTCAACATTTTGGAAAAAAAATTGGCTTGCTACCCACAGCAGGAGCTGAGAACCATGCATTCGGAGGTTTCACAACCCCACCCACCTATGTATCACTTTACATGCAAGATTGGTATGAAAAAAACACACAAAACAACAACAAAAACAAACAAACTGAAAGATAATTATTTACAAGGAGTATGAATAATCAAATGAACGCCTTTCATATACACTTAACACAGTTCATGCATATAAGCGTAGGACGTTATTCCGTTAGAAGTCATTTTATCAGTTCATTTAAAGTACATAGCCAGTTATAGCTGACGTCGAATGAAGTCATATCTTGCATGTACATGTGTATGTAGATATTAACCCTTTTCATTCTGATGGACTATTCTATGCACATTGACGCAATTAGTATGGAATGGTTCATGCACTTCTTTTCTGAAAATCGTTTTGATGATAGCAACCAGTGCAGACCCTGGCAAAACTCGTTCTATGCGACATTTCGTCGAGGTTTTCACTGTTTGCAGAATAACCAACGAATCGGTATCTAGAATGTAAAGGGTTAAGAGTGTTCGCAGGGGTTGCGACAGCAGTTCCTGACGAATGAGAACGACTTTAACAAGAGACTGTCTATCATGGCTCTGTCTAGGTTAGACCAGCAAGAGGCGCTCAAAATTATCGTTAAAAACGTGTCAGCGTCAGCTGAAATTAGAGTGTCTGCTAGCTCTGGTGGTAAAATGCCTCTACAATCATGAAGGAATCTTTCCCTTAGTGGTCGAGAACACTTACACTCTGCGACTAGGTCGGAAAGAGAATCTCTGTAATAAGACTAACAATGCAAGCATAAATAATTGCCTGGTTCTGGTATAGACGACCACAGCCTAGAAATAAAATCACATAGCTTCAAGTCACAGCCCGAATATGACATCATATCACACAAAATATGCAATATAATTCTGTGGATCTTTTGTTAGGGTACAATCAATGCTTCTTTCACGTAGAGGTATTTGATTTCCTTCCCATTTATTTTCAGCAAATTTTGTTCATATCTGGAAAGCCTCACTTGTTTTCATGGGAAAGACTTGATAGTTCAGTCCGTGTATGTACATCTTAAGGACAGAAAACCAGGGTGAAGGTAAGCTCATGTTCATGCCATTTGAAATAGTCAGTATATGTGTATGGCTTTGGTACTTTTTTCAGAAACATGTCGTACTGCAGCTTATTCACATTTACATAAATCGCACATGTTAGGGCTTCATGTCACTAATGAGTGCCTAGAGCAATTCTTTGTTTGTGTCCCTACCCTGCTTAGAATGTTGATGAACTAGTGGGGGAGGGGTTCCCTATTAGTTTGATAGGAACAACCTTTCCGTGGTATTTACACGTCGGCACATTGGTAGTGACACAATCTGCTAAACAGTGTATTACTGTAGATCTCTTCCCCCATATTCTTGCCAATGTTGTTGACATCCAGAAGGTGCACCTTTTGTTGCATACACCATTGTTGAATCAAACACCCAGGTTATCCTCTGCGAGAACGTTTGTATGACTTTATAGACTGCTGCTTATACATTGTATATACGTATCAGTGACAAAACCAACATACCCTGCCTTTAGTGCCTGGTTGAATACTGGTGCCATCAGATCCTTGAAGGTGACAGGAAAAGCTATTATGCTCTGTAGTAACGGCATTGCCATCAAAGTTATGTGCAGCACTACATGGCCTATCTAATGTTGTTCAATGTGTGATTGCAAGCCATGCGGAAGTTTGGACTTGTCAGTTTTGGTGGAAATTCTACCAGGAGTTGACTGAGACCATGGTACAGTTCCCAGAAGGAATGGCAGTGTCAACTCACGGTCAACATTATGGCCAATAGAAAGAAAGTCATGCTGACCAAAGACGCACCTCAAAACTTTATTAGCTTGTAGCATTTTATGGGGTTGTGAAAGACAGATTTTAAACTAAAAATGAGTCAATGAACTCTGCAACAGCCTTCCTGCCAATGTCATCAGCCTCAATAAGATCCTTAGCTAAGCCAGGCTTAGGAGGAACACCGAAAGACAAAAGTACAGTTCATTGTCTTCAAAACTAGAACTAAAAGGAATGGTGAAGCCCGAAACTGCCTCTAGTTCTCGTTCTACTTTGCATCTGAGCAGATTGAATACATTTGTATTTCATTTCAGTGCATTGAAGAGTTGTTTCAATATATTGAGCTCTGATGTGATTAGTAATACACCACTCCATCTGTAGTACAAAGCGTAGTTCTAGTTGCTGAAGCCTATAATACCTCTTTATTGTTTGCCTGATAGTTATGTCAAAAGCTTTTCTCCAATGGTTGACAC
Source organism: Loripinus fragilis (assembly GCA_964019695.1). NCBI lineage: Eukaryota > Metazoa > Mollusca > Bivalvia > Lucinida > Lucinidae > Loripinus > Loripinus fragilis. The sequence continues at coordinate 18,171 of CAXHUL010000002.1, forward strand.
ACTAAACCCATTTTGTTCGAGAAGTTCTTTGCATCTGCGATGTGTATCAGACAAATTTATGGGTGCAATCAGTTTCACAGGTACATATTGTGCGTAGTTGTTTTGATCTTTTGCAATGAACATTGAGAACAAGGCATACAGATAGAGCTGACATGCAATTCAAAGTTGTTTTCCTTGTAGCCCTAATCAGTGTCAACACCATCTGAATTATATCCATATACCTTGCCAAGAACTGAGCTGTTTCACAGTGACTGTCTTTCAGAACTTCCGATTTGAGAGCATGGTATCTACTGTACGTGAGCAAACAGCGAAGGTTGATAGATCAAATTATACTATGGGTTTAAGTCACCGTAAATTAATAAGGAACTTCAATTTATTTCAGCCTTATAATTTTTCTAAATTCTCCGACTGACTTAATACATGTATAGTCAATAACTGCTATTCAGATACTCAGAATAACTTATGTATCATATGGTAACACACATAACAGTTAAAGCTCAAGGCATTTATTAACCGAATACTTAAAATAGGTAAACCTTGTTAAAAGAAGTAAATAAACCTGTGCCAGCATGCAAATAAGTATAAACAGGGCTTGTTAGAGACATTAACTTGAATGTTTAATGCTATTTTGAGGGTAACATACGTACCATGGGCCTGAAAAATAGTGAAAGTGACCGTAATAAAGAACTTTAAATTATTTAAGTAGCAGCCTTATATATTTACTATATTCTGTGGCAGATGTAATACACATATAGTCAATAAATACCATACTGGTACTCCGAAATAACGCAGGAAACACTAAGTAACGTATACAACGGTAATAACTCAAGACATTTATAAAATTGATACTAAAAATATGTAACTGTGTTATAAGAAGTTCATTAACCTGTGTCAGCATGCAAACATGTACGAACATGTCATGGTTGCGACATTATCAGGGACGTTTAATGCTATTTTGGGGGATAACGTATATAACGTGATGTTACACGTCAACGCTACCACTCTCAGAGGGCTAACATCTTTTATTTTGTGTCTTGTATGATGTAGTTTCAGAAAATCATAGTGTATGAAATTCCCCCGGGGGGGGGGGGGGCGGTCTATAGCCAGCTGAAGGCCTACAATTAGACATTCTTCAAACGTAAATGCACAGGGTAAACAGTTATGATTAGAGCCACATGCTCATAATCACATGGATGGAACACGTAATTCATGACGTCATTGTATCAACATTGTAGCTGAGGCCATTTTGAAGCTTGTATCCATTTTGATGATACACTTTTTCTCAGCTCTGCGTCTATTTAAAGAGGTAAGCCAGATATAATTAGTGCATGCGTCATACTTGTTTTGTAGCTATGTCGGTAACAAATGCAATGTATGCTCTGAAATCTGGTAAAAGCAAACACTTTGGCACAAACCATATCGATTTGATAGTTGACAAAATGACATAGTCAAACGAGCAGTGTGTGGCCGGAAATTGTAAATATTAAAATTACCTAAGCTTTTGGCTAGCGCATGAAATGGTTGCTTGCTGTTGCAACGTTTGTGTTAAAGGAAAAATAAGCAAACCATTACCACATATTAGGACAATTTCCAAGATAGCAACACACTCTTGCTGAAATATGACGCCATAAGTCACATGTTCCCTACCACCAAAGGACTCTTGTCGCTAGAAATATGTTTTCAATTTTTGCAGCTGAGCATGAACTTTATCAGCTAATCATTGTTTAAAAGCTAACAATCGTTGATATTTTAACATTTATTAGCAGGATAAATACAACATCTGAAAAGTTTTAAACAAGAACAATCTTTTCAGCACTTAAGTTTTTATAAGCAGTTAAAGTTTCATACTCAGTTGAGTTGAAAATAGGAAAAGTTTTATAACCTCGATGCCAGGTAAGGCTCAATCTAACATACTCAATTGAGTTGAAAATGGAAAAAGTTTTAAAACCTCGGTGCCAGGTAAGGCTCAGTTCAACATACTTATTTGCAATGATCAGCTATATACAGAATGCTAACTTTAATTTCACAGGTTGCAAGTTTGGCTAAAATACCGCCCAGAGTGCAATTAACATAATCACCGAACAGACTGTGCGATTTCGCAGCCTGTTCTGCACATATTGTGTTTGTGTGTAGAACAATCCGGTGTCTCCTGACTAGGCCCATTTGACATCGAAAATAACTGGTTAGCTAACTTCAAGAACTACATAGTTTTACAATACCATACAGATTCAACCTGAGTGTGCGATTCAGCACTAGGAGATCACCGCCTGTGCGGCTCAGTATGCGATATAGATACAACCTGTGCGACACAGTACTAGGAGATCAATGCCATATAGATACAACCTGTGCGCATCAGTACTAGGAGATCAATACCATATATATACAGCATGTGCGACTCAGTACTAGGAGATCAATGCCATATAGATACAACCTGTGCGCCTCAGTACTAGGAGATCAATGCCATATAGATACAACCTGTGCGACACAGTACTAGGAGATCAATGCCATATAGATACAGCATGTGCGACTCAGTACTAGGAGATCAATGCCATATAGATACAACCTGTGCGACTCAGTACTAGGAGATCAATGCCATATAGATACAGCATGTGCGACACAGTACTAGGAGATCAATGCCATATAGATACAACCTGTGCGACACAGTACTAGGAGATCAATGCCATATAGATACAACCTGTGCGACTCAGTACTAGGAGATCAATGTCATATAGATACAGCATGTGCGACACAGTACTAGGAGATCAATGCAATATATATACAGCATGTGCGACTCAGTACTAGGAGATCAATGCCATATAGATACAGCATGTGCGACTCAGTACTATGAGATTAATGCCATATAGATACAACCTGTGCGACTCAGTACTAGGAGATCAATGCCATATAGATACAGCATGTGCGACACAGTACTAGGAGATCAATGCCATATAGATACAACCTGTGCGACTCAGTAATAGGAGATCAATGCCATATAGAAGTAGCATGTGCGACTCAGTACTAGGAGATCAATGCCATATAGATACAACCTGTGCGACTCAGTATTAGGAGATCAATGCCATATAGATACAACCTGTGCGACTCAGTACTCGGAGATCAATGCCATATAGATACAACCTGTGCCACTCAGTAATAAGAGATCAATGCCGTTTAGATACAACCTGTGCCACTCAGTACTAGGAGATCAATGCCATATAGATACAACCTGTGCGACTCAGTACTAGGAGATCAATGCCATATAGAAGTAGCATGTGCGACTCAGTACTAGGAGATCAATGTCATATAGATACAAACTGTGCGACTCAGTACTAGGAGATCAATGCCATATAGATACAACCAGTGCCACTCAGTAATAAGAGATCAGTGCCATATAGATAAAACCTGTGCGACACAGTCCTAGGAGATCAATGCCATATAGATACAACCTGTGCGACCCAGTACTAGGAGATCAATGCCATATAGATACAGCATGTGCGACTCAGTACTAGAAGATCAATGCCATATAGATACAATCTGTGCGACTCAGTACTAGTAGATCAATGCCATAAAGATTCAACCTGTGCGACTCAGTACTAGTAGATCAATGCCATTTAGATTCTACCTGTGCGACTCAGTACTAGGAGATCAATGCCATTTAGATTCTACCTGTGCGACTCAGTACTATGTGATCAATGCCATAAAGATGCAACCTGTGCGTCTCAGTACTAGGAAATCAATACCATATAATTCAACCTGTGCGTCTCAGTACTAGGAAATCAATACCATATAATTCAACCTGTGCGTCTCAGTACTAGTAGATCAACACTATATAGATTCAACCTATGCGACTCAGTGCTAGGAGATCAATCCCATATAATTCAACCTATGCGACTCAGTACTAGGAGATCAACACCATATAGATTCAACCTTTGCCACTCAGTTCTAGGAGATCAATGCCATATGATTCAACCTGTGCGTCTTAGTACTAGGAGATCAATGCCGTATATATACAACCTATGCTGCTCAGTCCTAGGAGATTAATACCATATAGATACAACCTGTGCGACTCAGTACTAGAAGATCGATGTCATATAGATACAACCGGTACGACTCAATGCTAGGAGATATCGTTTCATCTTCTACAAATGGAGCATGTTACACCCAAAGCTCACGCGATAATGTACTGAGTTCTCCTGGGGGTTCAGATATTTAATGCAGTCATTTGATATACAGTAACACCTGTGTAAAACGGGTATCTAAAAAAGACCGAAAAATTGGTTACAAGAACAATAATCGCTTAGTTCATGTCAAAAGTATTGCAGAATGCTCCAAGGGGGGGGGGGGGCATTCTGCAATACGTTCAACCTTCATTAAGCTACCATTTGTCACAAAGTTATTTATTTTGCCTCGTTTTGAGTGGCCGTTTTACACTGGTTTTACTATACAAACTTATTTGGGATCAAAGGTAAACTAAGATGAGGATACCACAGCTATAGGTTACAAATAGATATCGTTCAGCTTCCCGAAATAGAAATGAATTTTGAAAGCAAAGAATTTCAAAATACGTTTATCTACTGAAAGACTCGCCCTGTTTTGATCGTTTGTGACCTGAGTTTAGACGTCCAATAGACTAAAGGCACAGAAAATGAAAAGCAATTAATGACACTACATCAAGTCTTTAAGCAAAAGTTGGCAAACAACGCCTATATAAATTTGAAACAAAATCACTTTTCTCCTCACAAAAATTCTTATAATCCTTTGAAAAAATAAAAAAAAGTAAACTAGAAAATTGGAATTTCAGCAAACTTAGCAATGTCGAATATGTTCATTAATGAAACAATTTTCACGCCCATAGCACTAGACTTTCTGATGTTAGTGGACCTGAAATCATAATTGTATGGGATTAAAATTCAAAAAACATCATCGCCCACTAAATGGCGTCTGAAAATCATGTGGTTACAAACAGTATACATTTGGTATAAGAATAAGGGAATAACCCCAATGTAGTCAAACTGTAAGTAACAGAAAACTTCATAAGGGATAAGAGTTTCTAGATATTTTGTTGAGAAAAGATAAGAAATCATTTCAGGTGGTCTATTGAACCTCTAGCAAAGTGATGGAAACGGCTGTCTAAGAAATGTCTAAGTTTATATTAACTTCTTTTGAAAGCAACCTCGCATCCCTCAAATAAACAAAACACACACACACAAAAAAAAAAGCAAAAAAAAACAAACAAACAAAACACCTCCACACACGAAACAACAACAACAAACAGACAAACAAACAAACAAACAAAAACACACCTAAACCACATTAGAAACAACTTCACACCCGGAATTCGAACCCATGTCCTTCCAATCTGGTGTCTAAGGCGCTGGCCACTGCGCGACGACGTGCATACATGTCTTGACATCAGACAGTAAAAGCTCCATGTCTTCTTCTACACCTGTTATGGAATAAATATAAAACCTCCAATCATTTTCTGTGCTGTAGAGTTTTGCGCAAACTAATGGAAAGGAAAGCTCAGATCAAGATTCGCTGGATACGTCCGCATGGGTATTGAAAAGGAAACTTTTGCATGCATATATACTTAAGCCTGTCTTAAGCGGCCACTAAAAAGAAGATTGGTTTCAAGACCGATTTTCTCTAAATGCAGGTCAAAAGTATTGCAGAATGCTCCAGGGAGCATTCTGCAATACTTTCAACCTTCATTAAGGTAGCATTTGTTATTAAGATCCTTATTTTGTCTAATTTTGAGTGACCGCTTTAGACGGGTTGTATTGCACACTAAGTAACAAAATCTTGGGTGTGGGCCCAAGTAACTAATCAAATACTTTACCACGACCAGTACCCCATTGAATATTTTGGGCTCGAGGAGCAAAATTGGGGTATACAGCAAGCAACCATTGCCATGCAATGACCTTAGTGATCAGATTCTTTTCGTATTAGTTAAGAAACTCTCTGTTTATGAGAGCTAATGGAAAGTGCAACAATTTTCATGCCCCCTGGCAACGGCTTAAGCTGTATTCTGCTTTCCACCAGAACACAATATTCACGAAGGACCAGAGTATGAAAAAATATCAACACTATATCGATGCTAAGAAGAAACAACGACAGCTGTTGCGACCTCTAAATAATATGGAAAAACGGATCCAAGTCAAGAATGTTTGGAAAATATTTGATTTTTCCGGAATGTTCTAGAGACAGTACCTGTAGATATTATGATTGTGTGACGTCATTGTATGTCAGACATGATGTCAAACGCTACATGTATAAAATACCACAGACTACGACATGTTTAAAGAGAATGCACTATATTTTAGCAACCTTTTACTTTTCAATGATTTGAAATTCTATGATGAACTGCGGAACGAATTTTCTTAACACCCTTTAAAATAGTCAAACTAGATTAAAGATTTAGTTTTGGTATGATACGACCAACACATCTTTCTATGACTAAATTCAAATCAACCTTTAAGTTTATAACTAGCAAATCATTCGATTACGGTTGTTTATTTCGACCTTAATTTTGCTCTAGATCTAGATTTCATTTTATACTGACTAGTCCATTACTATACAGCTACACAACATCTTTTCTAGACTTAAATAGAGTAAGTGAGTATGATCAGGAAATACCACAATCACAAACCGCAGACAACCCCGTGGCACCGCGAGGAAGAGCCGCTCAACCATCCTGAGACACCAGGAAGACAAATTAAGCAAAGCAACCAGCTCTCTCTTCCCCATCAAGATGATTGCAATACTAGAATGGACATAAAGTAACGTTCAACAAAACATAGAACAATTACAGACCCCCACACAATGGGAGTAACAATAAAAAAAAGTCAACAACAACAGAACCACCGCTTTAGAACGGACAGCAGCCTAAGCCAACGGGGGGCTTAAATGCATTTTACTGGTAACAAGTTTGTTCTAGTCAACATTTTATCTTTAAATATTGCTTATATAATTTCCAAATTGCCACCCCCCCCCCCCCCAAAAAAAAAAATACATATTATGTACTGTTTGTCTAGACAAGATTTTAATGACCAGCAAGTCAATCGATGGCTACTGCTTTGACCTGACAAGCTTTTATGTAGATAACTCAACATGATGGGAAACATTGTTGTCAAATTCATATCGCGAGGGCACTGGCCCTAAACGGACTGAGATTGAATGTCATAACCATTGGTATCCATTTCTGTTATAGAGTACCACTTTGCTATTCTCCCATCTCATAAATTTCCAAAAGTCAGTCGCTCTAAAGCTTGAATTACTTGTCCGCACCATCTAACTACACATGATCTCTAATTATGTCGTTAAGCCTCATGATCTGTATCGGGATCATTTGGTTTGTCTTTTAAATGGCTTCTCTTGCGTAACTGGTTTTGGTTTAGATTTGTCCGGACAACTGTTATTTTTATATCAGGTTATTGTGGCACTTTCTCAATTGTATGGTGTTGGTAACAGTTTAGCTCATCATAATTGTAAGTCTATACACTGTTTGTGTGCTTTTACATATTTTGGATTTGTACATCAGAACATTCCCAAGGTGGGTACTTTATCAGCTCTTTCTAGCTGCTACATTTACATTGGTTTCCACTGGATAACCTTTCACTCCACAGTCTACAAAGTAGCCTGTAATGGCGTCTGCTCTATAGAAGTCAGTGTTACAGCCAGATTACGGTCATGTTTGTTTGATTGCAGCTTGATGAATTTTCATGTATAAGCATTGTTACAATGAGCTGGTATTTCCAATCCACTATGCATGTATATCAACCTATTCCATTATATGAGTCATATCACTGTTTCATCACCCGCTATTTTATTTGATTTGATTGTTTTCCTGGTATGATGCATATATACTATGCACAATAAACTAAGCAATTTCTTATGTTTCGCATTTTATTTTGCTCACCTTAGAGCACAAACAAATAATTGCAATTGCAATGACTAGAAGGGAAATTTAGGCAATCGAAACCACGAATTTACAAACGCCATCCTTTAAATATACATTTTGGGAGAGCAGCAATTGCAGAAGGGGTCAGTTAGCAAAATTAACACCCATTGTAAGTAATACAAGAATAACAAACATGTGATTTTTTGTGTTGCCTCTTTGATCTATCTTAGGCATTTTGCAATAATAATTAGTACTAAGGGAATCTGTTACTTGATACACCTTGAAATATTATCTCAACAAACAAGAACATCTAAAAACGAAACAATGAGTCCGTAGTTTGACATTTTATACAATCACACTGAAACCAGTGTTTAGTAGACAAAATAAGATAATTAAGACGTTACAAAAAAGGAACGTATTCTCTTCGATTTTTTTTTGAGCGTAAATACATTGTGGCTTTTACAATTGCAAATATGCGAGTACCAATATAGCATTCCATGCCAATGTCATATCTCAAGTTAAACTTACAATTACCCTCCCCCCCTTAAAAAAACAAAAAAACAAACAAAAAACACTAACAAAACAACAACGAAACAACAACAAGAAACAAAACAATAAACAAAACAAAACTATGCCATGTTTTTTTTTATCACATAGGTTCATACATTGTACTAAACTACATTAAAATATGTTCTTTGTACATGTTGATTTCACACTGAAACAGTAAATATAGTTCGCAAACTTATAAAGATCAAGATTAACTTGCAAAACTTTTTCATACCTTCAAAAAGCACATATTGTTGGTTCACATTTGAAAGTCCAATGTTTATCAAAGCATATGTTTATTAAGATATCAGGCAACTTTTTAAAAGCTTACAATATCAAGGGTATTATCAATGTCTTTGTCAAAATGCCGGTCAGAATGAGAGTACATGTCAGTTTAAGGCAAATTGTTGGAAACTAACTTGGCAGCTGTATCATTTTGATTTAAGATATACCAGTTTGTAATATAACATCGTCTTTGAATATATAGTACTCACTACATACCACTAATCTAAATGGCAATTAAAATATGTCAATCATATCCCAAGAAAGTAATATTTAAGATACCAAGAATGCTGTTTCTGAAATCAGCAGCAGCAGCAATGGCAACAACACACACACACACGCGCGCACGCACACACACACACACACACACATGATAGTATGTAAGCTGGAGTTTGTCATAAACTATATACATACGAATATGCAATTAACTTGTATGCAAGGTTGTTTTGTATCTCTACGACAGTTCAATAACTATCTGTAGATTGGTAGCCGTATGTTTCACGGAATTGGTAGCCTTCAATATAGTACTTTTATTATTATTCGTATAACACGATATTGATTGGAATATAAAATCTTTACAGTTTTTTTTAAAAAAGGTAGTTTTTCACTTAGCAATTAGTTTCTACTACTACTACTACTACTACTACTACTTCTGTTACTACTACTACTACTACTACTACTACTACTACTACTACTAAAATGCAGTTGAACTTTGACAAATTGTACGCTAAAGAGATAACATTTGAAGGGTAATGAAGATAACATTTAAAGTACAAAATACTTTATTAAAAACAGCAACAAAACATCAACGAGAGAAATAACGAAATAACAAAAAACAACAACACAAAAACAAGCTATAAAACAATTCGATATGGTACTAATTAGATGGGAATGTGCTAGATTTCCAAAGACGCCTGGGACTTAAACTTGTAGAAGTGCTAAAAACTGAATTTGTGAAATTCATGGTCATTCGGTTGGTTTGTTAAATTAAGTCAACTGACTCTCTGTCACGCTCAGTTGGAGTAAATGCTATTTTATCCATCATAAAAAGTACGCATGCCTGTATACATGGTGGGTGTTCTACAGTTTTTATGTATAGAAAAGATGCATTCGACTTGTATCTTATGGTTGTCAATTATTTCAATAACAGATCAATCTAGTATCTGTATGGTTTAAAACATTCGCAGACTTCAATTTTATTGTATCTTTTATTATTAACTCAGTTCGAGTTCAGTTGCAAATTGTTCCGGAAAGCAATTCATAAAACGTAAATGATGACATTGCAACAGCGATAATAACAGTTGTAGATCTATAACTATATCACAAGGAAAGGTCTCAATGACAGTATTGGAATTTCTTTAAAATATAATAACCTGGCTAGCGGTGCTTTTTCGGACAAGTTTGTTCAAATGCACCGTCTGACTTTGCAAGAGCTGTCATTATTTCTTTAGAGGCAATAATTTATGTGGGAGCAATGGGTTTATCTTTACATTGCTTTTCTTGCGTAACTAGTTTCTTGTCTTGGTGTTTGTACTGTGATTCCAATGTCAGGATAACTATGATATCTACTCTGTAATATATATCAGAGAATAACTGAGCCGTGCTCCAAGATAACAGGGATACACATTGTATAGGAACATAGATGCATTTGTCTAATTTCTCCAGAAACTTGTGTATGTTGTACATTCTGACTTAAAGCGATGTTGGCGAGAACCCTCTAGTAGCAATAAATATTGTTTAGTGAGTAATGAAGAAAAGTTATCAGTATTCACCAGTGACATATTATTTTGATCTATGTTTAGCAGGGTTATGAAATAATAGCTCAAACAGAATCTGCGTATAAGAATAGAATGATTGGATTTTAAATAACTGGCTATATGCGATTGCTCGCAACGAGCATCAAAATTCAATGCCTTCAGGTCTGCTTCCCAGGCATAAATTAACTCAAATGTCAGTTAGAGCAATATTCTTGGAATACTAAATGCCTGTTATCAGGAATCTTTACTAGATACTTTTCTTGTGAGCAAGGACCAAGTACCTCATAACATTTGAAGTTGCCAAGAATGTGGAACTGGCTTTCTCTTATCATTTATTATTACATTTCACAACAAAAGAATTGGTGACTAAAATTCTCTATCTTCGCATTCGTTATGATTTGTTTTAATACGAGGGTCATCCAATAAGTTCTGACAATGGCCTCATATCTCAGAAACTGTTATTGAAATCAGAATTCTATTACCCATTGCATGTGGCCATGGTTGTTGCCAACTCATGTTTGAAATATGGAGTTTTTATCATAACCTGATCCAATGCTATAAAAATTTGTAAACAACACTGTGAGAGCCCATGGCCGCGAAAATTCACGTTTTTAACTGATTTTTGCTGGGGGTAGAGTTAGTTAATGATGCAGCATGCATCTTTGGAAAGTTATATTAGGGGTTGGTGATGATGTCTGATTACACAATTGACCCATAAAAGCAAATACCACAATGAAATTAACGTAGTTGTTCTGGACGTTCTTGGCTACTAGGCAACAACAGAAAATTAGATTTTTGCCTCACTTTAAGCGCTAATTATAAAATAGTATATTTTGAACACTCATATAAGCAATTACGACGAATTTGCATATTAATAGACACATGTTTTGATAAATCTGTTCTATAGTCTTCTTAAACACATATAAAATACTAACTTTCAATAAATGTTTTATACCAAATATCATACACTATTAGTACAACCCATTTTTAAGGAAAATATTTCTTACAAAATCGATGACATATCATAATCAAAACCCTGCTGACACCATAGTTGCAACCTAAATCATTATCTATGACGTTCAAAATCAACACACATAATTTCTTTATTTATCCATATAAAAAGTTTTAAAAGGGAGTCTGTAATTTCTAAGAAATTCGGGCATGTGGTCCGCATATAGTGTCCCGTCCATGACCCTTTACCTTGTGTTCTTTAGTTGCCTAGCAACCGTTGCGATTGCAACATGGAAAATATTTGAACTTGTGACTCAATTCCCTATATTCTAAATAATATGTGAAGATTAATGAAACACATCCTAGAGCAAAAGGTTCGGTTTTATTGGGTCATTGTCAGAACATTTTGGATGACCCTCGTAGAAAGTCAAGAAAAATGTGTTGATTTAAAAAAAGATTTTTAGCTTAGTAATGTAAATCGAAATACTGATTATTAATGACATGGAGAACGCATCTGAGCATATATACATTCTGATTTTGATTGACAAATATTTAGTCAACGGGATTTTTCTTGGTTACTAAAGATATTTTCAGTTCTGATTCTCATCTGTACTCAAACCTATTTACAAGCACTGAACAACTCAATGGAACGGAAAATCTTGTTTTCATTTATGTAGGTAAAAGTAAGTAATGGTGCAAAGATCAGGAATCGATACAATCAAGTACCACACCTGACCCAGGATACCAATGGGAAAGTGACAAACTCACAGAAGACACCACAAACGAGAGCCAAGAGGTCAGCCCTTTCCCAGCAGGTGACCACAAAGCACATATAAACAGACGCGCACAAAACATAGCAAACACAAGACAGAACAAAAACATAAAAGATCCACAAAAGAAGTACCGCCTTGGAACGGTCAGTAAAATATTTTACTGGAGGGCTTAAACCGGTTTAACGGCGGTTTAACTCTCTTTTTTAAAGGGATCCATTTTGCCCAGATTTTTAGAGGTTGGGGCAGCTGTCGTTGTGCTGTGCGAAATATGCAGAACTATCGCCAGTGTAGCGATTTATTATAGCTTGCTTTACATATTCTTGCAAGAATACCATACTCTATCAGCTTGGCATACTTGGCATAGACAAATACTATAATGTTTGCTATTTAACTTCTGAATGTTTTCATGCTACTCTGAGAAAATATTATCTTTAAGATATATGTTAACAAATTTTCCTATATTTTATCACATTAACGCTACCAGTTTAATGCTTCTTTTCATATTTTGCATGTATATAAATTCTTTATGAAAATGTTTCCAAAGACTCAAGCTACTGTAAAGTGCCAAATAATCTAGAAAAAGTCCTTCCTTAGTGGAGATAACCTACACGGTCTTAAAACAGCAGATTTTGTTTCATTGATTGATTCTGTTTACAAAATGCAACACTCACACCCTCTAGCAAAGGCTTTAGCAGTCTTCTGCTTTCTGTCAGAACCCAATATTTACATATAATGCTGATACAGTATGGTGTGTGAGCAAATACAAGAATAGTATAAACAATTTAAACCATATCACACAATTAAGAACAACTAACAAAACTAACTGGTTTTAAATTTTTATCAAAAACACGATTTATAGCTACAGTTTCCTCCTTAATTAAATGTCGATGGGTAAGGCCTCAGACTTTGTACCGATCTAACATGAATCTTCTAGATCCTTCGTTAGATTGGTCCCTGATACTTACCTTTGGCTGGAATATTATTTTAGAGCATAAATTATACCAGCTGTTATAAAAACAACAGCAGCATCATTTAACAAACGTTTCAAGTAATGATTGGAAGGAGCTTTTGCTCTAGATGTATTATGGGTCATTATAAAACATTATAAGTTTAATATATAGTCAAATGATGCCATGAAATAATGCTTCAAAGCTATAAATTATGCTTTGATATTGCAGAAATGTTATATTGTACATTTTTTTAGTCATTTTAGTGCTGAACTGTGGTTTTGAAACAATCCCAACGATACTTTTTTCTGCAATAAAGCAATGATGTTTGTTTTCAAATAGTCCTATATAACATTTAAGGTCACTACTGATACCTGGGCATTTTCCACAAAAATAAATTTTCTTTAACTTCTGTAATTCCTGGAATTTGATATTTATTTTTATTAATAATGATATAAAACAATAAAAATCGATGTCACCGTTTAGTATTTGAGCTATGGCACTTCAAAGACATGTATAGTACGCTGTTATTCTCCCAAAATATTTAGTGACGAAGTAAGATATAAACAGATCTATGATATGGTAGCTGGTGATTAGGCCAGACTTTTTTTATTAGTTGATTTACAAACCCTCCTACTGTGATTTTCCGGAAAGTAGAAATAAAATAAAATTTAATTTCCAAAATTATATTTTATCCGCTGACTCTAAATATTATTTGTTTTGCTGAAAAAATAATATATTTTTTAGGTTCTGTCTCTGTATTTTGAAAGTGACACTGTTAAAAGTGATTGTCCTGTCCAGATTTTAGGAAAATGCTAAAAATTTAAAGATTTAATACAGACTGATGGTTTACCTTATTAGTTTTACTGTTTTTCTAGAGATATGAAAAAAAAGCTCTGAAAATGACCAGTCAACTGGTCATTTTCAGAGTTTTTTTTAATTTATTTATTTTGTCCTCCCGAACCTAGATCTGAAAAAAATTCCCGTAAATCAACTAATATAAAATTCTGGCCTTATGGCATATTGTGAATTATTGTATCAGAACAGTTTAAGCTTTCTTGAAATACTGGAATGAATAATTGATGCAAATCTAGTCATTATATATTTACTTACCATTTTTTATATTAATAGTCAAAATCATTGTCAGTTTTACATTTGATCACTACATATTCAAATATTTTATGAATTCAAAAAAAAAAAAAAAAAAAAAAAAGATTTTCGTAAAGATATTTTTATCAGTGTTTGGCGAAATTTACTCCATCAATAGGGGTTTTCTCGAATACGCTCTATTGATCAGTGTTTTACAATGTCTAATTTCTCTGTTGAACTTAGAAATATTATGTCAACATTCAATCATCAACTAAGATAAATTAAAGTATCCTTTATACACTTACTTGTTAATTGTCTTTGGAGGGTGAATATGTCAACGCTGTAGGTTTTCTGCTCCTTATGATTTCCTTCCAGAGTCATGGGGATCAGGGAAGTTCTTGCCTTGGCAGTAAATGTAATTCTATTGAGAGGCTAAGGGACAGCGGAATAAATATCATTACGTAAGCTAATTCCGTGTAAAATTTGAACAATTTTCACCATCAAGAAAGTGAGATATTTCTTGATTTCTACCCCACCCCCTGTTATGCACAATTTAAATTTTGTAACTTTTTAACTGCATAGCAAGGAATAAATTTACTTTCAACCAACAAAAAGTGTATGTAATAATGCTTTGACGCTATAAGTATGTGTACGAACTTGAGAAATAAATACTTATTGTTACCCCACCCACTTTTTTCAATGATTCTATACTCTGGCGCAATGAAAAAGTTCAAAAAGGCTAAAACAGTTGCAAACACACATGTTTGTTGTTGGTAAATAAAGACAATTGCATAAGTCATCGAAATATATCTAAATTGTATGGAAATAAAATATTTATTTAATATTGGGGGGTCATTGAGGCATTCATTTAGCATATTTTATTGATTTTTCACCTCAAAATGCAAATTCTAGGGCATTAATTCATATTTTATGCAAATATTTTGATCTTTTTAGTTAACAGATGTAAATGTATCAAACCAAATATCTTATATATGCTTTACTGCAATCTGGTCCTCAGTAAGCAAGCTATTGAAGAAAATAAAATTATTGGGTTTTTGACCCATTGTCTATGTAGATATTAGCATTTTGGGACAATAACTCATGTTTGAAAGAATAAAAATGTAACAGAAGCAAGCTTTGATTTACAGTTTGACATAGTAATGGTTCAGAACAACTTTCAATCAAATTAGAAAATACGTTTTCAAGTTGTTGAGCTTTTGCTCCCTTTACTGCAGTTTTCCCCATATAAAACAAAGGTAAAATAATGATTAGGGGCAGTAAATCTTGCTGAAATATGTAGATAGTTTAATTTATCATAATTGCGTCTGCCATACCAATTCTGTTTATTTCAGTAAGTTTAAGGTAAATACGGTAGTAAATATTTAAGGCAAGGCAAAATGTGTTCAGAGATGCAAGAGTTATGGTTATTGGTGTCATAGTTGTGTCCTCAAGCATCTATGAAGGGAAAATGAAAAGAAAAGTGCATTATCATGCTTTTGTTTTTTTAAGGCAGCGCTGTTTTTGTTATCCCCTATTTTAGCACCTTGATTGTCAGGCTATGATCTATTACTATAAATGTTTCAGCATTTTAGTATTTATGACAGTTGAAATTTCATGATTAGCTGAGTTGAGCATGACAGGGTTTATAACTTCGGTGGTCCGTTGTTTTAGTTTAAACTTTTTTTTATTTGCACAGTACAGAACTAAATACAAAGCAATAAAGCAATACCAATTTGAAAGCAATATACAAAAGTACACCATCTTACGTATATGTGTGTTTTGCCAGAACTTGTGAACTGGCACAACATAATCTGCAGAGTGAAACTTGCGCTCAAGCCGCAAAACAGGCACTTTATACTTTATCCTTGGTTTAAGGAACCATCTTATCTAACATGTACTCCATCACCCGCTGTACTTTACAACATAAATCTATCATCTTTCATCGTCAAAATATCCATAAACACGAACAATAAAATCATATGCATGATAAGCATTTGAAAGCCAACACTCTTGATGACCTTGAGTCGTTTGTCAGGCCACCCTGGCATTCTGTACAATATCAGTAGAGATACCCGTAAACATACAGTAAACCCTGTGTAAAAACGACCACTCTCAAAAACACCGAAAATTGGTTTTCAAGACCAATTTTCGCTTAATGCAGGTCAAATGTATTGCAGAATGCGCCAAGGGGGGCATTCTGCAATACTTTTGACCTTCATTAAGCGGCAGGTTTACACTGGTTTTACTGTATCCATTGCCTTTCTCTATGATGTAATGTGTCCACTTCCTGTTGTCTGTATACTATTGTTCAATGTCATTTTAACTTTCTAAATGAAATACATCCCACGCAGTTTTTAGTTGGCTGCTTGTTGGTTTATGATTTAGTTTGACTATGTTTTCATGATATGCTTTTCTGGTGCAATCCAAACAGTACAAATTAGTAGCAATTTGACTGTTTTCAATATGATGTTGGCAATGTGGAAATGCATTTGATTTCAGTGAGTAAACTGTTTTATATATACGCTTAAATTACTTTCATTGTGCCCTGAACAACAACAACAACAACAACAACAACAACAACAACAAGTGCATATAAAAGGTGAAAGCAACACTCACAGACCAACCCACAGCACCAAGAGGACGAGTTTTCAGAACACTGGTAAACAAAGTTATGTACACAAAAACAAGACCACGATAAGCAATTTCCGCTTCCCAGCAAGATGACTCTTAAGCGAGAAATGGCACAAAAACAAATACTACAAAACCAGGCATCGAGGTTATAAAACTTTTTCATACTCAACTTAACTGAGCATGAAATTTATCTTGCAGTTAAATGTTAAAATGCCAACAATTGTTGGCATTTTAACATATATTAGCTGGATAAATACAACATCTGAGTGTTTGAAAGCAAGAAAAGTCTTTATTGTTTAGCACTTTGGTTTCTAATACTCCCGTATATGTTTTGTATCTGTCTTTGAAGGTTATTTCTATTGTTTAATTGATAGCAACATTTGGAAATGAATGTGTTGTTAACAATAATAAATTGTGATTTTCTTCTTATTGGCAACATATTATGATGGCATAAACGGTGATTTATCGGATGCAAGATAAATATTCTTACACATCTATCAGAACACTGGTTTTTCAAGTGTTATTACATGTAAGTTTACGAATTTGGTCTTTAATCTACACGTACTTTACAATTATTTAAATATAGAGATACAAACAGAGCTTAGATAACACGTAGTGACACTGATAGCTAGACGTGTACAATATTATTTTTGCATTACCTCTTTGATCACATTTAATCAACGTTTTGAATTTATATTGTATTTAATGGTATTTAATCAACGTTTTGAAATTATTTGAAATACGAGGGGGGTTCAATATGTAATGAAAACTCATTCATAACTCCATCCACGAACGCGTTAGAATTTTATGCTATATGCCAAACGAAAGATCAAAGCGTCGCCGTTAGAATGGTGCATGAAACATTATTTTATCTTACCAGTTATAATAAGTTACAGACTTTTAAAAAAGCACACTAATATACACTGCATATATTTTTCTCCGAAATGAAAATACTGATTTCAACAAAGGTAGAAAGTCATGCTGTATATTCTGAAACATACATTTAACATGCATGAATCACATAACCATAGTTTTCTGACTCATTTCCTCTTTATCTGCCATAACGATATAAACTTTTGACCGGTACAGATTTCTCGTATAACGGTTTTATTGCGTTACCCCCTCTTACGTTGACGTCGTTTAAAGCAATGGACGTTACACTAAAATACGCACGGTTCTTGAAAATTGGAATTGAGGCTTTTTACCAGGAAAGGACAATTTTGATTGTATCGAAGTTTCGATACATACAGTGCATAGGCAGCAGACCAATCAAACTAAAACCAATATCTAGGGGTATCTCATCTGAGTGGTATACCATTTTCGTTTCCTATAATTTTATTGTCTGAAATTAGCCAGCCAGATTATGTACATCTAAATATGTGTAAAAATGTCCAAATAATGCATCCGAATGCAAACATCGATGAAACGCGGTATTTTGTCCGATCTATTTCAGTGTAAGCCAGAGATGACATTCTTTTAAGTGATTTCCTTCTTTCAAATGACGTACTTGGGGTACTTCATGAACGAAATTAAATATGGAATTTTAAAAATCGGCTGTAGTACTTGCCAATGACAATCGAAGCGACCAGAAAGAAATGTTACAAATGATTTTCCTATAAATTTTCGCTAATTACTCGTTCACGCAAAAACGACTCTGTCAGTGGAATGCCAGAAAATGTAGCATCAAGGAGGATTTTAACCAAAATGGCAGCCTCAGTTTTCCATAGAATATGAAGCAATATCAAAAAAATTTGCAGGTATATATTACCAATATATGGATACTTACCACACGAAGAAGCAGACTGACAACATCACTCGTTCATGTAAATATCTGCTTTTGAAAAACTTGTTTGATTTTATATCGCAGTGTACTTCAATACCCTATCATGAAAGTGGCTTGTGTAAATTAGATAAGGAGCTGGACAACTGTAATTTTACAATTATTTAGCTAAGAAACAGGCTTTTTAATGAAAGTAATTAAAAAGTGTGTAAATATAAAACTTTGGGATTTACTGGGCTGTTTTCATTACATATTGAACGCTCCTCGTAAAGAGTTTTCTACAAAACTGTTATAGGCATTTTTACGGTGCCGTGGGTTTGTCTGCAGTGTGTGATTATGGTATTTCCGGATCATACTCACTGACTTTGCCTTGTTGCATATACATTTACACGAAAAAAAATATTTTAACAATCAACTCAGAGAGTCTACGATGTTTAAGCTTATGCTGCTGATAGAATGCATTGCGTTTGTTAAAAGCAGGCGAAACTGACATAACGTTAGCATATACAAAGCACATTTAGCTCCATGTAATGTTGTACAATACATCTATGTACAATTTATGTATGTAAGAATCACAATAGATACATTTTTCAGAGACAGACATAATGCGCTCTAAGGGGGTAAAATGGAAATAAGTGTTTCTATATTATCATACGCGTTTATGTTTTAGTTTTAACAATATGAATATATATATATTTGACTGCTTAATTTCCGAAAAATACTATTGATAGGATTTTAATAAATACTATTGCATACCCTCAGTGTTAATTGTTAGATATGATGATGGGTTAAAATCTTATCTACAACAATGTATAGCAGAAACATATTTTGTTTATAAACTCTTAAAGAATTGCAGAAAAAAAGTCTACTTTTCCTGGTCAATTCAGATTGACTATCTGACATGAAAGCAAAGGCTCTACAAAAACAGCATGTATACCTATATTAAGAACATTTCAACGTTTCTAATGGCGGTCGCAATGACGACCGTAATCTAAAACTATCGCCATGGGCTCTCAACACACCGTGTCTCTGTCATGTAACGTAAACCACTACGCAAATGTTTTCAACAACATCATAGTATAGAGCAAAGATTGACCAGTATTTGTTTCTCCCATTATCGTTGGACTAGTCATGTTTAGCCCTAACTTTGTGAAGAGGTTTCCAGTTTGACTTTTATCTCACTGAGGGATGGAGAGCTGGCCTCGAGGCTATTAACCTGTGTTCTTGCTCAATTCAACTTAGCATGAAAATAATCCTGCTCATAAATGTTAAACTGCCCATTTTCACATTTATGACCAGGATATATATAACATCTGAGAGTTTAAACACAAGACATAATATCAGTACCTATATATTTCAGCATTTTAGTTTTAATGAGCAGTTGGAATTTCATGCTCAGTTGAGGTTAGTATAAAAAAAAAAGGTTTTATAACCTCGGGGCCGTGTTGCTTTGACTGTTGTGTTCTTGCTTGTATCTATATTGTTAGTTGTCCTGTGTTTTATATGTTAACCACTAGTGGTGTATCGATTTTAATACTTGGTGTTATGTCACTCCAAGACGCGACAGCATGTGATAAAATAAATGATCATGCTTTGTTTTAATTTCTTTTTTAAAATCGATTAAGTTAATGATAAGTATGTAATATAAACCAGATATATACTAACTGTCTTGCTGGAAATGAATAAAATATTACTCAAACATAGGCCAATCAAAAAATAATTGAACCAATTTACATATCATGTGATTTTGTGCGATCGTGCTTTCTATTCGCAGGCACACCTGTAAGGTCATTATTTATATCGTATCGTATCTATCGTGTCTTTTGAGCTTCTTACAACTGCGGGATTTTTTATAGCATGCATTATGATATGCATTATCATAGATAGCTCATAATTGGTAAATATTTTATCTTGATTTTAATAAATCTTGCATTTAAGAATAAAACATATATACAATTCTTGTTTCTCAATGGCTAAGCCAGGTTTAGACCTTGTGCGTGTAGATCTAAGGAATTTGATACAAACCTTCATCTCCTGTGCCTTGTCGCGTGAAGCCAGAACCTGATATTATATATATAGGTCCAGATAAGGATAGTTTGTGCTCCTAAAATGGCATTTATTTCCTTACCCATCGACTTAAACAGGTGTTTTGGGTGCTCAAAAGAACCGTCTCATTGCGACGGTTCTTTTGAGTACCCACAACATTTGTTTTGGGTGAGAAATACTAAAATAATTTTTCAGTACGCACTCTTATCTGGATGCCTGATTATACAACCATATTTACTGGATATAGTGGACATATCCAGCATAAAACAGTATACAATTGACGCATTTGTTTGAGGTAAACATCATGATTTACAAACCCTCGAAATTGAAGTCCACCGAGGCGATAAAAGTAAGTGAATATGATCAGGGAATACTACAATCACACACTGCAGACCAACCTACGGCACAATGAGGAAGAACCACAGAGCATTAAAAGTTACAAGACATCAGAAAGACAATTAAAGTAAAGGAACCAGCTCTCTCTCTTCCTCGTCAAGATGATTGCAAAACTATAAAGGAAACAAAGTTATGCATAATAAAAGCAAGGACCAAACACAGAGCCCCAACAATTCAATGGGAGGGCCATTAAACAATGAGTTAATAACAACAGATCCATCGCCTTACAGCGGACAGCTGCCTATGCTATCCAAGGGGAAAGGGGGTAGATACATTTTACTGGCACCAAATCATCGCCCTAGATTATGTTGATGTTTAAACACAAACATAGTTTAGCTCGCATGGATGCTTCCTAATTTATGCAATGCACCGCCAATCTAAACGATGAAAGCTTTACGACAGGGTCGTCGTCATTGTCGCACCGTCATGCAATTAAAGAAGACACCATAGCTACATTTCGTGATTGTTTTACAAACAGCCATGCAGACTGTTGCATGGCATCACTGTTGTATCCCACTTTTTCATAACGATTTATTATCTTTTTAAATGTATCACTAAAATTAGGCTTTCCAACAAAAAGGAAAATGAGTATGGTCAGGAAATACCATCATTACACACCGCAGACTTACCAACGACACCGTGAGAAAGAGCCACAGAGCAATGACTGTCACAAGATATCAGTACGACAGTTGGAGTAAAACAACATTATTTCTCTTTACAATCAAGATAATTTGCGAAACTAGGACACAAAGTACTGAATGACAAAACAAGGATCAAACGCAATAAATGGCAGCAACAATAAAACAATGGAGCAACAACAACAGAACCATCGCCTTAGAACGGACAACAGCATAAGCCACATAATCATGATATTAACCCCAAACAATGCATCAGTTGTTTGGTTATCTGACTTGGTCTCATTTTCTCATCTTTAAAGCTTTTTTTCAATATAACCTGCTGAAAAATGGGTGTACGAGTTTCAACAACTGGCTTTAATAATATTCTTTTAGGTTTGCAAAAGAACTGCATTTTTGAAGAAAAACACGTTTTCTCATAAAAGTTAAAATAATTAAATCAAGAAATTTAAAGCAATCTTGAGTTTATTCTTTCTACCTGGGACTTTTATTCATATACTCAGAAAATTAATTGAAGAATATTAAATTTCGTTTGACTTTATTACATTTGAGAAAATAATTTCCAAACAAAGTATTTTTGTATTTGATAGAACCATCACTCTACAATTCTTGATGCACACCTTCTTTGTATTAATATATGACCTATTAAATATCATCTCAAATCATTAAAATTATTGACTTCTACATTCTTCGAATGGAATATGAAAGAAGACTCCCCAGGGTATAACTTACTACCATTAATGTATATGAATACATCAAGAAATTTTTTTCTGACCCATCAAAATTTGAATTATCCCCATATTGAATACTTAAGTTAGTGTCCATAGAGAATTCTGTTCTAATATATAATATGTTCCAGTTTTTGTTAACCCAGAATACTTTCAGAAAAGTAGGTCAAATACATCTTCTTTATGCATTAAAATTTTCAAAAAAAATAAACATCGATAACAGTGTTATAATTTGTATGGAATGAGTTAAGTCAGTTTTGAGTCATTAGTGATTTGAAATAAAATATTTCAGCTAGGTCTTACAAACCGCAGTTTATCCACCAGTATTATTCTAAAAACACATTGACTATCACTATTTAGTATCTTCGTCCAAATTAGGCCAAAGATTTTTTTGTGTCAGAAGTTTTAGCTAATTCAATAGCATAAAACTGGCATTTTTAAGCAGCACTTGATAAGCAGCACTTGGTCTAAAACTTTCGTTGTACGTTTGGATGTCCAGCAGGTATCATTTGTGAATTGATCTTCTACTGGTTTCCAAATTATTTTTGGACTGAAGCCAACAGGTGTTTATGCTCTTAATGTCTTTCAACCATTGACAAAATTCAAACAGAATAGGATTTATGCTAGGTAATTCATTTTCTCCATCTACATTCTATGCTCCTGTTGCATCTAGAATTTCCTCTATCTTACGTTCATCCGAATCAAATATTGGGGGAAAATGGTTCAGGACTATGTGCATACTTCTCATTAACTCTACTAAAATTAGTGAAACCAGGTCAAGTGTTTAAGAAATTGTGTACGTTCTCATTATTTTGGTAAGTTCTTTTTTTCAGAGAACATGGATTTCACACCAGCTGCCTTTGTATCAGGTTAAACTTCTCAATTGACCTCATAATCGTGAGTATGATCAGGAAATACCACAATCACAAACCGCAGACAACCCCATGACACCACGAGGAAGAGCCACTCAGCCATCAGGAAATGCTGACATACTAAACAATTCTAAAAATAGGCATAAATATTTATAATGAATTTACTAATATTTATTCATTTAACAAAAGTCTGACTCATCATTCAAACAAAATATATTTCCAGGCTTCAAATCTTGTTTTGTTTGTTTGTTTGTTTTGTTGCTTTATGTCCCAAGTCAACAGCTATGGTCATTGCGGGACGGTCAGTTCACCTAACCACACTTTTTCCTGGGCAGGCTTGAACAAGTGGTTAACCAGTAATTCGTGCACATACTTTCGCTTGTAACTGACAACAACCCTTCTTGAATAAATCAGTGGAAGGGAGGAGAATGACCGTAGAAATTATTTCATGATCAATCTCCACGAAAGTATGGGACCGGACCGGGGTCGAACTCGCGACCCCTGGATCTGCAGTCAGACACGCATCTGTAGCCAGACACGTTACCAACTGCGCTACGCGGCTGGTTTCAAATCTTGTGAATATTATCCTTATACATATAGTCAAATTATATATAGATGGGAAAGGTTGACATGAACTGAAGCACACCATAATTAAAACCCAGACATTGTTGTTATATTTTGTACAGCTGAATTTAAGTAAATATTCTTAAAGAAACATTATTTTAAACATTTTATGTGATAGATATGGTAATGTGTGTACCGCACACATAAGCTAGACCTCACAGATTATTCTAATAATTATCAATTTTAGAAATTCTGATTTCTGATAGATGTAAATTAGCTGATTTTTGGGTTGGGGGTATCCCTATAATCACATACTATACAATACCAAATGTTGTAACCATCCAATGATAAGCGATAGAAACCAAAATACTTATACGCCAAACAGTCAATTTGCATAATATTATCAAGATGTGCATGTGCAGAACGCAACGCTATGTAAATTGAGCATACTGCTGGAAGTTTACATAAATTTTGATTTTTACATTCTGCAAAATTTTGACCATTAAGATTGAAATTCCAAAATCTCCTTTTTACTGACTTTATTTTCTCTTGAGATTTTATGATTATAACAATCACATGTGTGGACAAATTTGATATAAATTTCATAGGTTGACAGGAACAGCAACTAGGTAAATTTGACAATTTCATTTGTTGAAAATATTTCTAAATGTTAAATTTAGGGGTACCTTCAAACAAAATTTGATTTTGACTTGTTTATTTTGTACATTGAATTACATATATGGTACATACATAATTACAAATTACTATGCATCATGTTGAGAATAAATTAGGTTGAGAATCAAAAAACTTGTCCGCTAGGGCCACTTTTAATTAGGATGTCCCTTTTTTTAATTTTAAAATTTAAAACTTTTTAAATTTAACAACTAAAATAGATGAATGGGTAGATATCTCACAAATAGAACACACATGTAATCGACAATCTTTCTACAAAATTTTATAAAATTCTGTGCGTGAGCAGAACCCTATGTAAATTCCATATAGGACGGAACTCCCTCTTTGACTTTGTCATTGCTTATTTTCTAATTCCGAACCATTGCACCTAATAACGCAACAATTTCCTCAATAAAATTGTGCAGATATAGCAAACCCGATCCAATTGGACATATTGGCATTAAAACAATGGCAACGACTACAAAATTATGTGTCATACTTTTGACTGAGAGCCAGCAATGATTTTAGAGAAATTGTTTTGGAATACAAACGATAAAATGGGTTTTATTCAAATTTGAATGTCTGTGACTTTTCAGTATAGATGGGTTAAACCATCTTGGACTGTACGGTATTTTAACCATTAAAGCGTTGTTTAAACTAAACATCAGTTTTAATTGCAGATATCTGGAACTATGAACTGCATGTATATTTAGATAAGTTTTTCTTGTATTGATGTTAGAGATGAAATTGAATCTAAGTATCCTTCAATTGTTTTCCGAGTATATTTTAAGTAACTCATGCAAGTCTATGTTTATCCCTCACTAGTTTTGCAATCATCTTGACAAAAATAGAGAGCTGGTTGCTTTGCTTTAATTGTCTTCCCGATGTCTTATATCTGTTAGTGTACTGTGTCTCTTCCTCACGGTGCAGTGATTTGGTCTGCAGTGTGTGATTGTGGTCATAATCACTTATTTTTTGAGTGACAAACCTGTTGTCGGTTTTCCCATCTAGCTGCTTTGATAAATGTTATGTTTACCTGTCTTTGACCTTTGAAGGCTTAATGTTATTAATAGCAGCTTTACTTGGTATGCTTCAGGATTTGTGACAACCAGTAGAATGTACTGTCAGCTAATCAGAGAAGGCTTTTTAGAAGTAATATATAACAATCTGAAATATATATATTTAGACATGCCATCTTTGAGGAAACAAAGCCTACTCAAATTACAATATTTTCACTACTTCAAACATCATAGACGCATCAAATCATAACTTTTATAAAGTATACACTATTATTTCTTAGCATGACATTTTAAAATGGCAACTAAAAAGTAAAGTTAACACCACTCCTTAATATATAACCTAAAGATAGAAGACTTCTCATTGGTCAAAGAGGTATATTTTGGAGAGTATAAAAGTGATACGTGCAAACCATTTTACTTGATATACACCAATTTGCGTATGCGTAACAACGTGTGTGATTTCACCGCTAATTTATGATCTCACGTCTACATTTCAGTGACGTCAGATGACTACAACTATACGTTTTATCTGTCCGTTATAAACATCAGAGAACATAGACATCTACATTTTACATTATAATACTATAAACGTTTTACCAACCACACATGGCCGGCTTCAGTTTCCTTGTCCCAAAATTAAAAATTGTCAATAAGCAATATTTGGTTATTTTTTTATTTGCTGTATAACATGTTAAGTGCTAATGTGTTTCATAATTTCCAGGGTCCTCGAAAATATTTGCAAATTTCATATTTCTTCCAGATAATAATTGAAATTGATAATTTTAAGCTTGATAATTTTAAGCTTGTGGGGGGTTGTGTTTTGGCCTTGTTTTGTTGTGCAGTGCTTTGTGTCCTTTCTTGCTTTGCAGTCATTTTGCTGAGAGAGAGAGAGAGAGAGAGAGAGAGAGAGAGAGAGATTTAGTTGTTTTATTTGAATGGGTCCTGATGTCTTGTCACTGTCAGCTTTCTATGTCTCTTCCTCATAGTACGGTAGGTAGATCTGATGTCGTGTCACTGTTAGTTTTCTATGTCTCTTCCTCATAGTGCGGTAGATAGATCTGATGTCTTGTCACTGTTAGTTTTCTATGTCTCTTCCTCATAGTGCCGTAGGTAGATCTGATGTCTTGTCACTGTTAGTTTTCTATGTCTCTTCCTCATAGTGCGGTAGGTTGATCTGTAGTGTGTGATTGTGATACTTCCTTTTCAGACTCATTTTCTTTGTCATACCCATCCTTCGGTAAAACAATAGGTACTGCAGAATCCAAGTAAGTAAGGGTGCAAAGATCAGGAATCGGTACAATCAGGTACCACACTTGACACCGGATACCAATAGGAAGGTGACAAACTCACAGTTAGACACCAGAAACTGATCAATTTAGAGTATGTATCTTGTTACAATCTATCTAAAGCAGAGTTGGGGTAATTAAAATTGTAATTGTAATTAATTGTAATTTAATTACATTTTCTAAAGTAATTGTATGTAATTGTAATTAAAACATTTCTTTTATTACAATAATTGAATGTAATTAATTACATGGTCAAAAAAGGAGTAATTAAAATTACTTTCAATTACTTTTTAATTAATTTTCAGATCACTTGAGAAATTCAGTTCCCTTTAGAATATTATCATAAATATTTAAAATGCTGCTTAATGGTTCTTGGTTTTTGTAAATGCATATATCATTTGCTTAACTCAATATTTGAAAAGTTGAATGCAACATGGATCAAATGAGCATTGGAACTAGTCATGCTAGTATAGACATAAAATAGCATATAGCAATTTTACCACAGACACAGACTGTATGCTACCTCTACTATTTTAAAAGCACCCTTTTTTAAGCAAATAATATATTCTTTGTAAATTGGTAACTCCTTATAAAAGATATGGCTTTGTTACAATCAACCTTATATAGTTAAGTTACCAAAACAATACAAAAACAAAGAAGGTGTGAAAATCTCAACAATGGTATTTATCAGACAATTATGCTGGTTATTGAATTGACTCCTTGAAGGCAATTTGTTAAATTTTCACACTTAGGATCAATACAATCATATGTTAAGGTGCATGACCCAATCTATCCACTACATTATTTTAAATCCTTAAATTGCTTATTTGCCATCTTCAATAATAATAATAATAATAATAATAATAATAATAATAATAATAATAATAATAATAATAATAATAATAAATGTGATTCAGAAAATTAAATTGGATTTCACTCCTTCAGCAAACCTGGAGCCTATCATTGTTGATATAATAACAAAAAAGAAAAAATAAATTAAAATAGATGTTCCAGTGGGGACTGAACTAGCAACGCCAGCATTTCACACACAAGTAATATTTTAGTTCATGAATCACTATCTGGTATTCCTTTTTGTACTTTTTTGCCAACTTTCATGTCCCATAGGGCCACACAGATTTCTTATCAACACTTTTTGAGAACAGTTATTCTTTGACATTTAAGCTAGTTTTACAAAATCATTTCCATGGTTTATCTTCCACGATTGTAAGGTTTTTGTCAGACAAATTTGTATTCCTGAACTTTGTTCTGCGGTTAAAAGCTAGTTTGACAATTTCTGCAATTTACAAATGACCCTCCCCCGCCCCCCAAAAATGATAATAATAATTTATGTATTTTCTCATTGTGTTCTATGTCATCAACCACAAAAAAACAACAACTGATTTTGTACATTTCATTTCTTTTAATTTGCATCACTTGACAATAATAGAAGAAGTCCTAAAAATAAAATCAACCTAATGGACATATATTGAATTTAGAATGCCAATGTTATACTCAGACTCTTTAAGGAGTTTTAACTCATTTCATATATCTCTGAAATTAAAATCTAATGAAAGTAAGCAAGGGTGCAAAGATCAGGAATCGATACAATCAAGTACCACACCTGACCCAGGATACCAGTGGGAAAGTGACAAACTCACAGTAGACACCACAAACTATCTAAGCGGCAGTGAAATGAAATTGTAATGTAATTAATTACATTTGGCAAAGTAATTGTATGTAATTAATTACTTTGCTCAAAATCCATGTAATTGTAATTTAATTCAAAAAACTTCAATGTAATTGTAATTAATTTATTACTTTTTCAAAGTAATTGACCCCAAGTCTGATCTAAAGTACATGGAACCCGTCATTGTGATTGCTGCGATGAGGGTCTGGGCTATTTACGAACCATATGTCTTACTATTTAGTACTATTTTGTACCTATTGGTATCATATCAACATTATGGTCCGTGTTGGTGTCATTTCCTGGCTTATTTATTTCTAATATATTAGTAGCGACAAAACAATATGTATGATGCAGTCTCGAGACGGAGGCGGCCCTATTTAGGCCTTAGCGTTTATCTGGACCAAAATCTCATGTGCTAGCTTATATTATAAATTGCCCACAAAATTGTTTTCTGTTTCCTGTAATTGTGAAAGAATTTGTTTTATTGAAGCTGTGTAGTAATGTCTGTTTAGTAATAAATTGTAAATTATTGTTTCCTTTTGAGTTGTCACCATGTTCTTTAACAGCAACCAAGAGAGTATGTTCTGAAACTTGACATACTTGTAAGTTTGCTTTAAGGTGTGGTACTTGATTGTATCGATTCCTGATCTTTGCACCATTACTTACTTTTAATACTCCAGGGAGCACTGCTGTATGTGTCTTTGTTCACACTAAGTGAACTTTAATTGTTTTAAGAAATTCACATGAAGCTTGTTAGATGACACCGTTTTCAATCATGTTGCTTTGTCTCCTACATCGATGTTAATTATCAATATAAGAATTAACGACATCCATTTTTTTTGCGCAATCTGAGAGACCTATAATTATAAATATTCTAGAGGCCAGACACTGACTGCTAGATTTCATTTTCCTCAGAGGAGGCAAGGGTCCATACATAATTTTTTCAGAAAGTTGCCCGGTTGCATACCAAATCGTAGGGTCTTAAGAGTATAATACTTCGAAAACAAAAAAACATGCATTGACAACCACCCCTGGTCCCTTGTGTTGGGCCTGGGGCCAGAATCTCAGCTTTTTTTTAAAAAAGTGACATGTGCATATCAAATTGAAGTGAAAGAAAAGTATATCAATATGGAAGTAAAAATTCTTACACAAACATCAAAACTCTCAGAGGAGGGAAGGGTCGAAAAATCTTTTTTTAAAAGAAAGGTGTGCTGTGGCATATCAAATCAAAGAGAAATAAGTATAGAAAAGTAGCAAACTAAACTTGCACTGACACACGCTAATGGCCCATTTTGTGGGACTAGGGGTCAAAAGCTTTCCAGAAAGTGGTCGTGTTTTACATTACATTTAATGGAATGAAAAGAAGGTCAATACGCAAACACTAAATAGGCCCTAACACGTGTCATTGACCCATTAAAAAGGACCCAGGATAAAGGTTATCTTTTATGATAGAGGCGTCATGTTATATATAGAGGGTATAACATGAGTGCTCATGTTTTGTTGAATTTATTAAACGAGTTTGGGGAGAAAGATAAAATGCAAGGCTTGTTGAGCATTTTATCTCTTTTTTCGCAACGAGTTTAATAAATTCAATAATACAAGAGCACGAATGTTAGTTTCTATTTATCATATTATATTAAGATTACTTTGAAATCTCATTTCTGCCGTAACAACCTTATAGTTTTATCATTATATACGCAACGCAGTTATTGACGTCATATCGTTTCCCGAAAATCCACTAATGGTTTATCAATTTTATTGCATGGCGTTATTTCACTCTCAGACGCGACGTCATATGATCAATTCAATTAAGGACATGAATCGTTAATTAACATGCGTGCGTTCTCTCTCTCTCTCTCTCTCTGTTCAATCCACTCCCCACAAAAAGAAACACATTCTTTTGACACTCTTGTATATTTGACATATCTTATTTTGCTTTTATATTCTTATTAAACGACATATACTTGTTTTGTATGATATTTATTCATCATTCTTTGTATATTCTTAACAGTATGACATTTTGTTTGCGTATTCTTTATAAGCTAATATGTTCTCTTGCATATTCTTAACAACGTCGTTTGTTTGCATATCATTTATAAAAATGTTGCTTGTATAGTATATCATTTAAAGTCTGAAATTAGTTGTATAAATTATAAAAATATCTATATTATTGTATATGCTTTACAGAGAGAGAGAGAGAGAGAGAGAAAGAGAGAGAGAGAGAGATCTTTGTTTGTATAACCTTAACAGACTGACATATGCGTTTTCACATTCCTCTACAAACAACTATTTGTTTGTTTATGCTTTACAGATTGAAATTTGTGTATACTTGAAAAAGCGACATATTTTTCATATACTTTATAGAGTGAGCTCTTTGTTTGTTTGATTAGTTTGTGTTTTAATGTCAACATAGTTATGGCTATGGTGAGGTGGTCAGCTATCTAAATACTATTTTACTGGGAATTCTTAGACTAAGTGGTTAACTAGTACTCCATGAATCATATTTTCGCTTGCAACTGACAACATCCCTTCTTCAACCAGCGAAAGGAGGAGAATGCCTGTAGAAAATAGTTTAAATTAATTTCCACAAAAGTATGGGACTAGTTGCGATCGAAAAGTAAGTGAGTATGACCAGGAACTGCCACAATCACACACATTCAACGGCACCATGAAGAAGATGCCAAGAAGAATAGCAGCAAAACAATATCAAGAAGACAATAAAAAGTAAAGCATCCAACTCTGTCATTCCAAGCGAGATGATTGCAATGCTAAAAAGTACACAAAGTACTGCATAACAAACAATGATCTAACATAAAACCCCACAAACAATGGGAGCAACAATACACAGCCAATAAACAATAACAAGATCATCCCCTTGGAACGAACAGCAGCCAAAGCCACTGGAAGGGGGGTGGACTTAAATCTGGCCAAATCTTCGTCCTAGACCCAGCTGTTGTAAAAAACACAAACTTAATTTAGCTCTCGTTGTAGCTTCCTAGATTATGCAATGTTTAATCACAGGGAATGAAACAGAAAATCACTCTAATCTCACAGAAAGTCAAAGCAAAATAACAACAACACAAAAACTATTCAGGTCACACGAAGGCCTACTAATTTATGCAATGCACCATCATAGAGAAACTTACAAATACTGCGTTGAGGCAAAGTAAAAGGATCTTAAAACACAGACGGTCATAGTTTAAGAAAATCCCTTGTCTGAGCAAGGGTAGGCTCAGCCAAAGACAAACATCAACAACAACAGAACGACCGCCTTACAATGGACAGAAGCAAACGGAGTGTGTGGGCGGGGGGGCGGGGGGAGGTCGCTTAAATAAACTTCACTGACCATCTCTTAGTCCTAGTCCCTGCTGTTGTAAAGCACAAAATTAGTGAAGGCTTCCTTACTTACGCAACGTATCATCACAGGAAAACAACCAAATTCGATTTTCAACTGTGGTGAAACAAAGAAAATGACTCTCAACTCACAGATCATCAAAGCTAAAGAAAAACAAGAGTTGAGCCATGTTTAGACATAGACAAGCATTATATACAGACCCACTGATGAAAATGTTATTTCAGTGTTGTCATTAACACTGAGGTCTAGCCCTTCGTGCAATTAAAGAGGAAACTATAGCTATGAACTGTGATTGGGCTTAAAACTAGTCATGCAGTCTGTCGCATAGCATCCATGCTATATCTTACTCTTTTTTTTTTTTTTTTTTAAATTACAATGTTTTATGATATATTTAACTTTATCATAAAAAGAAGACGATTTGTAAACTGGTAACTCCTTATAAAAGATATGTCTTTGTTACAATCAACATTAAAAAGTTAAGTTACCAAAACAATACAAAAACAAAGAAGGTGTAAAAATCTCAACAATGGTATTTATTCAGACAATTATGCTGGTTATTGAATTGACTCCTTGAAGGCAATTTGTTAAATTTTCACACTTAGGATCAATACAATCATATGTTAAGGTGCATGACCCAATCTATCCACTACATTATTTTAAATCCTTAAATTGCTCATTTGCCATCTTCAATAATAATAATAATAATAATAATAATAATATTAATAATAATAATAATAAATGTGAATCAGAAAATTAAATTGGATTTCACTCCTTCAGCACACCTGGAGCCTATCATTGTTGATATAATAACAAAAAAGAAAAATAAATTAAAATAGATGTTCCAGTGGGGACCGAACTAGCAACGCCACCATTTCTCACACAAGTAATATTTTAGTTCATGAATCACTATCTGGTACTGTACTGCATAACAAACAATGATCTAACATAAAACCCCACAAACAATGGGAGCAACAATACACAGCCAATAAACAATAACAAAATCACCCCCTTGGAACGAACAGCAACCAAATTCGATTTTCAACTGTGGTGAAACAAAGAAAATGACTCTCAACTCACAGATCATCAAAGCTAAAGAAAAACAAGAGTTGAGCCATGTTTAGACATAGACAAGCATTATATACAGACCCACTGATGAAAATGTTATTTCAGTGTTGTCATTAACACTGAGGTCTAGCCCTTCGTGCACTTAAAGAGGAAACTATAGCTATGAACTGTGATTGGGCTTAAAACTAGTCATGCAGTCTGTCGCATAGCTTCCATGCTATATCCTACTCTTTTTTTTCTTTTTTTTAAATTACAATGTTTTATGATATATTTAACTTTATCATAAAAAGAAGACCTCCAACGATTCTCATGAATCTATTAACTATATTTCCATTAAATACTAGCTCTAAGATGACTTGTTGCAGAAGAGTTTTCAAGCAAACATTGTGTTCTTAAAACGATCAACTCTAAATGTCTTTGGTAGAATGTAGAAAATGCTTTATAAAGTTTATGATATCGATAGCCCTGTTTTAGCACCTTAGCAGTCAAAATTGGTTTCTGTTGTTGAAGTCACTTACATTTAAACATACTCTTTCAAAGCGAATTAGATGTAAAATATACACATTTTAAGATGGAGAACGAGGAACTTTTTCAAAATTGAAGTCATCTCGTTTATCAAGATTTTAGATGAAAAATGCCATTAGTTGTGGGCAAGTCCAAAAAGAGGGCTTCAGTATTAAACGAATTTGCTTTATTTAACTGAAGTTTTTAAGGATATATCTGACTTACCATTTGTTGAAAATAAGGATTACTAATGTTCAGTAAGTACATCAAGACATCATGAAGAAGATCAGAAAGAGACAGCATGCAATGTCCATCATAACAAAACAAAAAAAATCTTCAACAAGAGGGACACAATTAGAACCCATTTGAATACCTACAATTTGTCTATACAGTTTAGAACCAAATCTAATAAATATATATCTAATATCCAAAAGATAATGTAGAGCATTTATGACATAACCATAAATTATATTTTCGATTGTTCAGAAGAGAAAAAAAGTGTTTTTTTCTCATTAAAAGCCCAATAAAGAGAGCTCACTCTATGTAAAGTAAGTAAGGGTGCAAAGATCAGGAATCGATACAATCAAGTACCACACCTGACCCTGGATACCAATGGGAAAGTAACAAACTCACAGTAAGACCCACAAACAAGAGCTAAGAGGTCAACCCTTTCCCAACACCACAAGGCACATATAAACAGACGCATACAAAGGTATAGCAAACACACGACAGAACAAAAGCATAAAAGATCAACAAGAGAAGTACCGCCTTGGAGCGGTCATTAAAATATTTTACTGGAGGGCTTAAACCGGTTTGACGGTGCACCAACCTCACCCTTAGTTCAGATGTGTATCAAGACACAAACACAAATAACACAAATGATCCACAAAAGAAGAACCGCCTTGGAACGGAAGTAAAGTAATTAAGGATGCAAAGATCAGGAATCGATACAATCAAGTACCACACCTGGCCTAGGATACCAATGGGAAAGTAACAAACTCACAGTAAGACTCCACAAACGAGAGCCAAGAGGTCAGCCCTTTCCCAGCAGGTGACCACAAGGCACATATATACAGACGCATACAAAGGCATAGCAAACACAAGACAGAAAAAACATAAAAGATCCACAAAAGGAGTACTGCCTTGGAACGGTCAGTGAAATATTTTACTGGAGGGCTTAAACCATTTAACGGTGCAAAACGTTTGTTCAATTATTTTAGTAAGTTTTTTTCTTTGATTAGATTACGAAGAAATGTAGTATTGTTAGTATTAAAATCACAGGTAGTCACACCAGTTGCTAGAAAACCTTTAGATTTTAATTTATTATGAACATCACTTGAATCTGCTATAGACCAAAATAGTAATCATAGTAAGTCAAGAAGTCAAATCTATAGACAGCTCAGTAGTAGTACATGAACAAGAATACGCAATAAACGCGATTCATGTGTTCTTTTATGAAGTTTAGGTAACTATTATAACTTTTTGCATGCGTCTCATTAACAAACACACTAAATTAAGCAGATCACCAAACTAACAACACCTGGATCAGCAATCAGACTAGCTATAGATTGGAGTACAGGGCCTTGTACTATATATTTGTGTAGACAGTCATTTGTTTTGCATATTATTTTTGAAACAAGATTTTTATACGTTGCAAAATACAGGTAAATGAAACAAAAATGTAAAGCACCAGAAAATTAGCCATATAAATTTATCAAATTTAAAAATAATAAAATAAATACCAGACAAAATTGATAATAAAGAATTATTTAAGATATTAAAATGCCTACCTGAAGACAGTTGCAATAATTGTCCAGATGCGATGTTCCAATATTAGAGCTCTAATTTAAAATTAAATTTCACTTTTTGCTTAGAATCAGGAATTAATCAAGTTAGCCAATGAATTCACAAAACATACCCACAATATTATTTAGAAATGTTCATTATTCCATATTAACACAAATCGACATTAATTAAGTATTAGTAAAACAATTGATCAGATATTTGAAATAATAGGGGGCCTTTTATACAGTGAGCCACTTTAGTTACGCACCACTTATAAAATGTAAAATCACTCGGAAAAGAATTGTGATTTTTTTATTCTGAGACTACCAACGTAAAGCGCATTTATATTTGCACTAACCATTGAAATTTCATTGTGATCAGATCAGAAACGAAGGAAAAAATGGATTTTTAAGTGCACTACCCTCAAAACACCATTTCACATTGCATTATCTCGAATGAAACTCAGATCACATTGCTCTTTTTTCAGGGTCGAATTTCTGGTATGCCAGATATAAGAGCCGATTTATTCTTGGCAATATCTAAGACTGGAATGTGATTGTTAACTTCATAGTTTTTTTTTAATGTTTTACTATTTTGGTTCCCAGCTGACCAAGGTTTGAAGAAAGTTAGTTTTAGTACTTTTTTTTAAGTTAGTTAAATTTCGTATGATTCTGAGTAAACTAGTTATCAAAACACTTCTTTTATGATTTCATTTTAAACAACCATGTATCCGCCGTTTATTTTCGTAAAAAAATAATGGATTTATTGGCGTCATGGTGTTGACGTTAGTGATGACGTCACTACTACCAAGGCTATAAGACGTGTCGATGATAAGATGATTTAGTGTTTTGATACTTCTATGTCAACAAGTGACTTATTACAAAATAATTTGCGAAGAAAACCCAGTTTGATAACTGTAACTGACGTTAATATGACGTTAAAACGAGAAT
This sequence comes from Loripinus fragilis, assembly GCA_964019695.1. Lineage (NCBI taxonomy): Eukaryota > Metazoa > Mollusca > Bivalvia > Lucinida > Lucinidae > Loripinus > Loripinus fragilis. The sequence continues at coordinate 54,388 of CAXHUL010000002.1, forward strand.
TCTTCAAAAAGTAACGGTGTTACTAAATTCAACGACCGAAGAAAAGGGTTTTAATTGAATAAATAAATTGTTTTGGTGTTTTTCTGTCACAACGTTCACAATGGATAATGCCTAGCACAAAACAAAAATGGAAAATTAAGACGTTCCGCTTGCACGTGCATTTTTCAAAATTTGTCAAAATTGCCTTTGAGTAGCAGAATGATTCGCATGAGTGATTCCAATATTTTTTTTCGATGTTATCAAACAGATAAAATGTCAATAAATAAATTATCATAGAGAATGTTCGATTCCAGCATTTTTGTCAAAAAATGTGGGCCCTGAAAAAGTGGTGCGCAATTAAAGTGGCTCACTGTATTCAAGGTTCAATGTAGAATTCTCCAGAAATCACCAGAAATTAGAAGTTAATATTTCAAGTAAGACCTAGCAAATTCTAGATCATCTTCAGCACTGTATAGACAAACTAGCAATCTAAGAATAGTTGTTAAAGAAGTTCAAGAAGGGTTGTTTATTTAGTTCTCTACAAAATTCTGGAATAATAAAAGAAAAGTGTCTTTTCAATTGTAATAAAGAAGATTATTCTAGAAATTATTGAACTTAAATTAAACCATTGGTGGATATTGAGTAAACTAAAACATATTATATAATACAAGCATAAGCTTTGATTGCGTACAGTATTTATAGCCAAATAAACAATAGGGAAAATGTCATATGTAAACCATTTATTTATTTTTTGAAGAGCCTTACTTTGTTTGTACATTCTTTTAAGCGTGAAACTTTGTTTATAAATATTTTACAAACAAACTTCTTTTGTTTGTATTCATTTGTTCAGACTGACATCCTCTTGTTTGTATATTCTTCAGAGAGCGACCTATTTATGTTTGTATATAATTCATATAATTGAGCTATTTATGTTTGTATGTTTTTACAGACTGACTTCTTTTAACATGTATACTCTTTACATACGTAGCTCTTTTTGTGTGTATATGCTTTACAGACTGTCCTTATTTAGTTTGTTTACTTTTAAGACTCATATCTTCTTGTTTGTAGATTCATTATAGATTTGATGACCCATCTCTTTTTGTTTGTAGATTCAATACAGTATAGCCTTTCATATTTTTCTGTATACTCTTTACAGACTTTCTATGTATTATTTTGTGACAAACAGCATATGTATACATTAAATATGCATATATCCATACCAAATATTGTTTTACTTAAATTACCTTGCTTGCAGTTACTTTTATCGTCTGCTGATCATCATTTCAAACAGTTAAGATCCAGAAATTTGAAATGGTGATCAGCAGACGATAAAAGTAACTGCAAGCAAGGTAATTTAAGTAAAACAATATTTGGTATGGATATATGCATATTTAATGTATACATATGCTGTTTGTCACTACTTATTTTCATGTTCAATAAATCCACTTGTAAAGTCTTTTTAGTGACATTTTGTATCATTGATCCAGCTAATTGTATTCATCATTATATGCACTTTTGCCATCTCACTATAACGTCACTAAATAGCGTCATTTATTTTGGCGTTTTTCGACGTCATTTCATTTGGCGCTTATGACATCACATAGTGGTATTATATACTATCAACCATTTTGCACTGAAGAAGGAATAAAATCCGAAACTAGTTTGTAGAAGAAAAATTTGAGTTGTACTGATTTTATATTCCAATAATATGTATTATTTTGAAATACCGACTTGTTTTTGTTTGTATATTCTTTATAGACTGACCTGTTTTTGGTTTGTATATTCTTTGCAGACTCACCTCTTTTTGTTTGTTATGGCCAATGGTGATTCTCTGATGTCTGTCATCCATCGTCGCCCATCTGTCCGTAGTCCATCAGTCAACAACTTGCGTTCAAAACATCTCCTACTAAACTACTGGGTGTAATTTTACCAAACTTTACAGGAAGGATTCTTGTGTTGCCCCCTTTAAACTCTTTTGAAAATTCTTTAAAGGAATATAAAAAAATTAAAAAAATCTTGTCAAAACTTACTGGCCTGATTTAAGAATAATTGGCACAAATGGTCCTGGGGTAAACCTTAACCAAACATGTTAAAAAATTGACCTGCTAAACCACATGACGACCAGGGGGTGGAGTAAGTTTTTTCTATACATTAATAGACAAACCAAAAAAATCTACTAAAAAGCTATTGGTCTGATTTTTAAATAAATTGATACGACTTGTCCTCAGGTGACCCTATATTAAGATTGTTTAAGTTATTAAGATCCATCAAAAACATGACCGCCACGGTGCCATGGGTCTGTGATCTGTAATTGTAGAATCTCATAGTCATTCTCACTCGTGTTTTGTCTGACAGGAGCTTTGCCAGAGGATCTATCAAGTTGAAGCCCACCAGAAAATTGGAGAATTGGGAGATATGTTGACCTAGTTACTTACTTTACTTTACAGATAGCGAATGACAAAGGCTCTGATCAGACTGCAACAAAGTCAGGGTTTCTCGCCATGAGGCCCATATTATGTTGAAAATAGTGAGTATGATCAGGAAATACCACAATCACAAACCGCCTTAAATGAGGTATTTGAGATACCAATAGGGAAGTTAATGCAATGAATGATTGTCAAGTGTTAATCCTGACTATAGTAATAATAACGACATTAAATGCAAGTACGGGGAAAATTTTAACAGTAACCACGCAGCACAAACACATGAGTCGTGACATCAAAATAGTAAGTGAAGCCCATGCATCCTGGCCTCTGCCTGGCTACGTATCTGTTTGATATTGTCTTTATAACAATTTTCTTCCCTGCAGGGCGGAGTCAAAAGGCGTTAAAACATGATGCCTACAAGCGTTTATCATTATTGTCACTTGACCAACCTATGAAATTATAATTCTTTGATGACCACTAAGGGATTTAAACGTCTTGAGAACTAAACTTTACATACAAACATCTGGTATGGTCTCACTGCTTTTGAAGAATCCTGCCCAATATTTGGAAGAAGAGTATGTACAGAAAATGCCACAATCACAGACTAAACACCAGTCCACTTCACGGAGGGGAAAAGACACAGAACACTAACGTTTACTTGAAAGCAATGACAGTGAAAATAAAGTAAAGTTCCTTAGCGCGATGATTCCTCAGCTGGATGATTGCAAAACTACAGCGAGCCGCTTTAGTTACGCACCACTTATAAAATAACTCGAAAAAGAAATATGGCATTTTTTATTCTTAGACTACCAGCGCAACGCATTAGCCATTGAAATTTTATTGTGATCAGATCAAAAACAATTGAGGAAATGGGTATTGAAGGCCTAAGGGTACTACCTACAAAAAACTCTTTCAAATCGCATTATTACGAATGAAACTCAGATCTTATTGCACTTTTTTCAAGGTCGAATTTCTGCTATACCAAGAACCGATTTATTCTTGGCAAGTTCTAATACTGGAATGTGTTTGTTAGCTTTATCATTTTTAAACGTTTTACTATTTGGGTTCCCAGCTGGCCAAGGTTTAAAAAATGATTTTAGTACCTTTTTTTAAAGTTAGATAAAATTTCGTATGATTTTGAGTAGACTATATAGTTATCAAACACTTCTTTTATAATTTCATTTTAAACAATCATTTAATATCCGTTAATTTTCGTAAAAAAGCAATGTATTAATCGGCATCACGGTGTTGACGGTAGTGATGACGTCACTACTACTATTTAAATAAGACGTATCAATGATAAGAGGTGGCTCATAACAAGACAATTTACGAAGGACAACCTGTTTTATTATTGTAACTGACGTTATTATGCCGTCGAAACCGAGCATTTCCTTAAAAGTAATAATGTAACTGAATTCAACAACCGGAAAAGGGGTTTTACTTGAATAAAATAATTGTTTTTGGTGATTTTCTGTCACGACGATAAACATGGAAAATGCCTAGCGCAAAGCGCAAATAGAAAATACAGACGTTCAGGCTTCCAGGCTGCACGTGCATTTTTTACAAAACTGCCTTTGACGTAGCAGAATGATTCGCATGAGTGATTCCAATATTTTTTCGATGTCATCAAACAGATAAAATTTCAAATAGAGATTGTTCGATTCCACCATTGTCAAAAAATGTTGGCCCTGAAAACGTGGTGCGTAACTATCTACAGTGGCTCACTGTAGATAGAACATTATAAAGACTGCACTTCAAAACAGGGATCAACCATAAACCTCCCACAAATAATGAACGCAATAATAAACAATGAATCATAAACAACAGAACTACCGTCTTAGAATGGACAGCAGCCGAAGCAACCAGAGGGATGGGGACAAGGTGGCTTAAATTAATTTTACTGGCGAAATATTTGCCAATAGAGATTGGATCATGTTTAGGTTTTGTGTACAATTCAGAACACATGGTACATTGGAAATATAGGCTGCAAAGCTTAAGGTTTATCTTCTCTTTCACTTATATGTGAATAGTGGCATTCCAAAAAGGAACCTCGGTTTTTTTGCCTTTAAGCTACGAGTGCGGGAACCGGCTGCAGCTTACTTTAGTTAGCTGTACTATTTTCATAGTATCATGCCGATGTCGTCTGTTTGTCATTGAAAGATATCAGTAGAGTACTGATAAAAATTATGTCTACAAAAAAATAAAAATAAAAATAAAAAAATAAATGATACATACTTTATGTTATTGACTATATATCATATACATCTTACCTTAAAATATGCAATCGGAGACTGCCACAGAGTAAGGCTGAACATGTCAATGACATCAACTGGGGTCCTTTTCAACCCAATCTTTCATTTCCTGTTTGAAACACATATTGGCAAAAAAAACTACTATTCATAAGTGTTAAACATGATAAGAAACTAGCTTGTTAGTGCACATCAACCATGGCTGATCTTAATTACTGTGGACTTGATAATTTGTATACGGCAGTCCATGTATTTACGAATCAAAAATTGTGCAGAATTGCAAATAGCCTCTACAAGATTTTCCTTTTTATACCGATTGAACTTATTTATTACCAGTATGCTAGCTATCATTGAATAAGCACTCTGCTAACTCGGACTTGGGACCGAGCCGTTTCAGCAGCAATTGACAGCATTTTATACCATAACCACAACCAAAACATGGACCCTTAAACGTTTTTCGATTCAAATGTTTTTCAGACGCTAGCTTGAATTCGCAAGATTATTCAAAAATAGTTCCTCGAACGTTACTAATTTTACAATAGTTTACTCCGAACTAGAGTTAGACATACAATGTTTCATGTAAACATTCATTTTGAGTTAACTTTGATTCCCGATCCAGAAAAGAAGCTTGTCTAAAAGGCCTGCTAGTAATCAAGCGAAAGCAAGATTAATTTCAATGTGTCAGCAGCGTTTACGCGGATTAACTTATGCCGTTGCAGTATCACGCTAGAGAACCTCTGTACTCGAACAGCGCAGTCGTCGCGTGGTGGTCACAGTCGACGAGTGGAAAAATGCCGTGTTTATGTGCACCTTGCTGTTGATAATGGTAATAAATTTCTTAATATTTTACTTCTGAGAGTATTTTTTGCTGAATATTGTCACTAATATGTCCAGCTTGGAATCTGCGTAACAATACGTGTGTGGGTTAAGCGATAGTCAATGCAGCGCCTTATTTATACAAAGAAGGTGATTTTTCTCCAAAAAAAGGATGAAAGATTTTTTTTGTTTCTATTCTGAAATTTATGCTTACTTTAGATAAAACGCTAAATACCATGGCTTTAATGTGCAAGAGTTTGAAATCTGTGGGTAGAGCATTTTGAAAGTTATTCAAGTATTTGATACTGTACGCACAGTTCTCTATATCGGGTGTTCTGGCCCAATGATCAGGTGCTTGTGTACGCAGTCGTCTGGATTAGATAAAAGAGAACTGTACGCATATGTCGCGGGTTGTCCATGCTATATTTGAGCCAGCACATGTGTTTTGGGTGTATGTGTTGCATTTTCGGCCAACGTAAACCCAGGCAAGCCTGTGCAGACTCTCATTAGCCTTTGTTACTAATATACACAAAGTATGGATGAGTACAAAGACTCAAAACAAAATTTTGACCTCAAGTCCAACTAGATGCGTCAAAAGTATTTAACTGACCAACGCAGGTGGCATGCCCCCATAAACAAATTCAGACGTGTTCAATCTTCCAATCAAATCCATGGCCAGTGGATTTAACTCGTTGCATGCTGAGATATTTTCTATGCTTTTTGTCATGTGCTGATTTTACCAGACCCCGAGGTTATAAAACTTTTTTTCACGCTCAACTCAGCTGAGCACGAAATTTATCCTGCTCATAAATGTTAAAATGCCAACAATTGTTGGCATTTTAACATGTATCACGGATGTATACATCCGTGCGCATGTATTAGCATGATAAATACAACATCTGAGGGACCTAAAGCAATAAACTTCTTTATTTGTCGGTATTTTAAGTTTTTATGAGCAGTTGAAATTTCGTGCTCGGTTGAGTTGAGCATGAAAAAAGTTTTTATAACCTCGGGGCCTGATCTGGGTCCAAACTGTTTACTAATGTTATCAGCAAGCGGCACTTGTATACATAGAGTGTGGTCAGGGGCCCTTATCAACAAGCTTCCTAGGCAGTACAAAATTACTTTCATGGTATTGACCAATTCGCCGGTACGACACGGGGGTGACAAGTCAAGAGCTCTTTAAAAGTGTAAGTATAGTCTCCAGTATCTCACTTTTGGAAAGTGGAACAAACCTTAGATAGTCCACGCATTTTGGTAAATTGCTAAATTTACAGCCACAAAGCGATCACGGTCCACAAGGGGGGGGGGGAGGGGGGGGGGTACTCTGATCGTTTGATTCATGCGTAGGCTCGGGGCATTTTTTTGTTTAAATTTTTTAATTACATTATTTTTGGGGGGTTTCAGAAATTTAATATTTTTGGGAGTATGAAGATTTGAGGATATTTTTCGGGGGTCACGACAAAATTGGACTAGTTTAAGGTGTCTTTTCTATGTACTTTAGGGTCTTTTCTAAAGGTAAATGTACAGAAAGAGAATATTTTTGCGTGGCAAAAAAATAAAATATTTTTTTGGGGTGCTTGATATTCCCGATTTTTTTGGCGGCAAACGGTAAATGCTGGGCCCAATACTACGTATGAAGAAAAAGTGAGAGTACCCCCCCCCCCCACACACACACACACACACTCACCCTGGGTCACAGTCTATGATGAGAAGTTGCAAGCTAGGTGATCTGTATTGGCGGATTGAGTTATTTCTGGCGATTTTATAGAGGATGCTACTCACACAGGCTCGCATTAGCCTCGGCTGTTCGTCCAAAATCTCCTGTGCTGTCTTAGTGCCAGAAGAATTTGTAATTAGCCTGCGAATACCCAGTAAGCACGGAAAAATCGGGCCACTATCGACCCGCAAGCAAAACGCCATCTGAACGGCGTTTCGCTTGCGGGCCGATAGTGGCCCGAGATTGGATACTGGCTGGGCATATCATCTGCCGAGGTCGACCGTTAAATAGTTTTGCTGTCAGTAGAGCGGCAAACAGTATTGACCCAGATCAGACTGAGCCTACACTGTTTGCAAAAAAATATTTTTTAAATATTCCAGCTGAAGACAAAACAGACAAGTTTTATTGTGATTAGCGTTTTTTCGGCCTTACTTCAAGTTATAGATTTTGTTTATATCCAAAATGTAATGCTTTTCTCTGAAAAGTGCGCAGACTCTGATGAAAAGTCGTATTATGCTTGCGGCAATTTATTGCGGCCTTCACTGTGCCTCTTTTAGGAGAAAGATCAAAGAGTAAACAGAAATACTTACTGAACATTGTTTTCCAAGTCGTAAGTTACGTCATATACTAGGCCAAAAAAGAAACGCCGCATATAAAGATTAAAAATATTTCGCGTTAAATGAGAGTTACAAAATTTTCATCTGCTATCATTGTTTCGCTACTATTCCTGCCATACATTATTCCAAGTGTTTCAATGAGCTCAGTCAACCCAAACCAGTGTACTGGCTGTCTTTTTATTTTCAAGTTTTTCACATGCATATTCATTTTTTTTAGATGTACACATGTAATAACTACTGAAATCGCTAGTCAAATATCCAATTTTAAGACTTTAAACTTTAAAGTTACACATTGCTAATTTACGATGCCAAAACGGACACATGTTGAACGCGAAAAGGCGATAAGAATGTTCCCAGCTAACGTGACGCGCTCGGTGATAGCCCTACGATCTCTATGCCATGCAAGGATGATTTAACGTCTTAGGAAACGTTTCTGACAAATGGTTACAATTCCAGACAGTGCGGATTCATGACGTCATCGCCAAAAGACGCGACGTCAAGATCGATAAAAGCGTAGGTTTAAACTGCCGAATCAATTTCTTCCGGTGACAATGATAGCTAGCACAACCCCAGGCACTCATAATCCAATAATCAGCGCTCAAACTGTGACAAATCGTTTGATTGGTGAAAGACCCTTCATATACAATGTATGTTTTATATGCGGCGTTTCTTTTTTGACCTAGTATATACCCAACTCCAAATATAGCAACGTTTTACTTAACTCTTTGCATGCTGAGTAACGTTTTCTTGTCCTAAACATTTCTTAAATCTTACGGACCTTTCTCCTTCGGGTCCTGCCAGGCATTTTGCTGAGCCTGATCTTGGTCTAAACTGTTTGTATAATCAATCTCAGACATTTTCATTTGAAAATGCTTCCAGAAACACACTATTTATGTTTTGCATGCTGATTCTTTTTTTCCGCATACTATTTTGTCATCATAACCAGATTTAAGGATTACTATACAGCTATATCGAGTCAGCCACTATCGGCCCGCCAGTGAAACGCCAGTTGCCTGATTTCTAATATAATAGGTGCTTACTGGGTACAGGCTCGAACAGTTTGGATCCAGGTCAGGCTCCAAGTTTTGTCAAAAGTAGTGAGTATGATCAGAAAATACCACAATTACAAACCGAAGACAAACCCATGGCACCGCGAGGAAGAGCCACACAACCATCACGAGACACCAAGAAGACAAACTAAGCAAAGCAACAAGCTGGCTCTCTCTTCCCCATCAAGATGATTGCAAAACTAGAATGGACATAAAGCCTAGTCTCAAAGCCCCCAGAGCAATCTGATACCAAAATCAACTCTTCCCCGCTAGTGTCAAATACTTTGATCCAGATCGGGGTGACATTTCAAGCTTTCGTCCGACCATCCGTTTATTCGCAGATCGGCCATCTTTTGGTCTCTTTTTTTATTCTACGTGGCAAGCATATGGCTAAATATGGAGTCCCTCCAAGGGGTTTTGGGAAACAGTGGAAATGACATTTATTCCAGGGGAACAGGGAACAAAGGTCAAATTTTGAGTGGAACAGGGTACAAGGCAATATTGGGGAACATGGAATATAAGAAAACAATATTCGATTCTTGGGGAACAGGGAAATAAGCCTATCTATTTCAGGGGAACAAGGGAACGGTTATCCCCCTACGAGGGTCTCATTAGCGTTCCAATTTTCAAACCATCCACCAGTTTGTTTGTCTGTTCATCCGTCTGTCTACACGTCATATTAAATTGTGTCTCTTAAGCCACAGGAACTAGTCACAAACCCTTAGAATTAAAAAAATAGGCCTATATATACTTTTATAGTCTATTTTTAGAGATACACGGCTTCATTTTTTTTTCTAAAAGTTTGTGACTAGTTCCTGTGTCTGAAGCACTGACAGCTGTGAACGTCAAAACATGTATATTAATTGTCCTTTGCATATTCTTCAAAAACACACTGCAATTTGTGACCCCATACCATGATCAACACCACATTTGCAGTAGAGTATGCAGCAGAGATATATGAAGTGTCATTGTTGTCCTGGGCATACTCCTCAAGCACGCACTATGCCATAAATCGCATATTTCATTGATTTTTATGATTCTGTAAAGCGCATATATATATTTTTATGAAATCCGTAAAATTTTAACCTTGATCTACGTATCACTCGCCAGTGGCCCTGTTTATTTATGCACTAAAAAGCAGTGATAAATTAAGTAGAAAACCTTGCAATGGTTATAAGAGAGTATGGCACAGCTTGTTTTATGTATTGGCATTGCTTTGAAAGTTGTTGCTGAGACGGTTTGGCATCGCTGGAGACAAATAAACAGCAGTTCAATCGCTCTGGTTTTGTTAAAACCGTTTGTGCTCCCATCGACTCCGTCCATTTATAGCTTGACGAATGCGTACAAATTAAATATTTAGGCACTCGACATATGGGACAGTCCACTTGACTACTCAAAATTTGCGTACAGAAGAAAAATGGCTTGCCACTTCGCAAATTATAAACAGAAATATTTCAAACTTTCTAGTCCTCCACTTATACGTATTTTCCATTATTTGTAGACATAACATGATAATTGATGACTTTAATAGCACACTTATTAGTCATTGAACACATTTCAGGCACATAAAATCCGATTGACTAGCCAGAAACTGACTGGTACTCTGCTGGTTTTAAAATTTAAAGGCTCTTATTTGGCCAGAATGGACTACAATACCTAAGCAATAATTTCAAATGAAAAAAAACGTCGTGAAAATTAAAAGCTGTAAAGTACTGGCTCATAGAATGGATCACAGTAAACCAAAAGAGTACATTTTGTGCACTCGTCGACTGCGAACATAACGCGATGACTGCGCTGTTCGAGTACAGAGATTCTCTAGCGTGAGTATGAGCAGAAAAACATCTGTTTCTTTGCATTGCTGTTGTTGCAAACAGGGGAGGCCTAGGTTAACAACCTTATTTTGTCAAAAATAGAAAAGGTGTGACAAATATACCGTATTTAACTTTATAACCGAACAGTGCCCGTACTATCACTTTAAACAGTAATGGTGTGACTCGAACAAAGTAAGTTAGTAGAGAAAGATAAGGAATCGATTCAATCGAGAACCACACCTGACCCAGGACACCACATGTGAAAGTGACGAAAACACAAGAAAACACCACATACAAGATAGCCAAGAGGCTAGCCCTTTCCCAACAGGTACACCATGGCTGCAATGTACAGACAAGAAAGCATGACAAGCACGAAACATAAATAACAAAAATGATCCACAAAAGAAGCACCTATTTGGAACGGTCAGTAAAAATATTTTTACTGGAGGGCTTAAACTAGTTTATAGTACCAACCTCGCCCTTATTTCAGATGTGGATCCGAACAGGTTTGGTTCGCATGAAAGATCCATAACTTATCAATGCATCATCTTCTATTAAATACAATTCGAGATATAAAAAAGAAGATAAAACAAAGATAAGGACTCAACAGTATATATACAACTGAATACAAAAGTAAACGCAATTCAACAGTTAAAACCCTGTGGGCCCGACTACAGTTTGATTTAGGCCACTTTTGACACCTTACAACCTTTATTTGGAAATGGAATTAATTTTTCATTTTCGGCATTTTGCCTAGTTTACATATCATCAAGGACATATGCAACTAAATACTTCACACATTAAGATGTGTTCAATACTTTGCATACGATTTGTTTTATGCATGGACTGTCAATTTATGAAGTAAAAAGGATGTGTCACCATACTCAAATTTTCCATGTTTTCAGCATTTGACCAATTCTTTGAACAAATGAAAGAATGGCCTAAGTCCTAAATATGAAGCTAAAATAGTTGTAATCTTCAGTCTTGTTCTTTTTTTTTTTGAATTTCAAATATTGCCCATGACCTCAAAATAATCTGGAAAACGGATCCTTTAGAAATAGAGAGAACCTACAATATTAGAAAACAGCTCGGTTTATTGAGTCTGTTCATGAGAACTAATGGAAAGTGCAACAGTTCTGACATCCCCTAGCACCAGATTAAGCGGTATTCTGATTTCCGTCAGAACCCAATATTCCTGAAGGACCAGAATATGAAAATAAATATTAACACTATATCGATGCACAGGGAGAAGTTTTATCAATTCTACCTAGAAACAACAATAAGCCCGCTAGAAAATATGCAAATTTGATTATTATCTAACCACTGACATGAGATAATCGGTTACGATTTTTCTAAATCATTGAAATATTCCTCTTTTTATATTGCAACGTTTTTTGGACTATGATTAGAATCTAGAAAAATGTTGTTGACACCAAAACGCGAAATGAATCCAAATGTAAAAAGATAGTATAGAATATATAAAAAACGACCATTAATGGTCATTTATCTTTTATTATATATTCATTTTACAACCAAACAATTATTTTATATACAAAACATTGTAAATATTCTTGTTTTATTGACCGATGTTTAATTGATCATAGCCCAATTTGGTATGCTGATGATCGTCCATTATTTTTTAGCAGAGTCCAACCACCTATGTGCGGTAATACGGCTGCTACGGTATTCTAAATCAACCAAATGACACCAGTTTTGACAAAAGCCAACTGACACCAACTTTGAAGAAGTTTATTAAAATATTCTGAAATTAAGCTCTTATATGGGTATTTGCTACCAGTTTGAATAAATATGACAGTCTCCTGCAGGGATAATAATTGAAAGTGAATATTTCCTATTAGCCCATAGTTACGAAATGTAGGTTTCCATAAAGGGTGCGTCATACTAATATGAATATATGTTAATTCTCAAGTATTTTAACCAAGTCATGTGCATGATATAAAGGCTACTCAGCTAGCCCACTGAGAGTTCTAATACCGAATATCCTTATTAATGCGATACAGGTACGTCCCATATTAGGTTTACGCATTTCAAATAAACATCTAATGTGGTCCATCATCCGTTTAACTTGTTTGTATGCTTTCCTGGCCACGGCTTTGATTCAGTGTAGCCACTTGATGACGGATTTCTGGGATTGTCAAGGATGACATGTACATCGTACCATAGAAAACAATTGTAGACAAGTAGAACCGTCCCTAAAATCGCTACGTGCCATTCCAAAGTTTTAGAGACACACATGACTGTGTTATGATATTAATCAACAGCATAATAAGCTGCTTTCAATATTCTATCAATTTCATGCCTTCGATTGAAACCGCCATCGACAAGGAAATACCCTGGACATATTCTTCGTTGTATTTAGATTCTTTTTGTATTTGTAGATGAATAAATTTTCTTGTTAGTTTGCTCTTTTTCCACTCATTTTTGTTTGTGACTTTTTTTGTGCCAGTCTGCTCTTGTAGCCGTAAATTGGCATTGATCCGTGGTCTAAGCACATTCTAAACTAATTGGTTAAGCAAATAAAAAGTGTCTTTAACCATAGTAATATAACATAGATAATGATTCGTTTGCTTAATTGAATACTTTACGTCCCAAACAGCAATTATTTAGTCACATCTGGATATTTCCTGGGTTGAACCAGTACTAAGCAGAGAATAAACTCTAAGAAACAAGACATAGGTTATGAAGTTACAATCACATGATTATAGACAGTTTATAATATCAATAATATTGATAACGTATATTATGAGGTTACTAATCAAGACTATAGGTATCATAAACTTTGTAAAGCTAAAATCATACAAGAGCAATAAGTTTGTAATTGCAAAAGTTTGTAAATGCAAAATAATGTTCGGCAAAGCTACTTTCGCACAATAAATACGCAGATACTACCAGTGGATGATAACCTGAATGCAAAAAGACACCTGCATACCTGATAATATATTAAATAGTTATTAACTTGCGCAAGACTGAATTGATAACTTTGCCATAAAACAGTCTAAAGGTTGAGAGGCACCTTGTAATTATTTTAGCTGTATTCAACTATAATGGTAGAGTCAACATATGTGAAACAACTATGTCAGAGTCAACTTCATTTACTTATTTTTGAATCCAACCATTTGCCTAATATCATTTATGGTTAGATGGTTACATGAAATAGTATTGAAGTTATTATGTCTAGGCAACTTTTCACTTTGGGCTATGATTGCACTGTGTCTGTAGATAAGAACAACTGTGCTCTAACTATTACCCCTCCCCTGACCCCTTATGCGGGTCAATATTTAAATATTTAACTTTTGCAATAATTTAGCCAATTTTATCAATATTTTACATGCAAACAGAAGACCTTATAAAGGCGTGTGAGTTATAAAATTGTATTGTGTTTTGTCACATTCCCATACGGTATTCAGGGTCAGGTACTTGATTGTATCGATTTCTGATCTTTGCCTCTTCCTTATCTTGACGGCCTGGGGCTGATTCTGCAGGTGGATTTTGGGGAAAACTCCCTAGTCAAAATTAAGAATGTTGCAAAGCTTAATATCAAATTGAAGTGAATATAGCTTAGATTTACATGCAAGCAAAAGTGTAACCTAAACCTTGGGCTGGGGTCAGAGTCAAAGCTATCTTTAGCTAAAAATGGTAATGTTACAGGTCAAATTAAATGGAATAGAACGTTAAGCATAATCCAAGCAAAATATCAACCGTTTACACACATTTGACCTTTCGGATGGGGTAAAAAGTTCAAATATAAAAACTGTCAAGTTATTCAAACCCAGCATTGATACATCTAAACAAATGATTTATGGTCACACCTCACAATGATGCCCAAAGTGTGCTTAGAAGTTGACAAGGATATCGATAACATAAACTTTGTAAAGCATTTTCTAAATTCCTCACAGGCACTCAGAGTTGATCGTTAAATACAATGTTGGTTAGAAAATTCTTCTGCAGCAAGGTATATCGGAGCAAGTATTTTATGCTTATTTAGTTACAAAATTCAATATATTTTATTATCATATGACGTCGCGTCTATCGATTTACGGGAAACGTTATTACCTCCATAACAACGTTGCGTACATGATGACAAAATTATAACGTTTTTACACCAGAAATGAGATTATAAAGTATTTGTCATATGATAAATAGAATCTAACATTCGTGCTCTTGTATTATCGAATTTATTAAACTCGTTGCGAAAAAGAGATAAAATGCTCGGCAAGCCTCGCATTTTATCTCTTTTTCCCAACTCGTTTAATAAATTCAATAAAACATGAGCACTCATGTAAGATCCTCTATATAAAGCATTCCTTTCCTGATCAATTCAGAAATATACCATCGATTATAAACAATAGGATATAGCATGGATATTATCTGATTGTCTGAATGCCTGGTTATAGCCCCAATCAACCTTTATTGCTATGGTTTCCTCTTTAATTGCACTAAGATGGCCAGGCCTTAGGTTGAATGACGAACCTAATCTAAAACTTCCATCAGTGGATTTTAGCTATGACTGTCTGTGATTTAACAACCCTTTACTTTGGTTCTAAGCTATCTGTGATGATGCATTGCAAAGTCAGGAGGCGACCATGCTGGCTTAACAATTTCTGCCAAGCTCTGACTGTCTGTGAGTTTTCTTTGTTTCATTATAGTAGATTGTCTACCTGTGACGATACATTGCTTAAGTCAGGAAGCCTCTGCCCGAGATTAACAACAGTAGAAATTGGGCGAAAATTTGGTCAGTAAAATACATTTAAGACCCCCCTATCCATGTGGCTTTGGCTGCTGTTCATTCTTAGATTTGCAGTCATCTCGCTGAGAGAGAGAGAGAGAGAGAGAGAGAGAGAGAGAGAGAGGGCTGGTTGCTTAACTCTAGTTGTGTTCTTGCTGTCGAATGGCTGTTAGTATTCTGTGTTTCTTCCGTATTGTAGGTTGGTCTGTAGTATGTAATTTCCTGATCGGACTTATTCTCATTTTGACAACTGAGGATTTTAGCAGTCAAATATACTTAAACCTTGGACAGCCTTGTATGCTGACCGTCTCTCACTCAATCTCTCTTTCAATCTCTCTCTCTCTCTCTCTCTCTCTCTCTCTACAACATTTAGAGAGTTCCAGTTACCTCAGCATGTTTATTGAGCTATTATTTTATTATCTGTATAGTACCGGGAGTAAAAATACTTGCTCTTTTATTGCAGGAGATGATTAGTATAAGCATTTATGCTTGTTTTCAGATCCTGTTGATCTTTTCTCTGTTTATCATGCTGTTGTATACTTGTAATTGAATTGAAGTTAATAAGATATTGTTTACACTAATGCTGACCGTTCTAAAGCAGTGATCTGGTGTTGTGTATTTATTGTTTGTTGTTGGTCTCATTTAGTATGTGGGGTTTGTGTTGGGTCCTTGTATTGTGTTTTAGTAACAGCAGAATCTAGACAAAGATTTAACCAGGAAAAAATGGGTTCGAACAGACTCAATGAAACCGAGTCTGGTGTTTTCTTATTTTGTATGTTCCTTCTATTTTTGATGGATCTATTTTTCCAGATTACTCATGTTGGGGCCTTGTTTTGTGTTTTGATAACAACATAATCTAGACAAATATTTGACCATGAAAATACATTTAAGCCCAGATGTCTGTTCCATGGCTGTGTTTATGTTGCTGTTGATTTATTGTTTGTTGCTGCTCCAATTGTATGTGGTGGATTTATATAGAGGATCTTACATGGGTGCTCATGTTTTATTGAATTTATTAAACGAGTTGGGGAAAAGAGATAAAATGTGAGGCTTGCCGAGCATTTTAGCTCTTTTTCGCAACGAGTTCATTAAATTCAATAATACAAGAGCACGAATGTTAGATTCTATTTATCATATGACAAATACTTTGAAATCTGATTTCTGGCGTAAAACCGTTATAACTTTGTCAATATGTAGGCACCGTTGTTATGGACGTCATAACGTTTCCCGTAAATCTATAAACCACTAGTGGTTTATCAATTTTAGTGCATGGCGTTATTTCACTCCCAGACACGACGTCATATGATAAATATGATTCTTGTTTTGTGATGTAATTTTGAATATAGTAGATTTTTTCTAGCTTTGTGATCATATCGCCAAGGAAGAGGTGTCTGTGTACTTGCTGTCCTATGACTGTCGGTGTTTTGTGTCTCTTCATTGCTGTGCCATGTGTTGGCCTGAGGTCTGTAACTGTGGCATTTTCTGGTCCTAGTGACTTTCTTTTTCATGGTTTGTCGTTTACTCTTTTTCTGAGGTTACCCTGTGTTGGGGGCTAAACATTGGACTAGTTTACATCGTTTTTGTTGTGTTTAAGGCCGGCAATTGCACCAGTAACTATGCACAAATCATTTATACGTATTTATGTTTTACTTGCTGTTTTGCTCACCAGACGCATTAATAATTAAATAGTATTAAATGTTAAGCATTTTCATCATGGAAAATTCGTGCTAAGCACAACTACTAAAATAATTATATAAATAAACTTCACGTTTGTGCATAGAACAAAGAACTTACTTGTCAGGTCCACTTTAGTTTGTAGGATCATATCTAATCTTATTTTCATAAGCAAACAGAGTAGACACTTATCAGACAGCTCTTACAAGAGCTGTCTGATCTGGGTCTGCTCTGTTTGCAAAACTGTTAAAATGCGTCTCTATGATGAGGTAAAGGGTTGATTAAGTTATAGACGTGACAGACAAAGTGCATTGAAGACAGACTCCCATTACGCGCCTCGTATATTATTATTATTGATCATCGCCTGATAGGTCGCCATCTGTTTCCACGGAATATAAATAAATATATAATATTGGCATTGTCATGAGAAAAACTGTCTTCATGGTTTGCGATCAGACCTTATCTCCTTGTTATATCTTGATTTATATGTTCTAGGAGAGGATGCAGTGATAAGTTAGCGTTCTTTCATGCAAACCAAATATCTATGTGTCTTGGACCACATCTGAGTTAAGGGTGAGGTTGGCGCCGTTAAACCTGTTGAAGCTCTCCAGTAAAATATGTTACTGACCGTTCCAAGGCGGTACTTCTTTTGTGGATCTTTTATGTTTTGTTCTGTCTTGTGTTTGCTATGTTTGTGCGCGTCCGTTTTTATGTGTTTTGTGGTCACCTGCTGGGAAAGGGCTAACCTCTTGGCTTTCGTTTGTGGTGTCTAACTGTGAAATTGTCACTTTCCCATTGGTATCCTGGGTCAGGTGTGGTACTTGATTGTATCGATTCCTGATCTTTGCATCCTTACTTACTTTGAATCAAACCAGCCTGAGCAGCTACAAACATGTAAGAAGTTAGGCTATTATACTTTCGAAAATTCCAAATGCATTGATAGATAAGACTATGTGGATGCACCCTCTTTGCTTTTTTATATTTTAAGTTAGTTCCCATTGTCCGTCAGAAAATCGAGTCCGCAACTGAAACTTACAAACCGTTAACCACCCTCTATTTTTATCACATTCATTTGGATCTAGCGAACTTGAACGCATGCAATTCCATATTGGACCCATATATTACATACTTCCATGTTATATTATTGTACAGCCTAGATTTCAGTGGACATCGTCGTTTTCATGTGACACAATGAATTGGTGAAACACCGTCTAATGAGTGAAAATGGTGTGTCAAAAAGGCTTTGACAGGAATTCGTCGTAATCTGTGAATCTGCATTTTACAAATTTCCCCAAACGCACTTTGTGGGTAGACATAAACTCACTTTACGTATTATTGGTTAAATTGAGCATCAAAAATTATTATTCAGTTTAGTAAAACGAATAAGTGTGTTTGCAGTACATTTTCATACTTTGTCTTCTTTCTTGCTTTGGATAGAAACACCCTAAGATCAGGAAGCGATACAATCATATTTCGACCAGATAAGAGAGACTGGGCAGTTCTTAGCTAAGTCCCACCCGTGGACAATTCCATATAAAAATCGGTAAAACAGGTGGATTTATTCACCCGTGAAATTCTTTACACCTTTAAATATATACCTGTAGCTGTTTTGAGTCCCAGTGTGAGAAAAAGGCATATAAATGTGGATAAGAAAGCGACTTAACAATAGAAAAGTACATTAAAGTAAGTAACATATAAAACAGCTATCATACGCGTAAATTATTGTAACCTTATTGGTAGTTTTATCAATAAAATCAAATGTTTATCAAGCTGACTGAAATCATACAAGTATATATAGCTTCACGTTTGTGATATTGATGAATGCGAATAAATAGATATTTAAAAGTGGCCTTGTGAAAACTCGTGCTTATATATCAAAAGAGCTTTTGCTGACAAGCTAATGCAGATAGAATGCGCAAACTTGTTTTATTTGAAACCGCTTTGAGCCTATTATGAAGTCAAATTGATAAAAAAAAATCCAAAAACTATAAAGGGGAACACTGGCAGCAAACAACAACAGTCAATATTATGATTTTTAGGGAGTAATGCTAATAAAGTAACGTATATAACACCAGAGACCACCAGACTATCGTTTAAAAAGCTTTCATTTTTAACGTATAAATTAATGTATGTAAGTATCAACATTTGAAAATCTTAGATGCAATTAAACCCAAGATAGGTATGACTTTCACTCAGTTTTATATAGTTCAAAATTTTATCGCCTATCTTGAATCGCGGCCATTTTGAAGATTTTCGCAGACCTAATTTTTATACACCCACCTACGACTGTAGACTACTGACATATACTTACCCAAAACAAGCATCAAAACTTCTGGCAAAGATCATGTAGGGTAAACCGAATTTTGACACTACCTGAAATTTGGATTTCAGACTAGGTCCATTTGAACAAAATTTCGTTTCCACGTCCTAAGGGTCCCTAAGGGTCTGAGTTTAACTGGCCTAGTGGTTTCAGAGATGTTTGAAAAAGTTGACAGACGGACGAACACCGGAGTGACTGGTATACTATTAGCCCACCCATGAGCCTTCGTCTCAGGTGAGCTAAACAAAACAAAATCCAACTATTTCAGAGTTGAGTTGGACCCCATATGACAGTTTTCTGGATCCACCCATATTTTACCATAAATGGGCAATTTTTATTCCCCACTACCCAATGAGGCTCCATGAGATATTTGATCTTCATCTCAACAGAACATGTAACTGTGGCATTTTTAGGTCATGTCGAAAGTTGGGAGTAAGCACGGAATCGGTAAAATGAATGGAAAGAAGACGGATCATTTTGTTTGTATTTTACAACTCATGCATAGATAGTAACAAATGTAAACAATAAAGCTTATTTTATTTCCTCTAAATATTCAGACATGTTTCCTTCCTAACATTTCACTTTGTGACAAAGTCTGTAAATAGTTAGAATTGCATTTAGTCTAAACCTTGATAAGGATGCTCCTTCTGACTTTAGCTGATCCGGGTTTATACTGTTTCTCGGAATATCTAGAGAAATATAACACTTTATCTGGGCCTCGACGCGATAAAACCCGTCTTCCGGACTTTGCGACCAACACAGATGCAGACCAGCCTGCGCATTCGCGCAGTCTGATCAGCGCCTTTGTTATTCGCTTTTTGGAAAGTATCATATCTTTACTTGCTTCGTACGAAATTTCATTATTGTAGCTAGTCTCTATTGCCGAGGAGCCTGAGCCTGGTTTGAGTCTTGCTCTTTCGAAAACCCTGAAGACAGGTTTTCTTGCGTCAATGCCCATCTATTTACAGTAGAATCTCTTTAATTTGAAATCTTAAGAATTACCAGTTCAAATTTGTCAGAGAAAGAGAATCCCCAAACCTTATTATTAAGTATTTTTTCTATCACACATATGTTTTATTCAATATGCACTAGACATGCTATATACATGTAAAATAATCATCTCTTTGGAACGTTACTTTTTAATGTATTTAACATGACAATGCTTAAATGGTTCATAAAAAGACCTTGTTCTTTGAATCCATTGTGTCCAAAATCTAATTTTACTTAGTATTTCTAACAATCAGAGTTAGAATTTTTGAGGTTTTACTGTATTCATCATTTGGGCCTCGATGCGACAAAACCTGTCTTCTGGGTTTCCGACAATGCGAGTTTGAAACCTTTCTCCTCAGCTACTGAGACTAGCTAGAAAATTGAAATTTCGCCTGTATTAAGTTTACATATGACACTTTCCGTAAAACGAATAGCAAAGTCGCTAATCAGTCTGCGCGGATGCGCAGGCTGGTCTGCGCCTGTGTTGTTCGCAAACCCCCGAAGACTGGTTTTCTCACGTTGAGGCCCAATTTTAATGTATACACATAACACGGTGATCGGGTCAACAGAAAATCAATTAGCGAACAACAATGAGCAAGTACAGAAGATTTAATAAATATCACAGGATAATCAAGAAATGAAGATTCAGACAAGCCTGCACAAATGTACAGTCTCACCAATACCTTCACTGTTTACACATAGAAAGTACCAATGTCAGAAAAGAGTACACCTCTAGACCCACCAGGTAGTTGCAAGGAATATTCAGACAAGCCAGCACAAATGTACAGTCTCCTCAACACATTGACTGCTCGAAAACATCACAATCTACTATCGTGCCAACCAAGAGTGACAGTGACGTAATATTTTGTGTACAATTGTTAAGTAAAACATTACATTGTACACTCCACTTGAACTAACGTGAATCGATAGATCACTTGTGTATTAATCCTATCCACAGGATAGAATGAATACACCAGTGATATATCGATTCTAAGTCCCTCAGACTGATAACTTTGTAAAAAAAACATGATGTTACTGTCTCACTCAGCTGGCAGGACAGTATTATTAACACTTATCCCCCAAAATATTATCTTGAAAACATAACTTTTTTCATGTTCAACTCAACTGAGCATGAACTTTCAACTGCTCATAAAAACTAAAATACCGACTAATAAAGAAGTTTATTGCTTTAAGTCTCTCAGATGCCGTATTTATTATGCTAATAAATGTTAAAATTTTGTGCTCAGCTAAGTTGAGCATGAACAAAGTTTTATAACCTCGAGGCCAGATCTTAAGGATATAAAACTTCTTTCATGCTCAACCTACCTAAGCAGAAAAACAAGAAATTCTTGCTTTCAAACTTTCAGATGTATTTGTCATGCTCATGAATGTTAAATGCTAATAATTTGTTGGCATTTTAACATTTATAAGCATGATATAATTTCATGCTCAGTTAAGATGGGCATAAAAAGCTGTATAACCTCAGAGCCAGGTTTAATCTTTTAAGAAATGACAATTCAGGATAAATAAGCATCTTCAACAATTTTACAAAAGTCACAGATTTTTTCTTTTAAATATCAAATAATAAGAGCTTTATTTAATACATAAACTTATACCATGGAGTTTGTACAAAATGCTGTAAATTCGGGAATTTTCGCAAGAATTTTATTTTCGCATGAATTTTATTTTCGCCAATAAAGTTAAAAGACATATTTGCCAGGTTAAAATTTCGTGACATGGGCATGATTTACCTACATCTGTAAACAACAGAGTGATTTCACCAATCCACAAGGTTTTTTCCCAAAATCTGAGAAGTTTCGCGAAAAAACAAAACAATAAAACAATCCGAATTTACAGTAATCTTCTGATTGAGTAACCAAAACATATGTTGTGGGTACTCAAAGAACCATCTCAATGTGACGGTTCTTTTAGAGACCCCATAACACATGTTTAAACTGATGAATAAGAAAATAATCGCAATTTTAGGCTAAAAAAATTGCTTAACTGGCCCTATGCAGATTATCTAGAATTCTACGATATTTCACATAAATTGTAGCAATATTTTCACAATAAGAAATATAAATGATAGCAATATTTCACTCTATCAAATATAAATTGTAGCAATTTATCACAATAACAAACATACATTATGGCAATATTTCACTCTAACAACTAGAAAACATAAATTATGGCAAAATTTCACTCTAACAAATATAAATTGTAGCAATATTTCACTTTTTCAAATATAAATCGTAGCATTATATTCTCTGACCTATATAAATTGTGGCAATATTTTCACATAAACAAATAAATATTGTAGCCATTTTTTACTCAAACAAATTTAAATTCTAGCAATATTTCACTCTAACAAATATAAATTGTTGCATTATTTTCACATAAACAAATATAAATTGTAGCAATAATTTCACAATAACAATTATAAATTGTTGCATTTTTTTCACACTAACATATATATAAATTGTAGCAATATTTTCACTCTAACAAATATAAATTGTAGCAATATCTTTACAACAACAATGATAAATTGTTGCAATATTTCAGACAACAAATATAAATTGTAGCAATATTTCTCATTAAAAAGTATAAATTGAAGCAATATTTTCACATAAGCGAATATAAATTGTAGCAATATTTCACAACAAATTTCACATGATCTACCCCAATAAACCTTATCTTGAAAACAGTGTAGATCAAGTTCACCTTGTGTCTGAGAACTAGCTGATCACGATTCACAACTTTTCCACTTTCTTAGTAAACACATCATAGTGCTAGTAAATTGAATCTAACATTTTAAATGGATAAAACTGGGGTAAGATGTAGTGTATAAAATATTAAGCATGATCAAGCCTAGATTATATAAAACTTTTTTCATGCCCAACACAACCGAGAAGGAAATTTCAACTGCTCTTAAAACCAAGGTAGTCTTTCTTTCAAACTCCAAGATGTATATATCATGCTCATAAATGTTAAAATGCTAACAATTGTTGGCATTTTAACATTTATTAGCATGATATGTGTTAGTATGATTCAGATCATGCTCAGAAGGGGTGAGCATTCAAAAGTTGTAAAACTGAGAAGACAGATTTAGTCAATCAAGAAATGACAACAATGAATAAATAAATGGTAAGTATTTTTCACAATTTTACAAACTTCCAACTTTTAATCATGTTTTGTAACAATTATCCTAGCTTTATTAAATACATATAACACAAGTTTACCTTAACAAAATTTTAGGTATAAAACTTCATATTTTCTTACCCATCATTTTTAAACATATGTTTTGAGTGCTCATTGAGATGGTCCTTTTCAGTACCCACAACATATATTTTGGTTGAGAAGTAAGAAATTACATGATTTTTTGTTAGCCACTTTTGACTTGGCACAAAATAATTTTCTGATTGAGTGAGTAACCAGATTATCTAGAATCCTACAATGTTTTCACAATAGAAAATATAAATTGTAGCAATAGTTCACGCTTACAAACATACATTATGGCAATATTTCACTCTTATAAATATTAATAATAGCAATATTTTATACTAGCAAACATAAATTATGGCAAAATTTTACTCTAACAAAAACAAATTGTAGCAATATTCTCACATTAACAAATAAAAATTGTAGAAATATTTCACTCTAACAAATATAAATTTTAGCAATATTTTACTCTAACAAATATAAACTGTAGCTATATTTTCACATAAACAAATATAAATTGTAGCAATATTTTCACTGTAACAGATATAAATTGTAGCAATATTTTCACTCTAACAGATTTTTTTTTTTAAATAATAAATAATAATAGCTTTATTTAATACATATACCACTCAGTTTGTACAAAAAACTGTAAATTTGGGAATTTATGTAAGAATTTTATTTTCGTAAGAATTTTTTTTTTCGTGAATAGAGTTAAAAGACATATTTGCCATGTTAAAATTTCGTAACTTGGTAATGATTTACCTACATCTGTAAAAGACATCGTGATTTCTCCAATTCACGACGGTTTATTTTCCTGAAATCTGGGAAGTTTCGCTAAAATAAAACCCTTAAAAAAACGAATTTACAGTAATCTTCTGATTGAGTAACCAAAACATTTATTTTCCTGAAATCTGGGAAGTTTCACGAAAATAAAACCCTAAAAAAACGAATTTACAGTAATCTTCTGATTGAGTAACCTAAACATATGTTGTGGGTACTCAAAAGAACCATCTCAATGTGACGGTTCTTTTAGAGAACCCATAACACATGTTTAAACTGATGGATAGAAAAATAATAGCAATTTTATGATAAAAAATTGCTTAACTGGCCCTATGCAGATTATCTAGAATTCTACAATATTTCACATAAATATAAATTGTAGAAATATTTCACATAAACAAATATCAATTGTAGCAATATTGTCACAAACAAATATATATTGTAGCAATATCTCACTTAAAAAAAATGTAGCAATATTTCACACTCACAAATAAAATTGTAGCAATATTTTCACATAAATAAATATAAATCGTAGCAATATTTCACTCTAACAATTATCAAATGTAGCAATATTTTCACAAAAACAAATATAAATAACAGCAATATTTCACTCTATCCAATATAAATTGTAGCAATATTTCACACTAGCAAACATACATTATGGCAATATTTCGCTATTAACTTATATTAGTTCTATCAATGTTTCACACTTACAAACATAAATTATGGCAAAATTTTACTCTAACAAATATAATTTGTAGCAATATTTCACTCTAACAAATATAAATTGTAGCAATATTTCACTGTAACAAATATAAACTGTGGCAATATTTTCACATAAACAAATATAAATTGTAGCAATACTTCACTCTAACAAATATAAACTGCAGCAAGTTTTTCACATAAACAAATTGTGCAGCAATATTTCACTCTAACTGAAATATGAATTGTAGCAATATTTTCACTGTAACAGATACAAATTGTAGCAATATTTTCACATAAACAAATATAAATTGTAGCAATATTTTTACTGTAATAGGTGTAAATTGTAGCAAAATTTTCACATAAACAAAGATAAATTGTAGCAATATTTCACTCTAACAAATATTAATTGCAGCAATATTTTCACTCTTACAGATATAAATTGTAGCAATATTTTCACTCTAGCAGATATAAATTGTAGCAATATTTTCAAATAAACAAGTATAATATGTATCAATATTTCACTCTAACAAATATTAATTGCAGCAATATTTTCACTCTTACAGATATAAATTGTAGCAATATTTTCACTCTAGCAGATATAAATTGTAGCAATATTTTCAAATAAACAAGTATAATATGTATCAATATTTCACTCTAACAAATATTAATTGCAGCAATATTTTCACTCTTACAGATATAAATTGTAGCAATATTTTCACTCTAGCAGATATAAATTGTAGCAATATTTTCAAATAAACAAGTATAATATGTATCAATATTTCACTCTAACAAATATAAATTGTATCAATATATCACTAACAAATATAGATTGTAGCTATATTTCACTCTAACAAATATAAATTGTAGCAATGTTTTCACATTAAACAAATATAAATTGTAGAAATTTTTCACTCTAACAAATATAAATTGCAGCAGTATTTTCACAATTACTGTTATATATTGTTGCATTATTTTCAAATAAACAAATAGAAATTGTAGCAATATTTTCACTAGAACAATTATAAATTGATGCAATATTTTAACTTTAACAAATATAAATTGTAGAAATATCTTTACAATAACAATGATAAAGTGTTGCAATATTTCAGACAACAAATATAAATTGTAGCAAAAACTCACACTAAAAATTATATATTTTAGCAATATTTGCACATAAGCGAATATAAATTGTATCAATATTCCATGACAAATTTACAAATGATCTACCCCAATAAACCTTATCTTGAAAACAGTGTAGATCAAGTTCACCTTGTGTCTGAAAACTAGCTGATCAGGATTCACACCTATTCCTCTTTCTTAGTAAAACACATCATAGTGCTAATAAATTGAATCTAACATTTTAAATGGAAAAAAACTAGGGTAAGATGTAGTGTATAAAATATTCAGCTTGATCAAGCCTAGATTATATAAAACTTTGTTCATGCCCAACTCAACTGAGAAGGAAATTTCAACTGCTCTAAAAACCAAGACAGTCTTTCTTTCAAACTCTGAATTTATCATGCTCATAAATGTTAAAATGCTAACAATTGTTGTCATTTTAACACTTATTAGCATGATATGTATTAACATGATACATATCATGCTCAGTAAGGGTGAGCATACAAAAATTTGTATAACCGAGAAGACAGATTTAGTCAATCAAGAAATGACAACAATGAATAAATACAGGGTAAGTATTTTTCACAATTTTACAAACTGCCAACTTCTAATCATGTTTCTAACAATTATCCTAGCTTTATTAAATACATATAAAACAAGTTAAGCTAAACAAAATTCTGGGTATAAAAATGTTCATATTTTCTTACCCATCATTTTTAAACATATGTTTTGGGTGCTCATTGGGATGGTTCTTTTCAGTACCCACAACATATATTTTGGTTGAGAAGTAAGAAAACTACATGTTTTTTTGTTAGCCACTCTTGAGTTTGCGCAAAAGAATTTTCTGATTGAGTGAGTAACCAGATTATCTAGAATCCTACAAGATTTTCACAATAGAAAATATAAATTGTAGCACTATTTCACACTAACAAACATACATTATGGCAATATTTCACTCTAATAAATATTAATTATAGCAATATTTCACACTAACAAACATAAATTATGGCAATATTTCATTCTAACAAATATAAATTGTAGTAATATTCTCACATTAACAAATATAAATTATAGCAATATTTCACTGTAACAAATATAAACTGTAGCTATATTTTCACATAAACAAATATAAATTGTAGCATAATTTTCACTGTAACATATATAAATCGTAGCAATATTTTCACTCTAACAGATGTTTTCTTTTAAACACAAAATTATAATAGCTTTATTTAATACATAAACTTATGCCACTCAGTTTGTACAAAATACTGTAAATTCGGGAATTTACACAAGAATTTTACTTCTGCAAGAATTTTTGCTTCGTGAATAGAGTTAAAAGACATATTCGCCACATTAAAATTTCGTGATTGGTTATGATTTGCCTACAGCTGTAAACAACAGAGTGAATTTGCCAATTCACGATGGTTTATTTTCCCAAAATCTGGGAAGTTTCGCGAAAATAAAACCCTAAAAATCCGAATTTAAAGTAATCTTCTGATTGAGTAACCAAAGCATATCTTGTGGGCACTCAAAAGAACCATCTCAGTGTGACGGTTCTTTCAGAAAACCCATAACACATGTTTAAACTGATGAATAGAAAAATAATCGCAACTTTATGCTTAAAAATTTGCTTAACTGGCCCTATGCAGATTATCTAGAATTCTACAATATTTCACACAAACAAATATAAATTGTAGAAATATTTCACATAAACAAATATCAATTGTAGAAATATTTTAACATAAACAAATATGTATTGTAGCAATATTTCACTCTAAAAAAGAAATGTTGCAGCAATATTTCACAATCACAAATAAAATTATAGCAATATTTTCACACAAACAAATATAAATCGTAGTAATATTTCACTCTCACAATTATAAAATGTAGCAATATTTTCAAATAAATAAGTTGTAGCAATATTTCACTCTATCAAATATAAATTGTAGAAATATTTCACACTTACAAACATAAATTATGGCAAAATTTTACTCTAATATAAATTGTAGTAATATTTTACTCTAACAAATATAAATAGTGGCAATATAACACTCTAACAAATATATAATGTAGCAATATTTTCACATAAACAAATATAAATTATAGCAATATTACACTCTAACAAATATAAATTGTAGCAATATTTCACTCTTACAAATATAAACTGTAGCAATATTTTCACATAAACAAATATAATTGTAGCAATATTTTCACTGTAACAGATACAATTTGTAGCAATATTTTCACATAAAAAAATATAAATTGTAGCAATATTTTCACAATAACAATTATAAATTGTTGCATTATTTTCACACTAACAAATATAAATTGTAGCAATATTTTCTCTAACAAGTATAAATTGTATCAGTATTTTCACTCTATCAAATATAAATTGTAGCAATATTTTTTACAATAACAATGATGAATCGTTGCAATATTTCAGACAACAAATATAAATTGTAGCAATATTTTACACAAAATATATATATATTTTAGAAATATTTTTACATAAGCGAATATAAATTGTAGCAATATTCCATAACTTTCACATGATCTATCCCAATAAACCTTTTCTTGAAAACAGAGTAGATCAAGTTCACCTTGTGTCTGAACTAATTAATTAGAATTTACACTTTTTCTACTTTCTAAGTAAACACATCAAAGTGCTAATAAATTGAATCTAGCATTTTAAATGGATAAAACTGGGGAAAGATGTAGGGTATAAAATATTCAGCATGATAAAGCCTAGATTGTATAAACCTTTTTCATGCCCAACTCAACTGAGAAGGAAATTTCAACTGCTCTAAAAACCAAGATAGTCTTTTTTTTCAAACTCCAAGATGTATTTATCATGCTCATAAATGTTAAAATGTTAACAATTGTTGGCATTTTAACATTTATTTGCATGATACATATCATGCTCAGTAAAGGTGAGCATAAAAAAGTTGCTTAAGTGAGAAGACAGATTTAGTCAATCAAGAAATGACAACAATGAATAAATACAGGGTAAATATTTTTCACAATTTTACTAACTTCCAACTTTTAATCATGTTTTTTAACAATTATCCTAGCTCTATTAAAAATATAAAAAACAAGTTTACCTTAACAAAATTTTGGGTATAAAACTTCATATTTTCTTACCCATCATTTTTAAACATATGTTTTGGGTGCTCATTGAGATGGTTCTTTTCAGTACACACAACATATATTTGGTTGAGAATTAAGAAAATTACATGATTTTTTCGTTAGCCACTCTTGAGTTTGCACAAAATAATTTTCTGATTGAGTGAGTAACCAGATTATCTAGAATCCTACAACATTTTCACAACAGCAAATATAAATTGTAGCAATATTTTACAATAAAATTCACATGATCTACCCCCAATAGATTGTATCTTGAAACCAATGTAGATCAAGGTCAGCTGGTGTCTGAGAACTAGCTGATCAAGATTCACACTTTTTCCACTTTCCTCGGCTTGTAAACACATCATAGTGCTAATAAATCGAATCAAGCATTTTAAATAAATAACAAGCAAATTCAGAGAATTTATGTCCCCCGCCACAAGGTACCCACTATCCATTCACTTTGACAGTAAAAATGCCAGAAAAATGGCTAAGTTCGACTAGCGGAAAAAGTGATAAAAAGTAATCTGAGGATTATATCCAAACCACATGCATATCTTCAGACCATGTCCAAAACAACTGTGAAGTTGCGCACACAAGGTACCCACTATCTTTTCACTTTGATAGTAAAAACACTTAAAAATGACTAAGTTCAAATTGCAAAAAAAGTGACAAAAAATAATCTCAGGATAATATCCAAACCACATGCATATCTTCAGATCATGACAAAAACATCTGTAAAGTTTCAAAAGAATCGGCATAAAACTGTAGGAGGAGTTGCGCACACAAGGTACCCAGTATCCATTAACTTTGACAGTAAAAACGCCAGAAAAATGCCTAAGTTAAAATAGCAGAAAAAGTGATAAAAAATAATTTGAGGATTATATCCAAACCACATGCATATCTTCAGACCATGTCCAAAACACCTGTGAAGTTTCAAAAGAATCAATATAAAACTGTAGGAGGAGATGCGCACACAAGGTACCCACTATCCATTCACTTTGATAGTAAAAATGTCAGAAAAATGGCTAAGTTCAACTGGCGGAAAAAGTGTTAAAAAATAATCTGAGGAATATATCCAAACCACATGCATATCTTCAGACCATGTACAAAACACCTGTGAAGTTTCAAAAGAATCGATATAAAACTGTAGGAGGAGTTGCGCACACAAGGTACCCACTATCTTTTCACTTTGATAGTAAAAACGCCTAAAAATGACTAAGTTCAAATTGCGAAAAAAGTGACAAAAAATAATCTCAGGATAATATCCAAACCACATGCATATCTTCAGACCATGACTAAAACATCTGTAAAGTTTCGAAAGAATCGGCATAAAACTGTAGGAGGAGTTGCGCACACAAGGTACCTACTATATTAGGGGGACGGAAGGACGGAAGGACGGAAGGACGGAAGGACGGAAGGACGGAAGGACGGAAGGACGGAAGGACGGAATGCCGAAAACTATGTCCCTCCGCTTTTCTTCGAAAAGGCGGGGGACAAAAAATGGGGTAAGGTGTAGTGTATATAATATACAGCATGTACAGGCATAGAAGATATTAAACTTTCGTAATGCTCAACTCATCGGAGAGGGTAATTTCAACTGCTCTTAAAAACAAGATATTCTTGCTTTCAAACTCTTAAGATGTATTTATCATGCTCATAAATGTTAAAATGCTAACAAATGTTGTCATATATTTACATTCATGAGCATGATAAAGTTCATGCTCAGTTAAGATGAACATGAAAAAAGTAGTAAAGCCTTTTTGTCCTGGTCTAACTGTCCGACTATTTAGAGAACTTTACCTACTAGTGTCATCTGCTTACCTTTGCAAACAATTGGGAACCAGATCAGGCCCACCATTTCGTCAGACTTGATCTGGATCCAAACCATTTCACACTCTCATGGTTTTCCAGTAGTAGTTTTTTCAGAAAAAAATACCAGCATATGACAAAAAAAAAAACAAGTAGACAAAGGATTAACCTATTTAACCAATATAGCCTAACGTCCATATGCAAACAGTGCAGGCCCAGACCAGACGCCTGATCAGGTTCTCCACTTTTTGCTTACAGAACCTTCAATAAAACTTTGAATAAAAATGAAAATACCACCCAGCAACCCTTAAAACGGAAATTGACTGGTCCAATTGATAATAAACTGGCCAAAATAAGTTAAGCCCCAGCTTATTTTTTCCATAGACTTAATGCAAAAACTTTCATGTTTGTTTTATCATAACTTTTTACTGAATAAAGATATTTGCATCAAATTTTTAGTAAAGCAGCAGTAAAATTTCGTCTCAACATGTGCTAGGTTTCACTTATATTGAAAAAAATTCCCTTGCACTTCACACTTTTCTGTAAATGTCCCGTTTTGTTCCCTATCATTTCTATAGTAAAAGTGGCAAAAATATGGGTACTCTTGGAAAATTAAGCACATATCAAAAGACAATCGGTCTTTTCAATTGAAACTTTGTGTAATTACACCTAAGATATTGTTGTCTAATTCGATTTGAGTTAGAGTTTTCAATTGTTTTAGATATTTTGAAATAAACACCTAAACTTCAGGAATTTAACATTGTGCCAATGGAAAAAAAACTGACATGGGGCTTAACTTATTTTGACCAGTTTACTTGGAAATACCATTTGGCCTAAATGGGCTAATAAAAATACAGAACTTTTGACTCTCTGCATGCTTGATATTTCATTGTGATCAATTATTGTCTACAAATTGTTGTTTTATTTCATTCTTGAAAACAAGAAATTTTTTAATGCCTAATGAAAAGTTCTTCTGAGTACACACAACATGTTTTGTTTCAAATGTTAGAAATTTTTTGGAAAGTACACAAGGGTTGTGAACAATTGAAGGACTTTTCAAGGATCTTTTAAGAACTGGGATAATTCAGACACTATCAAAACATTATAATATTGTGTCTTTATTTTGTGTAGCCTGTGCTGCACCAAATAAAGGCACAACAGTTTTATCCCAATTTATTTCTCTATCAAATGTGATTAGTCCAAATCAAAGTATTTTTCAATGCCTTAACCTGATTTTAAAGTACTTTTCCTAGAAAATGTATTTTTTGTGGACTGGACTTTTCTAAACAGCCATCTTCAGTGATTTTTTTACCTGCGCATCCTGCATCTTTTACTCATAATTTTGTCTCTGGGATGCAAAGTTTTTATTTCAGCGAGTCCCATGGTGCAATGGTATTGCAGACTTATACTGAAAAATAATGTTCTGGACTAATAAGTTTGCGATTGGGACTCATTGATATGAGAAACAGCGAGTAGCCCAAAATCGTAAACGAATCACTGCCCTCTTTCATTATCCTGTGTGAACCCTGGTGTACTCTTCTCTGAGGACCTGAATTACATTATGAGCAGTGACATGTGATCTCCAACAATGTGGTATTTTTACAAGTGTAGACTCGGACGACCCTGTGCTGCCTCCTTTTAAGCTTAGAAACTTCAAATGATGTTCAGTCAGAAGCTTAACACTCATAAAATATTCAAGCGACAAGCAAAGGCTCTGATCAGACTGCGCCTATGCGCAGGCTGATCTGAGGCTTTGCTGGTCGCACATATCGCATTGTTGGAAATCTCATGTCACGGCTCTTATATACTTTTGAGACATGACAGGCATCACAGTTTATCACTCATTTAACATTCAGAAATGATTCCACTATACTTGGGCCTTGTCGTGAGAAAAACTATCTTTGATATTTGCAATCAGGTTAGAATCAAGCAGCTCTGTTCAACTTCAGAGTCTAGATAGAGTATTAAAATTTTGCATGCAGCAAGCTTAGATATACTCTCCATGGAGTGAATAACAAAGGCATTGAGCAGACTGCCCCATAGCACAGGCTGGTCTTTGCCTTTATGTTCGCAACAGTTAGGTTTTCTGGTGTCAAGGCCTTATCCACTGATTTATACAGTACAACCTGTGTAAAACGGCCACACAAAAATAGACAAAACAAAGATCAGAATGCTCCCCTTGGAGCATTCTGCAATACTTTTGACCTGCATTAAGCCATAATTTGTCTTGAAAACCAATATTCAGTCTTTTTGAGAGTGGCCGTTATACACAGATTTAACTGTAAATCCACTTGATCCTAAAGTTTGTATCATATTAGAGCACATTGAAGTTTGATCTTTCTTTAAGTGCATCAGAGATAATCCACTGATCTATAAATCCATTTGATCCTAAAGTAAGTATTCCTGGAAAACATTGAAATTTGATCTGTCTTTTAGTGTATTATAGATTAACACATTGAAGTTTGATCCGTCTTAGTGCATAAGATTTAATCCACTGATAGGTAAATTCATTTGGTTCTGAAGTTAGTATCATATTACAACACATTGAAGTTTGATCCGTCTTAGTGTATAAGATTTAATCCACTGATAGGTAAATTCATTTGGTCCTAAAGTTAGTATCATATTACAACACATTGAAGTTTGATCCGTCTTAGTGCATAAGATTTAATCCACCGATAGGTAAATTCATTTGGTCCTAAAGTTAGTATCATATTACAACACATTGGTGTTTGATCGGTCTAAGTGCATAAGATTTAATCCACTGATAGGTAAATTCATTTGGTCCTGAAGTTAGTATCATATTACAACACATTGAAGTTTGATCCGTCTTAGTGTATAAGATTTAATCCACCGATAGGTAAATTCATTTGGTCCTAAAGTTAGTATCATATTACAACACATTGAAGTTTGATCTGTCTTAGTTCATAAGATTTAATCCACCGATAGGTAAATTCACTTGGTCCTAAAGTTAGTATAATGTTACAACACATTGAAGTTTGATCTGTCTTAGTGCATAAGATTTAATCCACTTATCTAATACACCTTTGGTTTGATATTATAGCAATGTTTTCACATGCTGGTGACTGTCCTTCACCGGGTTTCTCAAATCCTGAAGACAAGTTTCCGACCCAGTTATCCCCCCTATCGCAGGGTCCTTCGCTGGGTTACTCAGCCACTTGGGTTTCCTCGGGTATGCTGGAATAAAAATATAAGCATGGAATTATTTCATGCTGTTAAGCCTTGATCTGTAGAACCCAGATAGGTTCTTTATAAAACAGTTATTCAAACCACATGATCAGAATTACCCTTAAAGCACCAAGAAAAAATGCATCCGAAAATGTCGTCTGCTGAAGTTGTCTGCTGCAGTCGTCTGCTGCAAATAATTGCCTAGCTTTACTGACAAATTAAGTATAGAAGCAAACAGCGTGGTCCTAGAACAGACTGCTCCTATAGGAGCAGTATAGGAGCAGTCTGATCTGGGTCCACACTGTTTGCCATAGAGGTTTCTTAAACATTTCAGCAGACGAGAAAAGCAGACGACTTTTGTTGCGATTGGCGCATTAAGGGTTAAGACTGTTCACATTCTGCAGCCCAATCCATCATAACTAAAATCTGATAAAAAACAACACTTATATAAAACAGTTTAGATCCAGATAGGTTGGCTTACGATAAAGCCAAATGATCCGGATCCACCCTGTTTTTCATCCATATAGCCGTACTAACAATAAAATTTCACGACTGGGTTTACTCAAAATCATCATATCGTACAAACAACTCGTAGTGTACTCAGTGTATCTTACAGGAGTAAATGTCATTATCCCTTTACATTCTGGAAACTCCTACACAAGTAATTTAGCAAACAATGAAGACACAGATGAATGCACCATTTCATCAGGGCCTACACTATTTGTAATCCCATTGGACTACCAATGTATTTTCACTGAGTTGTAGCCTTACATTCTACTGTCCTGCCAGCTAAGAGTACATGTGATGTCATGATTTGTTTGCAAAGTTATCAGGGCTTACCTTTCAGGATACGATTAATACACAAGTGATATACCTGTATTAATACTGTCATGCCAGCCAAGAGTGACAGTGATGTCATGTTTTGTTTACAAAGTTATCTTGGATTATAATCGATAGATCACTTGTGTATGAATCCTATCCGCAGGATAGGATTAATACACACGTTATCTATCGATTTGTGTTAGCTCAAGTGGAGTGTACAAGTTGATGTTTTACTGAAAATTTGTAAACAAAATAGTACGTCACTGTCACTCTTGGTTGGCACTACAGTACAAGTCGCGTACGTAATAGCTCGGGGTATTATAGTGTTTCCAGGTTATAAGTGACCCCCGTTTTTCTTTTTTTAAACAGCTTTAAATTGAAATTAGAAGAACGGCACTTAGCATGAAGATTTAAATGCACACCGCGTAACTAAAACTTATTTTTGGGAGACGCCCTTATTTGTAACTGAAGCCCCAGTCCCCTGTACAAAAGAATAACATAGTGTGAATATACCTTTGTGTGCCCCAATAGATACATGTGGTATATTTGCATTGCTATGATGATATGTACTAGCCTACAGGACTATCTATATCCGATGGTTCAACGAAAATCCATTCCGCAAACTTCACTCGTCATCATTTTGACAAACAAACGCACGCACACACGCAATTGTAAAAGTCTATATAGGTCCTAGACCGTGCCGTATCGAAAGCAGGCAAATATAAGGGTTAAGCATAAAACATATACATGTACATGTAGCACCTTCCATTTCAATTCATTGACTCTTTTTGCCTAAGATGTAATTTTTCAAAATCAGTTTGTTTCTTGTTGTTGCTTTTTCTAAAATGATCTTTCGGGAATATCAGTAGAGTGCCTAGCAGTTTGGCTCCAGATCATGCCCAACGTTTTGTCGGGCCTGATCTGGGTCCAAACTGTTTGCAAAGGTAATCAGCAGACGACACTAGTAAGTAAAGAGTTTATGACGACAATTCAAGCAAATTAGAGAGTTGACGAGAAATAGCGAATTAGGAATATAAATTAAACTTAAAGAGCATCAAACATTTGCTTGCTAAAGCTATTTCGCTGATAAACTTTGTCAACAGCCGAAGGGTTAAAATGCTGGGCATTATCCGGATCCATACTGTTTGATAACCTACTTGTATTCCTGAAAGACATATTTTAGGAAACAATGATCTCGAAAGAAAATTCAGCCATTATATATTTAAGGTTCAGACAATACTGTTACTTGAATCGTTTTTTTTAACACAGGCCATTTCAATGCATCGCCTTTAGATGTACAGTAGTGTTTATGAGTCAGTATAAGCAGTGAATCATAGCTTAATACATGACGATTGGGCCAGTTAAGCAATTTTAGCATGAAGTTGCGATTGCTTTCATCAGTTTAAACACATGTTTTGGGTGCTCAAAAGAACCATATCATCGAGAGGGTTGTTTTGAGTACACACAACATATTTTTTGGTTTAGAAATAGGAAAAATAATTCTCTGTTACGCACTCTTATCTGTGGGACTGACTAATTACCTCCGCTGACCTGTATAAGCCATGTTTTATTTATATCGCTAGGTTCACTTGGGGACTAATTCAAAGAAGAGCAACAAAAACAAACCAAAATTCCATCTAATCCCAGCCAATACAAAAACTCATATTTATGTGGAAAAAATTAATTCAATTACGCGGTATATATCTAAATTTATTTCTCTAATTATTTTTTCAATTAAAATCACCATTAAAGAATAATTAGCAAAAAACGGGGGTCAATGAAGTCCTGGAAACACATTAGTAAAGCACAAAGAAAGAAATAGTTTTAGGTTCAAAGCTGGTTGGATGTTCTTTTTTCTTTATTTAATGATTTTCCTTTTTTTTAAATAAATATATCAACGTTGAAGATCTCGGATTTTTGTTTATGGTTTATGATGTTGCTGCATTTCCTGTATATTCTGTACCTTTTGCCATGTTTGGCATTATACTCTGCTCAAAATACTTAAAGGAACACTTGATAATTTCCCATATGTGATAATGTTAACCCCTGTCCTATAGACAAGTAATACATTTCACTAGACAATATAGCAGAAAACCAGTTTCTGTTGCCATTTTTGCAATGATCGTCAAAGCTTTCGATCAAAAAAGTTTTTGATAAAACAATTGATGCTTAATTTCATGGCTCAAAGGGGTACGTGCATTAAGGGGCTAAAATGGCCCCCTTTGGAGCAAAAAAATGAAATTTGCTTTTCACAAATTTCTTTGGATTCGTTTATTAGAAGAATGGATGAAGTGTAAAATTTCGGCATTTATTTAAATCTTAGCGTTGCTATGGTAACAAAAATGTCCGACAATATTGGCATAAAATAGAGAAATTGCCATTTTTGACCAAAATTAAGGGTTTTAGAGACCGAATTTTCAAAACTTAGATATCAGCACAGCTAAATACCAAAAAATCATTTTAATATATTGTGTGCCAAATTAATTCTCATCGTCTATTAAAATGTCTTTTTAGTATTTGCTTGTGCTTCTATGTTAAATGCTCTGTCAAACGTCTCAAATTTGCTCCAAAATGGTCAATTTCCTATTTTCAGCCTGTTTTGGCGGCCATTTTTGTTACCATGGCAACGGTAAAAGTCAAACTAATATCAGACTTAAACACTTGGGTCATTTTCCTAATAAACCAATAAGAAGAATTTGGTGAAAAGCGAATCTAATTTTTTTGCCTCATAGGGGGGCCAAAATAGCCTCTTAATGCACGTAGCTCTTTTGTAATTTTTAATTTTCTTGAAAATAACAATTTTTTCTGGAACTCTGTAGAATCTTCTAAATTTGATAATAGCGTAACCTAATGATTTCTGCAACATTAAAAGACTTTTGACTGTACAGAAATGATGCTTTTGTAGTGCTTGATTGAAAAATTTATCTGAACTTTTGGTTTTTAAAAAGGAGTATTTATAACAAAATTCCATTTTTACATAAAGCGTTCCATGCATGGGGATTTCTGGAAAGGGATTACTTCATTTTTATCAACAACCATCATCATTGATAGATAAACAAACTAATCACAGGACAAACTTGTTTTTCCAAGTTTTATTAATTCAACTCTTGCTATGAGTCAGACTATGAGTGCATTTTTATTGTGATCAATGGCAAAATACGGTGTGTTCCTTTAAATATTTTGAGCAGTGTAATTCTGTTTTGTAGAATATGCCTCTACCCTTTCCAAATTGGTCTTAAGAGGTTTCCTAGCAGCTTGGTACGACCTCGGTAATGGTGAGTTAATGTCGACATATATATGTCTAGGCAAAATCAAATTAATGTGTAGTACACAAGAGTAACATGTGATAAAAAAACATTGATAAACAGGTTTGTCTAATAGTTTATGGCTTTAGAAGAGCCAGTATGTGTAGTGTACAAGTTAATGTTTTACAGGTAACACTGTAATTGGAGTTACTGCCCTGCCAGCCAAGAATGACAGTGACGTCATGTATGTTTACAAAGTTATTAGGGATTTATAATCGATATATCACTTGTGTATTAATCCTATCCGCAGGATAGGATTAATACACAAGTAATCTCTCGATTTACATAAGCTCAAGTGCGGTGTACAAGTTAATGTTTTACTAAGCAATTGTAAACAAATTATTACGTCACCGTAAATTTTGGTTGGCATGACAGTACTGTCACTCTTGGTTGGCACAACAGTAGATTGCTTTGTGTGCTAGTCTCGATACGGGACCTGTTCAAGAACATCAGGTCATGCTCTAACCAACAGACAAGATATGATTTAAAAATTTTGTTAGATGCACACTTTGTATGGAGCGAATAACAAAGTGCTGATCAGACTGCATGGATGCACAGGCTGGTCTATACCTTCGTTGTTCCCAGGCAACAGACAGGGTTCTCTAGCACCGAGGCCCATAAAACACACTTTGAGCCAGAAAATGAAATGTTGGCATTTGTCTGTTTGTTTAATTTGATTCTTTACGTCTCAGTCAATAGCTATGATCATGTTGAGAGGGTCACTTCACCAAGCTACACTTTTATCTGGCCAAGCTTAATCAGTACTTCATGCACATACTTTTGCTTTTGACTGACAACAACCGTTCTTGAATCAACTGAAGGAGAATTATGTCATAATCAATATCTAAAAAAGCATGGGACCAATGGGATTTAACTAGTAAGCCCTGGATCTATTTAAGAAACGTAACCGACTGTGCTAACAGGCCCCGTGAAATGTTAGGATTCATCACATATTCAAAGGCCTGGGCTCAGACAAGCCAACTCTACTTTGCAGTTTCACCTGATCCTTCATGCTCTCTTGCACATAATGGTGGTAAGAAAAACACAAAAATATAGCCTAACTGTGTGCCCATTAACTTCATATTTTGCGATTTTTTTTAAATCATTCAACCCTTTACTCCATAGGTTATTTTAAGATCATGGCATCATTTTCTATGTTTGGACAACATTGAAAGAAATTAAAGAAAAAAATGAGTTCATATATGAATACTTTGGAAAATTTTATGGAAAATGGAGCCTTTGCTCCAAAAGATCAAATGCTCCGTTTTCCATAATATTTTCAAATACATGATATTCAAAGGCGCCAAAAGGTGTTTTGTTGGAGTAAAGGGTTTATAAGATCAGAGTGTCAAGTGGGTGAACTTTCTTTAGCATCTCATCAAAAGCTAGAATCTCATCCAACAAAATGCAGGATCTGGGGATCAAACATGGGACCTCTGACGTTAAGGCAAGTGGTTTATCCGCTATGGATACACCATCAGAGTGCCAAAGCTTATAAAATGAGTTTCTGTTTGTAATAGTGATCAGCAAAGCACAGTTCTCAAGTACTGGAGAATGTAACAGGATATTTGATTGGATGGATAGCCCGTCATTTGCAATGTACAAGGGGTGATCAGAAAAATTGCGGAAAAGTACTATTAAACCGTATTACCTTTATCCATTGTAATAAAAAATCACAAATATGAAGTATTAGTCTTTGCAAAAATGACTAAAAATTAAAATTTAGAAAATGTGACGTCAGATGTATGAGCATACGGCACCGTTGTGATGTCACATAACAGGAAGGAGCGGATTTGTACCCCTGAGTTGCCTCATGGGTCTAAAATTCATAGTTGTACTTTATTTATTGTTGTTTTTAAGGGAAAGTAATTGGCCATCATTCTATGAGGATTTTATTCTTTTCTGATGCGCTCTGTATTCACATTAACAATCATTAACAAGTTTGAGATCAAAGAGCAGGCCTAAAAATGTGTCTTTTTTGGCACTTTGTAAATATTAAATAAAACTCATATTTTGTTAGTTTTTATCGCAATTATTGTTTTTGTTATTTGTTTAAGAGAATTGACTTGACAAAACAAGCAATGTGGTCATAGATGTTTGATGTTCTGACCTTTTGACAGTACATGTCTTTATATATGCATATAACGCAATATGGGCTAACACAAAATATTAACATATTAGAAGACATTGAGTCTTAAATGGTTATGTAGTAAACCATAACTAGAGGACCTGAAAGTAAAAATAGAAAATGCTTTGTGAACTTACAGAAATCAGCTCTAGACTTGTTCTTCTGTCTGTAGTTATTTTTAGTTCATGGTTCACAGTTCTGTTTTTGTGACATTCAGCAATCATTTGTAGCAGTGTTCTCCTCCCCATAGTTGCTCTGTCTGTGAACTAACAGCAATCAATTCCAGACCAAGACTTGTTCTCCTCTAATGTATTTAGTTCATGGTTTACAGTTGCTCTTTTATGAAGTTATTGCAATCAGTTGTAGACTGTTCTTCTGTTTATGCCATAGCCTAAATCTGTTCTAGGCTTGTACTCCTCTCTGTTGTATTTAGTTTATAAATTAGCTTTTCTGTTTTTAACATTGTCTTGATCAGTTCTAGGCGTGTCCTCCTCTCTATAGTATTTCCTTCATGGTTCAAAAATGTTCTTTTTTGTGACATAGCAGCAGTAAGCTATATGCTTGTCCTCCTTGTAGTATTTAGCTGATGGTTCACAGTTGATCTGTTTTGCTAACGTAAGTTCTAGACTAGTTCACCTCTTAGTAGTTTTAGTTCATGGTTTGTAGATATCCAGCTCTCCAAAGCTTTCAAACAGGTTGTCATACATCCCACTGCACCAGTTTCTCAACTAGACCCTACAGTTCCAATTATCCTGATTCAAAAATACAACAACCTTATCTAGCTTAAAGGTAACAAGATAAACCAGTTTGAAATTTGAGTCTATGATTCAAAGTTTGAATGACCTCCATCAGAAAAGCAAATATGAGGAGGTTTCCTAAAGACAGAACAGTTATGAGCAGTAAGCAGTAACCTCATCACACTCCAAGGCAGTCAAACAATTACCAAATATAAAAACCTGCAGTGCTACGTGCTCAGTTAACATTAATTTGCTTCAGATTTGTATTTTTGCATCTGAATTCAAAGGACTTATAACAGACTCAAGAACTGAAGCTCTGCTGTATAAAGATTACCAGCAAATCGGCTACAGAAGCACTAGGCAGCTCACCAATTTCTATGACCCTGGTAAGATGGGGCAGAAAGAAAATAAGAGAAACTTACTACCTTTGTTCAGTTTTTTAACTATGAAACTGTTAAATTACCACAGAATTTTAAGGACTCCAACCTGACATTTAAACCTCAACCTCTGCTGTAGTAATGATACAAGAAGCTCTGTCACAGAGTTATAAGACATCCCACTAACTTCTATGGCCCCAGTGAGTTAAGCAAACCTTAAGAAATCAAAGAAGAAACGTAATATTTAATCGATAAGTAGGCAGAAAAGCAAATATGACAGTTTTGTTTGCCTTGACAAGTAACATCCTCATTTTTACTTTTTCAGTCCTGTTGAAACAGGTCTATCTTGATTAGACCAGTACTAAGCCATTGATTAAGTGTTGCTCATGTACACAACACAGAGAATCTGCTAGATATAAGACTCAAATTTGTAGCCCTTAATGCCCGACAAACTAAACCACTGTGCTCGAAAAATATGCAGATGGTTTCCAGGTTTCTTTGTATCCTATCTGCCTGCTGCCTCCCATCAAGTTTCTGCTCAAGAGTATATATTGTTTGGAAATTAATGATGTTTGAAGAAGTCCAAGATGGCTGTTTAGTGCTAGGCAAATTTTTGATATGTAAATGGGATGATTTTAGCTATTTCTGAGTCTCCATGTTGCATGATGCCTCCCATCAAGTTTTTGCTTTAGAGAATATATGGGTTGGAAGAAGTTGTTCAAAAATTCCAAGAAGGCTGTTTAGTGCAGAACCATTTTTTTGTATCTGAGTGGAATGAAAAAAGCATTTCTAAGTCTCTTTTTGGCCTGACCCATCCAATAAAGTTTCTGCCCGTGAGGACATAATGTTTGGAGGAAGATGTTGTCTGAAGAATATCAAGGTTGTTGTATAGTTATTGGCCATCTGTGATATCTGAATAAAACGATTTTACATTATGAGCTTCCAAGTTGCCTGGTTTCTGCTCAAGAGGACATTATGGTTTTGAAGAAGAAATGGTGTGAAGAATTGCAATATGGCTGTTTAGTGCATGGCCATCTTTGATATCTGAATGGATTGATTTGAGCAATTCAGGGTCTCCGTGTTGCCTTGATGCCTCCCATCAAGTTTCTGCTCAAGAGGATATATGGTTTGGAAGAAGATATTAGTTTTGAAGTACTGAAGATAGCGGCCATGTTGGCATAACACAATGATTCTGCCGGCTGTGAGTCTACAATCCGCAGTCTTATACCCTATAAACTTTGCCACTGCACTCTACAATATGCAGATGGTTTCTTAGTTTTGAACAGTTTAGAACAGTTACCTTACCACACTCAGTCTTTAAAACATGTACATGGCCGACCTTTTCTATACTCATTGGTATTATACCACACGACAGCACACTCTGTGTAACCCATCTGCCTGCTGCCTCCCATCAAGTTTCTGCTCAAGAGCGTATATGGTTTGGAAGATGATGATGTTAGAAGAATTCCAAGATGGTTGTTTAGTGCTAAGCAATCTTTGATAGCAAATGGGATGGTTTTAACTATTTTTGAGTCTCCATGTTGCCTGAAGCGTTCCATCAAGTTTCTGCTAAAGAGGATTTATGGTTAGAAAGAAGATGTTGGCTGAAGAATCCAAGATGGTGGTTTAGTGACTGGCCATTTTTGACATGT
Source organism: Loripinus fragilis (assembly GCA_964019695.1). Taxonomy (NCBI): domain Eukaryota; kingdom Metazoa; phylum Mollusca; class Bivalvia; order Lucinida; family Lucinidae; genus Loripinus; species Loripinus fragilis. The sequence continues at coordinate 97,751 of CAXHUL010000002.1, forward strand.
GAATGGGGTGATTGTAGCTATTCTGAGTCTCTATGTTGCCTGACGCATCCCACCAAGATTTTGATCAAAAGAAGATATGGGTTGGAAGAGATGTTTTTTAAAGAACAACAAGATGGCTGTTAAGTTTTAGGCCATCTTTGATTTCTGAATGGAATGATTTTATTTATTCTGAGTCTCCATGTAACATGGTGCCTCCCATCAAGTTTCTGCTTAAGAGAATAATGGGTTGGAAGAAGCTGTTCGAAAATTCCAAGAAGGCTGTTAAGTGCATGGCCATCTTTTTTTTTATCTGAGTGGAATGATAGAAGCATTTCTAAGTCTCTTTTTGGCCTGACTCATCCAGTCAAGTTTCTGCTCATGAGGACATATGGTTTGGTGGAAGATGTTGTCTGAAGAATATCAAGGTTGCTGTTTAGTTATTGGCCATCTGTGATACATTCATCTGAATAGAATGATTTTATATAATGAGCCTCCAAGTTGCTTGGTTTCTGCTCAAGAGGACATTATGGTTTTGAAGAAGAAATTGTTTCAAGAATTCCAAGATGGCTGTTTAGTACATGGCAATCTTTAATATCTGAATGGAATGATTTGAGCAATTTAGGGTCTCCGTTTTGCCTTGATGCCTCCCATCAAGTTTCTGCTCAAGAGGATATATGGTTTGGAAGAAGATGTTGTTAAGAAGTACTGAAGATAGCTGGTACAACACAATGATTCTGATGGCACAACACAATGATTCTGACAGCTGTGAGTCTACAATCCGCAGTCTTATGCCCTACAAACTTTGCCACTGCGCTCTACAAAGATGCAGATGGATTCTTGAGTTTTGAACAGTTTAGAACAGTTTCCTTACCACACTCAGTCTTTGAAACATATACATAGCCGAACCTTTCTATACTTATTGGTATTATACTACACGACAGCACACTAAAACATTATTTTGTGGAGAAATAATATTTCAGTATCTGTAATATGGACAAACCCAATATATATATAAAAGTGAACTGTTATGTACTCAGTCAACAACTGAATTGCTTTAGGCTGAAGTTCTGTAACTGTTGCCTCTGGATTTGAAGATTATCTATCTGGCTTGTAACCTCAAGCTATACTGTATTAATGATACATAAGCTACCTTGCCACTGAGGCATTACGCAGCCCACCTATTTCTTGACCAAGTAAGCCTGGTCAAAAACAAGAGGGTATGACCAGGAATTGCCACAATCTCAGACAACCGACGGTGCTGTAAGGAACAAATAATAAAAAAAGATGTTGATTGAAGAATTTCAAGATGATTAATTAGTGTTTGCCCATCTTTGATATTGAAAAGAACTGTTCAAGCCATTCTGAGTCTATATTGCCTGGTGTCTCTCATCAAGTTTCTGCTCAAGAGGAAATATGGTTTGGAAGATGTTGTTTGAAGAAATTATGATGTCAGCTTAATGCTTGGCCCTCTTTGGCATCATGATAGAATGGTTTCAGCTTTTCTGTGTGACCGATCTACCTACTGCCTCCCATCAAGTTTCTGCTAAAGAGTGTATATGGTTTGGAAGAGGATGGTGTTAGAAGAACTCCAAGACGGTTGTTTAGTGCTTAGCAATCTTTGATAGCAAATGGGATGGTTTTAGCTATTTCTGAGTCTCCATGTTGTTGGAAGCATTCAATCAAGTTTCTGCTCAAGAGGATATATGGCTTTGAAGAAGATGTTGGCTAAAGAATTCCAAGATAGTGTTTTAGTGACTGGCCATCTTTGATATGTGAATGGGGTGATTTTAGCTATTCTGAGTCTCTATGTTGCCTGACTCATCGCACCAAGATTTTGCTCAAAAGAAGATATGGTTTTGAAGAGATGTTGTTTAAAGAACAACAAGATGGCTATTAATTCTTAGCCATCTTTGATTTCTAAATGGAATGATTTTATTTATTCTGAGTCTCCATGTTGCATGATGCCTCCCATCAAGTTTCTGCTTAAGAGAATATATGGGTTGGAAGAAGTTGTTAGAAAATTCCAAGAAGGCTGTTTAGTGCATGACCATCTTTTGTATCTGAGTGGAATGAAAGAAGCACTTCTATGTCTCTTTTTGGCCTGACCCATCCAATCAAGTGTCTGCTCGTGAGGTAATATGGTTTTGAGGAAGATTTTGTCTGAAAAATATCAAGATTGCTGTTTAGTTATTGGCCATCGGTGATATTTGATTAAAATGATTTTATATATTCTAAGCCTCCATGTTGCCTGGTTTCTGCTCAAAAGGACATTATGGTTTTGAAGAAGAAATTGTTTGGAGAATTCCAAGATGGCTGTTTAGTGCATGGCCATCTTTGGTATCTGAATGGAATGATTTGAGCAATTCAGGGTCTCCATTTTGCCTTGATGCCTCCCATCAAGTTTCTGCTCAAGAGGTTATATGGTTTGGAAGAAGAACTGTTTAAAGTACTGAAGATAGCTGCCATGTTGGCACACAATAATGATTCTGTTGGCTGTGAGTCTACAATCCCCAGTCTTATGCCCTACAAACTTAGCCACTGCGCTCTACAAATATGCAGATGGTTTCTTGAGTTTATCTATCTGGCTTGTAACCTCAAGCTATACTGTATTTATGATACAAGCAACCTTGCCACAGAGGCATTAAGCAGCCCACCTATTTCATTGACCAAGTGAGCCGGGGTAAACAACAAGTGGGTGTGAACAGGAATTGCCACAATCTCAGACAACTGAAGGTGCTGTAAGGAACAAATAATCAAAAAAGATGTTGTTTGAAGAATTTCAAGATGATTAATTAGTGTTTGCCCATCTTTGATATCCGAAAAGAACTATTCAGGTTTTCTGAGTCTATTTTGCCTGGCGTCTCTCATCAAGTTTCTGCTCAAGAGGACACATGGTTTGGAAGATGTTGTTTGAAGAATTTCATGATTGCAGCTTAATGCTGGGCCCTCTTTGACATCTTAATGGAATGGTTTCAGCTTTTCTGTGTAACCCATCTGCCTACTGCCTCCCATCAAGTTTCTGCTTAAGAGGGTATATGGTTTGGAAGATGATGATGTTTGAAGAATTCCAAGATGGTTGTTTAGTGCTAAGCAATCTTTAATATGCAAATGGGATAGTTTAAGCTATTTGTGAGTCTCCATGAATCCGGAAGCCTTCCATTAAGTTTTTGCTCAAGAGGATTTAGGGTTTGAAAGATGTTGGTTGAAGAATTCCAAGATGGCGTTTAGTGGCTGGCCATCTTTGATATGAGAATTGGGTGATTTTAGCTATTCTGAGTCTCTATGTTGCCTGACGCATCCGACCAGGATTTGCTCAAAAGAATATATGGGTTGGAAGAGATGTTGTTTAAAGAAAAACAAGATGGCTGCTAGATTCTTGGCGATCTTCGATTTCTGAATGGAATGATTTTATTTATTCTGAGTCTCCATGTTGAATGATGCCTCGCATCATGTTTCTTCTTTAAAGAATAAATGGGTTGGAAGAAGTTGTTTGAAAAATTTCAAGAAGGCTAATAAGTGCATGACCATCTTAGGTACCTGAATGGAATGAATGAAGTATTTCTAAGACTCTTTTTGGCCTGACCCATCCAATCAAGTTTCTGCTCATGTGGACATATGGTTTGCATGAAGATGTTGTTTGAAGAGTTCCTAGATGGCTGTTTAGTCCATGGCCAGCTTTGATATCTAAATGGAAGGATTTTAGCTATTCTGGGTTTCAAGAGGGCATAAAGTTTTGAAGATGTTGTTTAAAGAATTCATAAAGGCTGTTAAGTGCATGGCCATCATTGGTATCAGAGTGTAATGATTTAAGCATTAGGCTTATTTGGCTGATGCCTGCCATCAAGTTTTTGCCCAAGAGGACATATGGTTCAGAAGAAGTTGTTTAATGAATTTCAAGATGGCTGTTTAGTGCATCAACATTTTTGATATGTGAATGGGATGATTTCAGCTATTCCCAGTCTCCATGTTGCCTGACGCATCCCAGCAAGTTTCTGCTTGAAACAATATATAGGTTGAAAGATGTTGTTTGAAGAATATCAAGATGGCTGTTTAGTTCTTATATCTGAATGGAATGATTTTATTTATTCTGAGTCTCCATGATGCATCCCAATAAGTTTCTGCTCAAGAGAAATAAGAGAAATAAGTTCCAAGAAGGCTGTTTAGTGCATGACCATCTTTTGTATCTGAGTGAAATGAAAGAAGCATTTCTAAGTAAGTAAGGTTGCAAAGATCAGGAATCGATACAATCAAGTACCACACCTGACCCAGGATACCAATGGGAAAGTGACAAACTCACAGAAGACACCACAAACGAGAGCCAAGAGGTCAGCCCTTTCCCAGCAGGTGACCACGAAGCACATATAAACAGACGCGCACAAAACAAAACAAGTCTCTTTTTGGTCTGACGCATCCAATCAAGTTTCTGCTCATGAGGAGATCTGGTTTGGAGCAAGATGTTGTTTGAAGAATATCAAGACCGCTGTTTAAGTTCTTGGCCATTTTGATATCTGAATAAAATGATTTTATTTATTCTGAGCCTCCATGTTGCCTGGTTTCTGCTCAAGAGGACATATGGTTTTGAAGAAGAAATTGTTTGAAGAATTCAAAGAGGGCTGTTCAATGCATGGCCATCTTTGATATGTGAATGGAATGATTTGATCAATTCTGGGTCTCCATTTGGCCTTAGTGTCTGCTCAAGAGGATATATGGTTTGTAAGGTGTTAGTTGAATAAAATATGAAGATGGATGTTTAGTTCTTGGCCATCTTTGATATCTGAATGGAATGAATTATTTTTTTTCCGAGTCTCCATGTTGCATGATGCCTCCCATCAAGTTCTGCTCAAGATCACATATAGGTTGGAAGTTGTTAAAAATTCCAAGATCAATGTTTAGTGCATGACCATCGTTTGTATCCGAGAGGAATGAAAGTAGCATTTCTGTGTCTTATTTGCTGACGCATCCAATCAGGAATCTGCTGTTAAGGACATATGGTTTGGAGGAAGATGTTGTTTGAAGAATATCAAGATTGATGTTTAGTTATTGGCCATCTTTGATATCTGAATAAAATGATTTTATTTATTCTAAGCCTCCGTGTTGCCTGGTTTCTGCTCAAGAGGACAATATGGTTTTGAAGAAGAAAATGTTTGAAGGATTCCAAGATGGCTGTTTAAGGCATGGTCATCTTTAATATCTGAATGGAATGATTTGAGCAATTCGGGGTCTCCATTTTGCCTTGATGCCTCCCATCAATTTTCTGCTCAAGAGGATAAATGGTTTGGAAGAAGATATTATTTGAAATACTGAAGACATCTGCCATGTTGGCAGAGCACAATGATTCTGCCATCTGTGAGTCTAAAATCCCCAGTCTAATGCCCTGCAAGCTTAGCCACTGCGCTCTACAAATATGCAGATGGTTTCTTGAGTTTTGAACAGTTCAGAACAGTAACCTTACCACACTCAGTTTTTGTAACATATACATGGCAGAACCTTTCTATACTCATTGGTATTATACCACACGACAGCACACTAAAACAATATTTTGTGGAGAAATAATATTTCAGTATCTGTAATATGGACAAACCCAATATATATAAAAGTGAACTGTCATGTACTCAGTAAACAACTGAATTGCTTCAGGATTAAGTTCTGTAACTGTTGCCTCTGGATTTGAAGGTTATCTATCTGGCTTGTAACCTCAAGCTATGCTGTATAATTGATACAAGAAACCTAGCCACTGAGGCATTGCACAGCCTACCAATCTCATTGACCAAGTGAGCTGGGGCAAAAAACAAGTGAAATGACCAGGAATTGCCACAATCTCAGACAACTGATAACGCTGTAAGGAAAAATAATCAAAAAAGATGTTGTTTGAAGAATTTCTAGATGATAATTCGTGTTTGTCTATCTTTGATATCTGAAAAGAACAGTTCGAGCCGTTCTGAGTCTATTTTGCCTGGCGTCTCGCATCAAGTTTCTGCTCAAGAGGACATATGGTTTGGAAGATGTTTGAAGAATTTCATAATGGCGGTTTACTGCTGGGTTCTCTTAGACATCTTAATGGAACTGTTACAGCTTTTCAGTGTAACCCATCTGCCTGCTGCCTCCCATCAAGTTTCTGCTCAACAGGGTATATGGTTTGGAAGATGATGATGTTTGAAGAGTTCAAAGATGGTTCCTTAGTGCTTAGCATGAGGACATAGGGTTTGCAGGAAGATGTTGTTTGAAGAATTCCAAGATGGCTGTTTAGTCCATGGCCATCTTTGATATCTAAATGGAAGGATTTTAGCTATTCTGGGTTTCAAGAGGGCATAAAGTTTTGAAGATATTGTTTAAAGAATTCATAAAGGCTGTTAAGTGCATGGCCATCGTTGGTATCAGAGTGTAATGATTTAAGCATTTGGCTTATTTGGCTGATGCCTGCCATCAAGGTTTTGCCAAAGAGGACATATGGCTCGGAAGATGTTTAAAGAACTTCAAGATGGCTGTTTAGTGCATGGATTTTTTTGATATGTGAATGGGATGATTTTAGCTATGTTGCCTGACGCATCCCAGCAAGTTTCTGCTTGAAACAATATATAGGTTGAAAGATGTTGTTTGAAGAATATCAAGATGGCTGTTTAGTTCTGATATCTGAATAGAATGATTTTATTTATTCTGAGTCTCCATGATGCATCCCAATAAGTTTCTGCTCAAGAGAATATATGGGTTGGAAGAAGTCGTTTGAAAAGTTCCAAGAAGGCTGTTTAGTGCATGACCATCTTTTGTATCTGAGTGAAATGAAAGAAGCATTTCTAAGTCTCTTTTTGGTCTGACGCATCCAATCAAGTTTCTGCTCATGAGGAGATTTGGTTTGGAGCAAGATGTTGTTTGAAGAATATCAAGACCGCTGTTTAAGTTCTTGGCCATTTTGATATCTGAATAAAATGATTTTATTTATTCTGAGCCTCCATGTTGCCTGGTTTCTGCTCAAGAGGACATATGGTTTTGAAGAAGAAATTGTTTGAAGAATTCAAAGAGGGCTGTTTAATGCATGGCCATCTTTTATATCTGAATGGAATAATTTGAGCATTTCAGGGTCTCCGTTTTGCCTTAGTTTGTGCTCAAGAGGATATATGGTTTGTAAGATGTTGTTTGAATAAAATATAAAGATGGCTGTTTAGTTCTTGGCCATCTTTGATATCTGATTTTTTTCCGAGTCTCCATGTTGCATGATGCCTCCAATCAAGTTCTGCTCAAGATAATATGTAGGTTGGAAGTTGTTAAAAAAAATTCCAAAAAGGTTGTTTGGTGCATGACCATCTTTTGTATCTGAGTGGAGTGAAAGAAGCATATCTGAGTCTCTTTTTGGCCTGACTATCAAATCAAGTTTCTGCTCAAGAGAAAATATGGGTTGGAAGAAGAAGAAGTTGTTTGGAAAATTCCAAGAAGGCTGTTTAGTGCATGACCGTCTTTGGTATCTGAGTGGAGTGAAAGAAGCATTTCTAAGTCTCTTATTGGCCTGGCGCATCAAATCAAGTTTCTGCTCATGAGGACATATGGTTTGGAGGAAGATGCTGTTTGAAGAATATCAAGATTGATGTTTAGTTATTGGCCATCTTTGATATCTGAATTACATGATTTTATTGTGTTGCCTGGTTTCTGCTCAAGAGGACAATATGGGTTTCAGTAAGAAATTGTTTGAAGAATTGCAAGATGGCTGTTTAGAGCATGGTCATCTTTAATATCTGAATGGAATGAGTAGAGAAATTCGGGGTCTCAGTTTTGCCTTGATGCCTCCCATCAATTTTCTGCTCAGGAGGATAAATGGTTTGGAAGGAAATATTATTTGAAGTACTGTGACATCTGCTATGTAGGCACAACACAATGATTCTGCCATCTGTGAGTCTAAAATCTCATTTCTAATGCCCTACAAACTTAGCCACTGCGCTCTACAAATATGCAGATGGTTTCTTGAGCTTTGAACAGTTCAGAACAGTAACCTTACCACACTCAGTCTTTGTAACATATACATGGCGGAACCTTTCTATACTCATTGGTATTATACCACACGACAGCACACTAAAACATTATTTTGTGGAGAAATAATATTTCAGTATCTGTAATATGGACAAACCCAATATATATATATATATAAGTGAACTGTTATGTACTCAGTCAACAACTGAATTGCTTCAGGCTTAAGTTCTGTAACTGTTGCCTCTGGATTTGAAGGTTATCTATCTGGCTTGTAACCTCAAGCTATGCTATATTAATGATACAGGCAACCCAGCCACTGAGACATTACACAGCCCACATATTTCATTGACCAAGTGAGCTGGGGCAAAAAACAAGTGGGTATGACCAGGAATTACCTCAATCTAAGACAACCTATGGCGCTGTAAGGAAAAAATAATAAAAAATAAGATGTTGTTTGAAGAATTTCTAGATGATAATTCGTGTTTGCCCATCTTTGATATCTTTATAGAACTCTTCGAGCCATTCTGAGTCTATTTTGCCTGGCGTCTCTCATCAAGTTTCTGCTCAAGAGGACATATGGTTTGGAAGATGTTTGAAGAATTTCATGATGGCAGCTTAATGCTGGGCCCTCTAAGACATCTTAATGGAATGGTTACAGCTTTTCAGTGTAACCCATCTGCCTGCTGCCTCTCATCAAATGGGATGGTTTTAGATATTTCTGAGTCTCCATGTTGCCGGAAGCATTCCATCAAGTTTCTGCTCAAGAGAATATATGGTTTGGAAGTGTTGGTTGAAGAATTCCAAGATGGTGGTTAAGTGACTGGCCATCTTTGATATGTGAATGGGGTGATTTCAGCTATTCTGAGTCTCTATGTTGCCTGACACATCCCACCAAGATTTTGCTCGAAAGAAGATATTGGTTGGAAGAGATGTTGTTTAAAGAACAACAAGATGGCTGTTTAAATCTTGGTCATCTTTTATATCTAGTTGGAATGAATTTTAATTCTGAGTCTCCATGTTGCATGATGCCTCCCATCAAGTTTCTGCTCAAGAGAATATATAGGTTGGAAGAAGTTTTTTGAAAAATTCCAAGAAGGCTGTTTAGTGCATGACCATCTCCTATGTATCTGGGTGGAATAAAAGAAGCATATCTGAGTATCTTTTTGGCCTAACGCATCCAATCAAGTTTCTGCTCATGAGGACATATAGTTTGGAGGAAGATGTTTGAAGAATATCAATATTGCTTTTTAGTTCAAGGCCATCTTTGATTTCTGAATAAAACGATTTTATTTATTCAATGCCTCCATGTTGCCTGGTTTCTGCTCAAGAAGACATTATGGTTTTGAAGAAGAAATTGTATGAAGAATTCAAAGATGGTTGTTTAGTGCATGGCCATCTTTGATATCTGAATGGAATGATTTGAGCAATTCAGGGTCTCTGTTTTGCCTTGATGTCTCCTATCAATTTTCTGCTCAAGAGGATATATATGGTTTGGAAGAAGATATTGTTTGAAGTACTGAAGATAGCTGCCATGGTGACAAAACACAATGATTCTGTTGGCTGTGAGTCTACAATCCCCAGTCTAATGCCCTACAAACTTAGCCACTGCGCTCTACAAATATGCAGATGGTTTCTTGAGCTTTGAACAGTTGAGAACAGTCACCTTACCACACTTAGTCTTTGAAACATATACATGGCGGAACCTTTCTATACTCATTGGTATTATACCACACGACAGCACACTAAAACATTATTTTGTGGAGAAATAATATTTCAGTATCTGTAATATGGACAAACCCAATATATATAAAAGTGAACTGTCATGTACTCAGTCAACTACTGAATTGCTTCAGGCTTAAGTTCTGTAACTGTTGCCTCTGGATTTGAAGGTTATCTATCTGGCTTGTAACCTCAAACTATGCTGTATTAATGATACAAGCAACCTTACCACTGAGGCGTTACACAGCCCACCTATTTCATTGACCAAGTGAGCTGGGGCAAAAAACAAGGGGGTATGACCAGGAATTGCCACAATCTTAGACAAGGGACGGTGCTGTCAGGAACAAAGAATCAAAAATATGTTGTTTGAAGAATTTCAATATGATTAATTCGAGTATGCCCATCTTTGATATCTGAAAAGAACTGTTCAAGCCATTCGGAGTCTATTTTGCCTGGCGTCTCTCATCAAGTTTCTGCTCAAGAGGACATATGGTTTGGAAGATGTTTTTTGAAGAATTTCATGAAGGCGGTTTAATGCTGGGTCCTCTTTGATATCTGAATGAAATGCTTTGAGCAATTCAGTGTCTCCGTTTGCCTTAGTTTCTGCTCATGAGGATATACGGTTTGGAAGATGTTGTTTGAATAAAATATAAAGATGGCTGTTTAGTTCTTGGCCATCTTTGATATCTGAATGGAATGATTTAATTTATTCTGAGTCTCCATGTTGCATGATGCCTCCCATCAAATTTCTGCTCAAGAGAATATATGGGTTGGAAGAAGTTGTTTGTAAAATTCCAAGAAGGTTGTTTAGTGCATGACCATCTTTTGTATCTGAGTGGAATGAAAGCATTTCCGAGTCTCTTTTTGGCCTGGCCAATCAAGTTTCTGCTCATGATGACATATGGTTTGGAGGAAGATGTTGTTTGAAGAATTTCAAAATGGCTAATTTGTGGATAGCCATCTTGGATATCTGAATGGAATGATTAAAGCAATTCTGGGTCTACATTTTGCCTTGAAGACTCCCCATCAATTTTCTGCTCGAGAGAAAATATGGGTTGGAAGATGTTGTTTGAAGAATTCCATGATGGCTGTTTAGTCCATGGCCATCTTTGATATCTATAGGGAAGGATTTTAGCTATTCTGAGTCTCAAGAGGGCATAAGGTTTTGAAGATGATGCTTGAAGAATTCTATGAAGGCTGTTAAGTGCATGGCCATCTTTGGTATCAGAGTCTAATAATTTAAGCATTTGGCTTATTTGGCTGATGCCTACCATCAAGTGTTTGCTCAAAAGGACATATGGTTATGAAGATGTTGTTTGAAGAATTTCAAGATGGCTGTTTAGTTCTGATATCTGAATGGAATGATTTAATTTATTCCAAGTCTCCATGTTGCATAATGCCTCCCATCAAGTCTCTGCTCAAGAGAATATATGGGTTGGAAGAAGTTGTTTGAAAAATTCCATAAAGGTTGTTTATTGCATGACCATCTTTTGTATCTGAGTGGAATGAAAGAAGCATATCTGAGTCTCTTTTTGACCTGACTATCCAATCAAGTTTCTGCTCAAGAGAATAAATGGGTTGGAAGAAGTTGTTTGAAAAATTCCATAAAGGTTGTTTATTGCATGACCATCTTTTGTATCTGAGTGGAATGAAAGAAGCATATCTGAGTCTCTTTTTGGCCTGACTTTCCAATCAAGTTTCTGCTCAAGAGAATATATGGGTTGGAAGAAGTTGTTTGAAAAATTCAAGAAGGCTGTTTATTGCATGACCATCTTTTGTATCTGAGTGGAATGAAAGAAGCATATCTGAGTGCTTTTTGGCCTGACCCATCCAATCAAGTTTCTGCCCATGAGGACATATGGTTTGGAAGGTGTTGTTTGAAGATTTTCATGATGGTGGTTTAATGCTTGGACCTCTTTGACATCTTAAAGGAATGATTTTAGCTTTTCTGTGTAGCCTATCTGCCTGCTGCCTCCCATCAAGTTTTTGCTCAAGAAGGTATATGGTTTTGAAGATAATGATGTTTGAAGAAATCCAAGATGTTTGTTTAGTGCTAGGCAATCTTTGATATGCGATTGGATGGTTTTAGCTATTTGTAAGTCTCCATTTTGCGAAAAGTCTTCCATCAAGTCCCTGCTCAAGAGGATATATGGTTTGGAAGAAGATGTTGATTGAAGAATTACAAGATGGCGGTTTAGTGCATGGCCATCTTTGATATGAGAATGGGATGATTTTAGATATTCTGTTTCTCTATGTTGCCTGAAGAGTCCCACCAAATTTTTGCTCAAAAGAATATATGGGTTGCAAGAGATGTTGTTTAAAGAACAACAAGATGGCTGTTATGTTTTTGGCCATCTTTGATTTCCGAATGGAATGATATTATATATTCTGAGTCTCCATGTTGCATGATGCCTCCCATCAAGTTTCTGCTTAAGAGAATATATGGGTTGGAAGAAGTTGTTTGAAAAAATCCAAGAATACTGTTTTTAGTGCATGACCATCTTTGGTATCTGAGTGGAATGAAAGAAGCATTTCTAAGTCTCTTATTGGCCTGACCCATCCAATCAAGTTTCTGCTCATGAGGACATATGATTTGGAGGAAGATGTTGTTCTAATAATTTCAAGATGGCTATTAATTTGATGACCATCTTTGATATCTGAATGGAATGATTAAAGCAATTCTTGGTCTCCATTTTGCCTTGAAGAATCCCATCAATTTTCTGATCAAGAGAAAATATGGGTTGGAAGATGTTGTTTGAAGAATTTCAAGATGGCTGTTTAGTCCATGGTCAGCTTTGATTTCCAAATGTAAGGATTTTAGCTATTCTGGGTCTCAAGAGGGCATCAATTTTTGAAGATGTTGTTTGAAGAATTTCATCACGACGGTTTTATGCTTGGCTCTCTTTGACCTCTATATGGAACGCTTTCAGCTTTTCTGTGTAACCTATCTGCCTGCTGCCTCCCATCAAGTTTCTGCTCAAGAAGGTATATGGTTTGGAAGATAATGATGTTTGAAGAATTCCAAGATGGTTGTTTAGTGCTAGGCAATCTTTGATATGTAAATGGGATGGTTTAAGCTATTTCTGAGTCTCCATGTTGCAGGAAGCCTTCCATCAAGTTTCTGCTTAAGAGGACATAGGGTTTGAAAGAAGACGTTAATTGAAGAATTCCAAGATGGCGGTTTAGTGCATGGCCATCTTTGATATGTGAATGGGATGATTTTAGCTATTCTGAGTCTCTATGTTGCCTGACGCATCCCACCGAATTTTTGCTCAAAAGAATATATGGGTTGGTAGAGATGTTGTTTAAAGAACAACAAGATGGCTGGATTTGAAAGTTATCTATCTGGCTTGTTACCTCAAGCTGTACTGTATTAATGATACAAGCAACCTTGGCCCTCTATGACATCTTAATGGAATGATTTCAGCTTTTCTGTGTATCCTATATGCCTGCTGCCTCCCATAAAGTTTCTGTTCAAGAGGATACATGGTTTGGAAGACGAACAAGCAAGAAGAATTCCAAGATGGCTGTTTTGTGCTTGGCAATCTTTGATATGTAAATGGGATGATTTTAGCTAATCCGAGTCTTCATATTGCCTGATGCCTCCCATCAAGACTCTGCCCAAGAGGATATATGGTTTGGAAGATGTTATTTGAAGAATTTCAAGATGGCAGCTAATCATGAATAACCAAATGGAATGATTTTAGCTATTTTGAGTCTCCATGTTGCCTGGTATCCCATCAAGTCTCTGCTCAAGAGATCACATGGTTTTGAAGATGTTGTTTGAAGAATTTCAGGAGTTTTGTTTAGTGCACAGCCATCTTTGATATCTGATTGGAAAGATTTTGGCTAGTCTGTTTTCTATGTTGCCTGAAACAACCCATCAAGTTTTGAGAGAATATATGGGTTTGAACAAGTTGTTTGAAGGATTCCAAAATGGCTGATTAGTTTTTGGTCATATTTTATATTTCTGTATGGAATTATTTTTAGCCATTCTGTGTCTCCATGTTGCTTGACATCTCAAATTAAGATTCTGCTAATGAGGACATATGATTTGGGAGATGTTGTTTGAAGAATATTAACATGGCTGTTTAGTTTTTGGTCATCAATGATATCTGAATGGTATGATTTTGGCTATTCTAAAGTATCATGTTGTCTGACCTTTCCCATCAAGTTTCTGCTCATGAGGATATGTGGTTTGGAAGGATATGTTGTTTGAAGAATTTCAAGATGTTTGCTTGGTGCTTAACCATCATTGATATCCAAATGGAATGATTTTAGCTATTTTGAGTCTCCATTTTGCATGCTGCCTCCCTACAAGTTTCTCAAGAGCTCACATGGTTTGGTAGATGTTGTTTGAAAATTTGATAGTTTTATGCATGGTAATCTTTGTTATCTGAACGGACTAATTTAAACATTTCTGGGTCTCCATATTGCCTGAAATCTCCTATCAATTCTCTGCACAAAAGGACATGCTATGGTTTGGCTAAAGATGTTGTTTGAAGAATTTCAAATTGACTGTTTAGTGCATGGCCATCTTTGATATCTGCATGGGATGATTTTAGTTATTCTGAGTCTCCATATTGCCTGATGTCGCCGATCAATTTTCGGCTAATGAGGACATATGGGTTAGAAGATGATGTTTGAAGAATTTCAAGATGGCCCTTAAGGAAATTTTCATCTATGATGTGAATGAAAAGATTTAAGCATTTCCAAGCGGACATTTCGCCTGACGCCTTCCACCAAGTTTCTGCTGAAGAAAATATATGATTTGGAAGATGTTGTTTGACAAACTTTAAATTGGCTGTTAAGTGCATGGCAATCTTTGATATATAAATGGAATGAGCTGCTCCAAGTCTCTTTGTTGAATGACGCCTTCCATCAAGTTTCTACTCAGGAGGACAAATGGTTTGGAAGAAGATGTGGTTTGAAGAAATTTAAGGCGGCTGTTTGGTACATGGCTATCTTTGATATCTAAATGGAATGGTTTGAACTATTCGGAGTCTTCATGTGACCTGACGCCTCTCAACAAGTTTCTGCTCAAGAGAGTATATGGTTTAGAAAAAGATGTTTCTTGAAAAATATCAATATGGCTGTTTAGTGCTTGGCCATCTTTGATATCTGAATGGAAGAATTTAACCAATTCTGAGTCTCCATTTTGCCTTGATACCTCCCATGAAGCTTGGGTTCAAATCAATGTAAAGTTTGGGAGATGCATTTTGAAGAATATCAAAATGTCTGCCATTGTGGCAATGTTGGAAATCACAACGAAACAAGTTTAGCCATTCTAAATCTCCACCTGATGGCCAGACAGCTATCTCAAGTAATGCAAATAAATCAGAGGAAGAGAAAAGGAGATCAGACACAAAAATACCATAATGAAACCGGATGCACGCAGAATGACCACAACTCCAATAACCTAAGTCCATTCTAAGTGCAATAAGATTAACCAAAATGGAAGGACATGGATCTGCGGGGTCTAGTTGATACCCAACTACAATTGATGACACAGGCTCCCTGAATTGTTCTTCTATTCCTAGGGGTTCTGGATCTGAAAAGACAGAAGATTAATGTACAGTAAAACCTGTACTAAGCAGCGACTCAAACATTGAAAAAACACATGAAGATTAAGGTACAGTGAAACAGGTCTTAAGCAGCCACTCAAAAATAGACTAAACAAAGGTCTTAAAGCCATGTGGTATCTTAAAGTATGTCAAAAGTAATGCAGAGCTCTCCATGGGGTCATTCTGCAATACTTTTGACCTGCTTTGAAGCCCTTATCTGTCTCTTAAAACTCTATGGTCTTCTTTAGAGTGGCCGCTTAAGACAGGTTTTACTGTACAGAGATATTCCATATCTAAAGTCCAAAGGGTGGGGGGGAATGTGGGGGGATGGGGGTAAGGGGGATCTGCGAGCAAAGTATTAGCTACCATGTTGTTGCATTCATGATTCTTTTTAATTGATATACAACATGACCATGTTCTGAAAAAGTTGAATAATGACCTACTGACCCCATCCCCAGGGTCGTGAGGTAGGGGAGGGGGGGGGGGGGTCTGCAGGCAAAATATTTGCTACCAAGCTGCTACATTCTTGATTCTCTTATATTTGATATGCAACATGACCATGTTCTAAAAATGTGAATTTTAACCTACTGACACCATACCCAGGGTCGGGGGGATGGGGGTGAGTAAGGTCTGCAGGCAAAATATTTGCTAGCATGTTGCTGCATTCTTGATTCTCTTTAATTTCATATACAACATGACCTGGTGATGTTCTGTAAAGCTGAATTTTGACCTGACCCCATACCCAGGGTCGAGGGGGGGTCTCTGTGTTCTGATAAAGTTGAATCTTGACCTTTTGACCCCACCCTTAAGGTCCACCCAGGGGGTGAGACACAGGCCTTCGTCGAAAATCATGTTTGGCATGTTTCATATTTTTGTACCTTTGTCTGCATGCGAAAGGGGCTCTTGCATGGTATGGGAAATTAACATGGGAGTCTGCCCACGCTTGGAATTTGATAATATTATTTTTATTAATTGTCTGGGGTATGACTTTTATATTTATGGTGCATTTGAGTTTTTATGCAATTCCCTTGCTAATTTATGACGTCATGTATGATATCACTACAATACCTTAGGGTATCCAGTTATAATCATTTCTAAAGTAATTGACATATCATGTAACCGGCGCAGAAATGTTTTATTAAATAACTATATCATTGATAAGTTCGTTGATACTATAAATGGCTTTGTATGTATCAGGATAACGGATGGACATTCATGCTAATGAGATGGTAGCCCAATTTTCAACTGTATATTTTGTATTCAGTCAAATTTGGAACTAAAATTTTTACACGTTGCGGTCTTTGTCAAGATACCATTTCAACATATAAACTTTCCATATATGTTAAGAATATGTAGACAAAATTTCATGAAATTCAAGGACCGGTAACATATTTTTTCAACTTGATGTAAACACATGGCCCTAATTCATCGAAATGTAAAAAATACAATAATTATGTTTCAGTGTAAAACATACTTGACTACTTGCTTAGTTTGAATCACCATGCTAGTACGTTTATTGGTAGAAGTTGATATGTTCAGTGTTTTTCCCTATTACTGATTGGAAAAAGAAAAAACAACAATATTCTTTGATATTAAGTGCCATAATTCTTATTTAATGAAGTGCTTGCACAAAAAAATTACCCAAAACGATACAATATGGTGACACCGGACCTACCACATCTAGTTTTGAACGTTAAAACTACATCTAACCAATGTGACACTTAATATGTAACATTATTAAGAATTTTAGTTCATACAGAAGAGAAACCTTATGGCAAGTCAATTCATACAGGAGAAGAACCTTATATCTATGGTTTTATAATTGTAAGCATCATTAATAAACCTGGTTCACAAGAATAACCCCCAGTCAAACCTATTGGTTAAAATTTACCATTTTGGTCACAGAGAACTCTTGGCTTCAAAGGTATTGCTGAATTAATGCTTAAATCTTCTCTGTTTATTCTGTTTTGTAAAACTGATGCTGATTTCCATCAAATGGCAACATTTTATTTTTTTGGCTGGCTGTATATTTCAGGCATACAGTTTCGTTTCTGGATCTCACTTATTCATGTAGAACACTGTTCTATGATACCTTTGATATGACTATGTTACACTTAATCCTGGTCACGGCACCAAAATGTGGTTACTCTAGTTCAGTTAGGATGTAAAGGAAATATTTGGTCTTCTTGTTTTCACACGTTTATTGATAGGACATTAAGTTTCTTAAACAATATCATGCAGGACTTGAGGAAGTGATAAACATTGTCTTGGCCCCATAGTGCCATGACATGGAGCCATGACCTTTGGCATTTCCGGCCATTGAATCATTTGAAATTGTCTAAACATGTATTTCTTTAAGAAAAGTGGAAGTAGATTTAAAAATTACATCCTTCTGTCGAGTTATTGATTCATTTCAACTAAATAATTAATTTTGCTAAAACTGACCTATACCCATAAGAGGTAGGAAATGACAAAGTTACCGGTTTTGGATTTTCATGAAATTTAGCTCAGATCAGCAGGATATATATGGCATGTTTTTGTGATAATATGATATCTTGACAAAGACTAAAACATATCTATCTTTGGAATTTAATGTTGAATGTTTTGTAAATTTTTGAAAAAAAATATTGAAATTTTATAATCACTTCTTCAGAAAACGTAAACCATAATTTATCCAAATGGTTTCCTGGTATTAATATAATGCCTATGGTATTTTGGATTCAATCTAGATGACAAATCATAGAAATAAACAAAACTATAGATTTAGGACATGGAAATTTAGAGACAGGTGCCACCTCAAAGGTGGAGTACGTCAGGGTTGCTTCCTAAGCCTTAGTCTCAACTATCTAATTCAATACATACATTTTCATAGTTTGTATATAATGAGTCATTATTATGCAAAGTTTAAAGAAAATCCGTGCGTGGGCACAGATGCAAGTACCCCTTTCCGTGAAAAATATTGACAACTTATTGCAAATTTAAATATTTGACCTTTGACCCCACCTAAGGGGTCAGGGGAGTGGGGTAAATTTTTTATCACTGTCATGCTTATCTACAGGCACTGGGTAATCATGGCATATAGCAAGAAGTTGTCAGATAGTATAGTTTTGGAGAAATGTGAAGTTTATTCCACAAAAATGGCCAATATAGCTCTTGCATTAGCCTAAACCCTTAGTCCAAAAAGGACCATAACTCAGTCAAAAGATTGTGTATGACCTCTAAATTCGAACTTGACCCGTATTTTATGATGCTTTATCCAAGTTTTGTAAAATTTGAAAAAATAGTTGCATCTCTTCAAAAGTTATTGATTGGAAACCACAAATTGACAATTTAGCCAATCTAAGTAAAAAAGGGCCATAACTCAGTTAAAATTCTATAGATTACACCCCTTTTCGAACTTGACCTGTATTTAATGATGCTTGACCCTTCTGTATATAAAGTTTAAATGACGCTGTGGACGACGACGACGCCGGAGTCATGATCCCTATGTGTCATCCTTACTTAGCAGGCCACACAAAAAGATCTTCAGACAAAAGCTAGAGTACATTTTTTCTTTAAATATAACTTGACATCCCTAGATTTGTTCAATAAACTATCCCAAGTTTATTGTATCGAACCAGAAAGAAGGGTCGAATAGTATATTAAGGCACGGCCTCCAATCTCGGCCTCCTTCTCCAAAAAGAGCAGAACGTAAAGTGAGGCGAAGGCCCTTCCGGGAAGCAGGCAGTGGGCAAAACAATGGAACACGGTAAGTTGTGTTGACACATTTTCAATCATAAGTAAATTTTCAGCGCAAAACTCGAAAATCTAAGAATGCTATGCTTCGGGCAATTGTTCAAGCTATCCATAGAGCATGCTGTTTGCACATTTGAACTTAGTTTGTAAGCGTGAGAGTTTTTCTCCCGTTGCACAGTTGTCCAAGAAACGGTGGTTCCCGCATGGTTTTGCCTTCTAACCAAACGTATAGTAGCGTTTGGACCCTTATTCATACTACCGAGGCCCCTCCACACCCATGTTGTCCCAAATGCAAATTTTCGAGATATTTCAATGATAATTGAGTGATTTAGAGCCAAATTTCTTTAGGAGCAGGAGGCGAAGGGCAGGAGAAGCAGGCTGGGAGAGGAGGAGCAGGCGGCGATGAAATCAAAATTTGCATTGATTTTGCTTATTTTTAATAATATACTTATCCAATCTATATCAAACTTGCATGTATGAATATTTCAAACCATTTAAATAAATCGAAATTACTTCGCTTTAAATGCCACCACCAACGTAATGTGTGGTTCCTTTTTTTTCTCATTGGAATCATGTAATGCTCACAGATTAGTGATACTTGTGAATTTCTCCCTAAGTTCTTGGGAAAAGGATTATCAAAAATCTCAGACTGGGTCGAACCTCTGTTTTATACCCACCCCCTCTCAAGCTTTGATTAAGAGCAACAATTACTGATGGTGCGAAAGACTTAGACGCAGAAAAAAAAGGAATTCAAACCAAGTGTATTAAGGAAGTTACCGCCTACATCGCTGTTTAACTAAAATTGGAAGTTAGAGTACGGTTTTAAGCTCCTCCTTCGTCGTTATTCTAGGGTGTCTGATTTAAACATCAGCAAAGATCAAAGAAAAAAAAAGCATCAGCCATACTACAATGTATAAAAAAGTGTACTTTTGAAAATACCCATGCTGTACGAATACCTTGCACATCATATAACTGATATAACAACTCGTGTATAAGAGCAGTCTCAAAAGATGTTAACTTAATTATTGCAAATCTGATAATGTCCGTACACGCATTATAAAGGAAACAAAAGCGTTTCGCTTATTCTCCCATTGTGTTGTTTGTTTAACCCAGAATGTCATGAGCTTGCTAGAGGTATATATATATTATAAGAGAGGTATATATAGCAATGTTTGTGATCAGAATAATTCAGTTAACAATAGCGTTTAATCATTGAGGGGGTGGACAGGGGGGTACCCCATTCCCAGTTCCCTCCCCCTTTCCCCCCACTTCCCTCCCCCTTCTCCCCCACTTCCCTCCCCCTCCTCCCCCACTTCCCTCCCCCTTCTCCCCCACTTCCCTCCCCCTATCAGATTTTTCCCTCCCCCTGATAAAATTTTGTTCTTATTCAAGAACTAAAGCGTATATATGTAAGTGAAGAACTAAGAATGGTTCACCATAGACTCAGCTGTCGTATTTTCATGCACAATTACTCAGTAGGCAAAGAACCAGACTATCTCCAGATCAATGTCTTTTTCTAGAACCAGCAAAGGAAACATCATTTATACTAGGCAAAACAAAAACCTCTTGTTTATGGTCACTTTTGGCGCCTACTCAATTTTGAGCCTTTTTGGGATATTAAGGTCTATTTTCTAGACTTTTTAAAGGATTCTTGTTTTACTTTTTTCATACAAAAAGTTTATAAAAAAAAGTTTGCCAACCTATCGACCTCTTAACATATTAAAGAAATTGAAGAGGTAACGGCATAAATAATATTATTTTTTTTTTTTACATTTTTGGCCTTACTTCTAAAATCATAAATACAGGTACATGCTTTGCGCTGCTCTTAAAAATTGTGTGTCGATTAACTCTTTTTGCATACTTGGTATGCTGATTTGTTTTCAAAGCTTACTTTGTCGCAAAAAATAAAAATCAGAAATACCTGGTGCCATCAGAGTGCCAAAAGTGTTGGGTCAAGACCAGGGCCGGCAGAATCAAGATCAGGCCTGATAGAAGCCGATCTGGGTCCAAACTGTTTGCAAAGGTTAACAGCAGACTACAAAAGTGAATAAGTATTAGGATATTCTGCTGGTGTTGATTTATTGTTGATTGTTACTCCAATCGTGGGATTCTGTAATTGTTCTATGTTTTGTTGTACGTTACTTTATGTCCATTCTAGTTTTGCAGCTTTGCTTAGTTTGCCTTCCTGGTGTCTCGTGATTGTTGTGTGGCTCTGCCTCGCGGTGCCATGGGTTTGTCTGCAGTTTGTGATTGTGGTATTTCCTGATCATACTCACTTACTATTCTTGTAAAAGAACTATAAGGGAGACAAGGAGGGTATATGCATGATTTTGAGTTGGCGAGGTA
The DNA here is from genome assembly GCA_964019695.1 of Loripinus fragilis. Lineage (NCBI taxonomy): Eukaryota > Metazoa > Mollusca > Bivalvia > Lucinida > Lucinidae > Loripinus > Loripinus fragilis. Next base: position 119,050 of record CAXHUL010000002.1, read on the forward strand.
CGTATATGCTCTAAGGAACCTTCATAAAACTCTTTCACATTTGTGGAAAAATAGATTCTAGTATGAACATTGTAGGGTATAGGCCTAACTCTTTTGAGCACGAATCTCAATACTTGATTCTTGTGAATGTCACTTTAAAGCTGCATAGTCTGTAACTTTTGATCTTTTAATTTTAGAAATAATGTTTCTATTTTTCAAGAACACAGTAAAAAAATTAAAATTCAGGTATACATTTAACCAATTTCGTAAATCTTAACAAATTATCAGTATCAAAACAACAGCATTTATTTTAAAAATTAATCGTCTATAATTATTGGAGGGACACAAATAATTACCAACAAGAGAAAAAAAAACACCTGTTTTTATAAGATAATTCACTTTTCCATGCAGTTTTCAGGTATAGTGAACAGATTTATTGAGAAAACATGACTTAATTCTACTTTTACAAACACCATTTTTAGAAAAGAAAATTTTTTCGAAAAATGTTCATAGTTGCAGACTTAGTCTCTTTAAAATACGCCATCCATCGATATTTTGACAGATCAAAACAAGGTCAGCCTTATAAGATCGGTGAACCTTTTTTTTTTTTTTACAAAAGTAATTCTCTAGCGCGGACAGGGACGCAACTTGCCTTAAATTAATAGTATGCACTTAAAATATCGTATGCTGATGAATAACCTAGATGAGACGCCGTAAGGATGAGAGTAGTAATGCACGACACCATTTCTACTGATGAGACGCCACAAAATGAAAATGCGGCATCACGGTCCGCGCGCCACGATATAACACACTCTAGGTAGTGGTGTACAATATAAAATCTTTAAAAAAAATCAGGGCCTCTTTTTTACTTCGATTTTGGGTGCCGAACCTTCAAAGAAAGTAATGCCATCATAAACATGATAACACCTGTCACAATTGGAAACATCTGCCACAATTGTATTTAGGCAGATTGGAATAGCTTTTATACACACGCTTTGTATACGTATTACCGGGAATAAAACTGGCATATAATAATTCACTAGTTTCGGTTTAATACGTACTCTAATGCGTTTTTGCGTAAGCGGTAGCTATATATACGTCCCTGACGAAATAAATAAATAGTTATCGACGGCAGCTGAACGCCGTTTAAATGTGTAAATTCCAACGAAGAGAAGCAAAGGGACACAATCCAATACGGAGACTGATAAATATTGACAGAAACACTCGATCAAGTTTGCTACTTTTAAGACGCCCGAAATTACTCGAAACCAAGACTCGAAAGTGAACTGCGTCCTTCTAGGCTCTTATATGACTTAAAGGGTATCGTTATAAATCATTTTTTATGAATTTTTTTAGTAAAAAAAGCAATTTCGCCCTCCAATTTTTCCAGACCCCCCCCCCCCCCCCCCCACAATTGCCCCTCTTCCCGCCCCCTCTACTCCCGCTTCCCGCCCCCTCTACCCCCGATTCCGCACCCTCTACCCCCGATTCCGCACACTCTATCCCCGTACCCCCGCCCCCCCTGTCCACCCCCTCATCATTCGTATCATACATGCAAGTTTGATATAGATTGGATAAGTATATTATTAAAAATAAGCAAAATCAATGCAAATTTTGATTTCATCGCCGCCTGCTCCTCCTCTCCCAGCCTGCTTCTCCTGCCCTTCGCCTCCTGCTCCTAAAGAAATTTGGCTCTAAATCACTTAATTATCATTGAAATATCTCGAAAATTTGCATTTGGGACAACATGGGTGTGGAGGGGCCTCGGTAGTATGAATAAGGGTCCAAACGCTACTGTACGTTTGGTTAGAAGGCAAAACCATTCGGGAACCACCGTTTCTTGGACAACTGTGCAACGGGAGAAAAACTCTCACGCTTACAGACTAAGTTCAAATGTGCAAATAGCATGCTCTATGGATAGCTTGAACAATTGCCCGAAGCATAGCATTCTTAGATTTTCGAGTTTTGCGCTGAAAATTTACTTATGATTGAAAATGTGTCAACACAACTTACCGTGTTCCATTGTTTTGCCCACTGCCTGCTTCCCGGAAGGGCCTTCGCCTCACTTTACGTTCTGCTCTTTTTGGAGAAGGAGGCCGAGATTGGAGGCCGTGTAAGGGTTTAAAGTCGGAGGCAGAGATTCCCCACACCCTGCTCCTTCTATTAAAAATGTTTTGCCCTGCTATTTTTTGTTCAATGTGTATAGCCTATGTTTATTGGTGAACAGGGAACATAAGAAAACAAGTTATCAATTGTGAGGAAACGGGGAACAAGCCAATATATTTCAGGGTAACAAGAGAACAAGTACTACCCCCTCACAAAAAATATAAACTCCTTTATGTCACACCCTGCGGCAAAAAAGGTTTGCTGGGTCAGGTGTGGTACTTGATTGTATCGATTCCTGATCTTTGCAACCTTATTACTTTGCGAACCTGCAACAAGCAGTTGTGACAAAAAAACAAGCATAAATATAAAACTATAAATTTTGTGACCTTGATCTCAAGGTCATTGGTTTTTGTTTTTGTTGTTGCTTTTTACGTCACAGTCAACAGCTATGGTCATGGTGTGATGTTCAGTAAACCTTAAACTACACTTTTTCCTATGGTCAATTATAGGTCATTTTTATGGGTGGGTTTGTAGGTCATTGGTATGGGTGGGTTTATAGGTCATTTGTATCGGTGGGGATTGGAATGATCTAAAATCTTTACCACCTCTATCAAATGGTTTGAAAGTAATGATCACCAGCACATAAAAAATATCCATCAGAGGAAATGACAAAATTGCCCGACCCAATGGTTATAAAAGTTATGGGGTAGACAAGGTTCCACTTTAAAATCCGATCAAGGGAGATAACTTAAAAAAGAAGCAAGAGAGAGCAGCCATTTTTATTGCCCTGACCTGATATACATTCCTACCAAATATAATTAAAATATCTCAAAGGGTATAAAAGTTATTAAGTGAACTAGATTCCACTTAAAAATTCTTTTAAGGAAGATAACTCAATAATGAAGCAAGGGAGAGCACCCATCTTTATACGCAACACTAGGCCTTGACCTGATATACATGCCTATCAAATATTATTAAAATATCTCCAAGGGGTTTAAAGTTATGGAGTGAACAAGTTTACGTCTACAGACGGACAGGACTGACAGACGGGCAGAACTGACAGACGGAGGGACTGACAGATGGACGGACAGACGCTAGGCTGATCAGTATATCCCCCGATCTTTATTGGGTCGCGGATAACAACATAATTTTAACATGCAAGATTAAGCCTGTGACCTTGTCAATTATACACAAAAACTCAATTTAAACTGCTGAAATAATATAAAGCCAATTTTGATTTCAATGGCAACGATAAACAGCCATTTTATTGTGCAAATGGCGACCATTTCTTCATTCTTCAATAAGATATTGCACAAATTGAGTTCTAAATGCCATCATTAACTCCAGCCAGGCCAAATAATGGCGTTATATCTTTCCAAATTGATAAATACAGTGGTATATTCTAGTTGAGGGGGGATTTTTTGACTGATAACGGATTGGATCATAAGAGGATTTTTAGCAGGTTTGTTTTAGAAGAGTGCGTAACCAAAATTTAATTTTCTTATTTCTCAACCAAAACACATGCTGTGGGTACTCAAAAGAACCGTCTCAATGAGATAGTTCTTTTGAGCACCCGGAACGTATGTTAAAACTGATCGGTAAGAAAATATTTACATTTTTACGTTGAAAAAATGAGGAAAATGTTCAGACAGAATGGGATTTGAAGATTTCTTCAGTCCTACCCTCCATGTACTTCAACAGGCAACATGCCCCTAAGATAACAGTGCATAACAAAAATCATTTTTATTATTTCTCCACCAAAATATGCTGTGGGAACACAAAAAGTTTTGGCTCTATGAGATGGTTCTTTTGGGCACCCAAAACATATTAAATTTTTATAGTTAAGAAAATATTTGTATACCTTGAGCTATAAAAAGATAGAATGACTTTCTTTGATTGTAGACAAATTATCTCCATGGAGAAAATCTTTCCTATGACATGAGTATAACTAGCCAAAATCAATAACAGATAATGTTAAAACTGACTTTTGTTAAATCTCTGTCTTCAAACAGACATATATATGTAGGTGAGATTGCCAAGTTTATAGCCTTTTAAGAGTGCTCAGTATTTACTTAAATATACCTGTTGGTGGTCTGTGAAGATTTAACTCCCCTTGATGGAAATCTTCTTCTACACGATTGGTTGTCCCTGGCGATTCCAGATAAAAACAATCATCTGTGGTCCCTGTCGATTCTAGATATATAGAATCATCTGTGGTCCCTGTCGATTCCAGAGATATAGAATCATCTGTGGTCCCTGTCGATTCCAGAGATATAGAATCACCTGTGGTCCCTGTCGATTCCAGAAATAAAGAATCACCTGTGGTCCCTGTCGATTCCAGAAATATAGAATCATCTGTGGTCCCTGTCGATTCCAGAGATATAGAATCATCTGTGGTCCCTGTCGATTCCAGAGATATAGAATCACCTGTGGTCCCTGTCGATTCCAGAAATAAAGAATCACCTGTGGTCCCTGTCGATTCCAGAAATAAAGAATCACCTGTGGTCCCTGTCGATTCCAGAAATAAAGAATCACCTGTGGTCCCTGTCGATTCCAGAAATAAAGAATCACCTGTGGTCCCTGTCGATTCCAGAAATAAAGAATCACCTGTGGTCCCTGTCGATTCCAGAAATAAAGAATCACCTGTGGTCCCTGTCGATTCCAGAAATAAAGAATCACATGTGGTCCCTGTCGATTCCAGAAATAAAGAATCACCTGTGGTCCCTGTCGATGCCAGAAATAACAAATCATCTGTGGCCCCTGTCGATTCCAGAAATAACCGATCATTTGTGGTCCCTGTCGATTCCAGATATGAACAATCATCTGTGGTCCCTGTCGATTCCAGAAATAACCGATCATCTGTGGCCCCTGTCGATTCCAGACATAAACAATCATCTGTGGTCCCTGTCGATTCCAGAAATAACCGATCATCTGTGGTCTCTTTCGATTCCAGAAATAACTGATCATCTGTGGTCCCTGTCGATTCCAGATATAAACAATCATCAGTGGTCCCTGTCGATTCCAGAAATAACCGATCATCTGTGGTCCCTGTTGAATCCAGAAATAACCGATCATCTGTGGTCCCTGTCGACTCCAGATATGAACAATCATCTGTGGTCCCTGTCGATTCCAGAAATAACCGATCATCTGTGGTCCGTGTTGATTCCAGAAATAACCGATCATCTGTGGTCCCTGTCGATTCCAGATATAAACAATCATCTGTGGTCCCTGTCGATTCCAGGTAATAATCATCTTCTAGGTGATCATTAATCCATTCTGAATAAAAGATAGAAAAAAATAAGAATTAAACAAGACATGTTTAAAAAAGGGTAGCTCTCAGAAAAAAATGAGAGCCAGTACATGATAAAATGGTTCTTATTAAATATGCATAATATCCCTTTACCCCATATGCTATATTTAGAACATTGCATCAATTTCTATAGAGAATTTAATTCAAATGTTCACATATATTTTTCAAAAAATATTTATTACATTTCAATACTTTTTAAAATATTATTGAAAATGGAACATTTGTATCTCAGGAGCAAAAGGTTCCATTTTTCATAATATTTTAAAAAAAAACCTTACGTTTTAAAGGTGTCCAAAGGCGCTTGTGTGGAGTAAAGGGTTATACTGAAGCACCTGATATGTGAAAACACTTATAAGCTGTCAAAACGTATAGTACTACTTGAAAGTTTGGTCATTTTCTTGTAGAACTGGAGGTTCAAGTTTGAAGTTTTACACTATGGTGTTGTCCATGATGCTTTGAATGCTGGAGGGGTCATTTTATAAAATCACAGATTGAAGGTTTTTCACAGCAGCAAAGTTAAATTAAGAGTTAACCCAATCCCCAAAAAGTCACTGTCATTTGTTTATTCAAGTACTTATATGGCAGTATTTCCAATTTTCCATGCACCAACCACTCTAAATGCGAATACAAGTTGCAGGAAAAGTGCTTTCCAGTGCCAACATTTATGTGAATTCAGTTTAAAGTTTGAATGACATAAGAAATAATTTCTAGCGATAAGGCGTGCCATTTCCCTAAACCAGACGTTCGTTTTGTTTTGTTAAAATAAGGACTGGAGACACTAGGCACATTCAACAAATACCGATTGACCAGCCTTATATGCACCCTTGCAGCCTACTCCGTATATTATAATCGTTTTGTTCTTAATGCATATAATAATCCTACTTCGTTTCGAATGAGAATTTATTATGATCATCAACTGTGCTTGTTATTTCAGTAACATGTATGTGAAATAGACCGTTACACTAAGGAAAACAAATGGTCTATCACGATAGAGTATATATTTTTTATACAGTTGATCTACAATAAAAACGACCATTTGACAAAGCAGTCTATTTTTGTCAGATGTTTGATGTCTTCTTTGGCTTCTATAACCCATTTCCCCCTAGACCCAAGACGCCCTTTATATATGTTGTATATGATTATAGCGACATGTCATTGTCCAAAGGGCATCTTGGGTCTAGGGGGGAAAGCATCTAAAAACAAACTGAAAGACACCAGTTTCACCTTTCCAGTGACAAACGTCACAATTTTAAGTATATTTCGTACGCATGCGCAGGAAGGATATTGTAAAAGTTTGGAAATGAATAGCACTTCTATCCTTTACAGTTTAGCACTTTTACCTTTTGAAAACTAGCAAAGTATTTACTCAAAGTCTGGTCTAAATGGCACCCAGTAGAAAGACGTAAAATGAGGGGTGGGAGTAGAAAGCGCAATTTCTTTACTGCTTTGCTAATAATAAATTGCTTTGAAACGTATTTTGATGCTTGCTTTGCATATTTTGCTGCCGAACTGCACCAATTTTAAAACACAAGAGTGGAGTTTGAAAATTAGGTCTTTGTAATCATGTCAACTAGGGAAAAAACACGCCTTATCGCTAGAGCTTCTTAATTTCAGTAAAAGTGGTGAAAAACAGAATACCTTCTGCCACCCAATCAATATAGTGTGTTGGCACAATCCACACAATATTACAGAAATGACAACATTTCATGTATGGGCAAAGAAGAAATGATGCATTGAAAATCACTTTACTTTTTATCAAAAGGCAGATAATTTGAAACAAGATCAATTTCGAAATTGTATATATTACCAATTTGTCTTGATTTTCTTAGTGTCTTTCAAATGATGTAAAAAATTTACTTCTCTGCATTCGCAGTGCTAACAAGTTAGGTCTAAATCCATTTAAAGGTTCAGATGATAGTGCTCAGGAACCCTATTTTGGACATTTCAAAGTGTCAATATGACCTTGAAAATTAGGTCAAGGTCACCAAAATCTAATCAGCTCTTCTCTTCCTCCCTACAATGATACTAAGCAAGTTTGGTCAAAATCCATGGTTGGTTGGTTGGTTTTGTTGCTTTACGTCCCAAGTCAACAGCTATGGTCATTGCGGGACGGTCAGTTCACCTAATCACACTTTTTCCTGGGCAGGCTTGAACAAGCGGTTAACCAGTAATTCGTGCACATACTTTCGCTTGTAACTGACAACAACCCTTCTTGAATAAATCAGCGGAAGGGAGGAGAATGACCGTAGAAATTATTTCATGATCAATCTCCACGAAAGTAGCCAGACACGTTACCGACTGCGCTACGCGGCCCAGTCAAAATCCATGAACTGGTTCAGAAATATAGCACAAAGAAAACCTATTTCGACATTTTCAAGAGCCGATGTGACCTTAAAAAATTAGACCAAGGTCACCAAAATCAACTTTCCCCTCTTCACAAAAATTATCGATGCATGTTTGGTCAAAATCCATCCACTGGTTAAGAAGATAATGTATGGACACATTATTTTGGACATTTCAAAGGGGGAATTATGTCAAGATCATATAAATCTAATCAAATTTTCCCCTCCTCTATGCCAGTACTTTAAATTAAAATCCATTTACTAGTTCAGAATATAATGCATAGAAACCCATATAGGACATCTGACCTAGGAAACTAGATCAACGTCACCGCATTCTAATCATTTCTTCCCCTTCTCCCAACAATGTTTGGTCAAAATCCATCCACTGGTTCCGAGGATAATGCATGGAAACCATATTTCGAATTTCAAAAGACCGCTGTGACCATGAAAAATAAGGTAATGGTCACCAAAAAACTAATCAGTCCACTCCCTCTACCAACAATGTATCTGTGCAAGTTTGATCAAAATCCATCCACTGGTTCAGAAGATAACTCATGGAAACAAAGCTGCATGGAAACAAAGCTACATGGAAACAAAGCTGCACGGAAACAAAGCTACGGAGACACTGGCCCTGACACAAATGCTGCTGTCGTCAATTGGATCTGCACTTTAAACAAATATTTTTTGTTCCCCCTCCCTTCAGTTAGGGGGACATAATTTACATGTAATAAGGCATGGAATGAGATAAGTACAATGAGGAGTTATTTTCAGCCATCCAACTTCTGGTGACACCATTATCTTTGTCTACTCAGAAATTTGCATGCATTTTTGACATCTGTTTTTTGTTGGTTGTTTTTTGTAACATTTTTTTAAAAAAAATTCTTTCAGGAATCAGAGTGTTGAACAGCTTGTATCAAGATCAGGCTCGACATTTTCCTGGGCTTGATCTTTGTCCAAACAGTTTGCAATGGTAATTAGCAGACGACTCTCATAGGTTAAGAGTTATTAGGCATTATGCGACTGTTACATTGTTGTTTTGTTTCTATAGCAACTGTTATACAGTAACTGTTGTCAAACAGAAAAAACGAAACAATTTAAAAAAAATCTATTATGTAACCTCCTCAATCAAAATGTATGATTATGCTATACTAAGTTCCAAAAAGCCTTGTTTGCAAATCAATAATTATTAAACACTGCAACTGTGTATGGGTTGCAAGTTTCTAAAGTTTCATTGAAATAAACTGTTTTTTGTTTTTCACAATGATTTTAGGGGGTACCTTTATTATTAATATTAAATCAAGATTAGCGTCGTTTTTCGATAAAAATCGCAATTGCAAGCAATCTATTTGCAGGCTTTAAAGTGTCCGTAAGTAAAATTCTCAATCAAAACATTTATTGTTGGTACATAAAAGAACAATCTCAATGAGATGATTCTTTTGAGCATCCCAAACAAATGTATATTCTATACTAATTGATAAGAAAATATTTAAAGTTTTACACTAAATTATTTGATTATCCCTAAGTATGCATTTGGTTTTAATACTATGAAAAGATACTCACCACAGGACAAACAGGACCAGAGCGCAGCCTCACCAGACTCTGAAATAGTTAAATAGAGACTTTATTTCTAATTAAGGATAGAAGCAATATATACTGCTCAACAAAAGTTTAGCACAGAGTAATATCGGGTCCAGGTTTAAATGAATATGAAACATTTTATTTCATGAAAATCAAAAAGTATGGGGATCTTAAACTTAATGGGTTTTTTTTGTGTCCACTAGACAACATGTAATCTGGTTAGGCCTCAGTGGACTTGCATTACATTTTGTGTCATAACATATAAAGGATACAAGCCTACATCTGTAATTAAAACTTTTGTTTCTGGTGAAAAGTAAACGGTTCTAAACTACGAAACACACTGAAAAAAATATGCTACATATGCTACATTTAGAACATTGCAACATTTTCTATAAATAATTCAAGTTTTCAAATATTTTTCCATTTTTTTCTTTAATTTCGAAAGTTTTAAAAATATTATGGAAAATGGAACATTTGCTCCTCAGGAGCAAATGCTCCATTTTTCATAATATTTTAAAAAATCTTATATTTCAAAGGCGTCCAAATGCACATGTGTGGAGTAAAGGGTAAGCACATATCAAACCATCATTTCAGCAGATATTTTATATACTTAAGGAATAAAGAAACGCAACAGGCAAAAATTTAATTTTTGCGTGTTTAAATGACGGTTTGGTGAAATATCTTTTTGAAAATTTCTTATTGAGTATTTATAGCATGTGATGAAATACCAAAACATCATTTTAATACTACATTTTACGCTACAAGATTAAAACATATGAAAACGTAAAATGTGACGTTAACGTTAGAATAAAGATCTATAAACCCCATCTTTTCCATGTTTGGTTATTTGGCGTCGACTTGACAATGTGCAAATTAAACAAACGTCCAATCATATTCGTAATGCAGTCAAATGTTGTGTCAAAACACGCTACTTGAATGGCAAGATACACAATGGTAGTGAATAAACGATAAACGTCACTTAGAGCCGTCGGGTTTGGGTCGCTGGTGAATATACGGGATAAGATCAACCTAAAGACATCATAACATGCTTTCTTGGGAAGAACTGACTTTTCAGATACCGTAGAAATACGCTGGTAAGGTGTTTATATTGACATTAGCCAAACAAAACACGGCATAATGCAAGAGAAAACATCTTATTACATGCCAAGAGTGAACACCAAACTTGTTAACTGTAACCTAAATTCTGTCACTGGACCATTTTATCATTAGAAAAACACATAAACATCATGGAAACCATTTAAACGTAGGATATCTAATTTTGATGTCAGAATTGAGATTTGTTGACGTCTGAAGATCTCTTGTCATAATTCTTGAACAAAACGTCCTTGTAATGAATAAATCTCAAGCAGAAAAGAAAGTTTACGCGTTTCACGCAGTATTCAGAGTTGACGTTAAGCCGTTTCAGAATCCTACAGAAACGTCGCCATTTGATCATTTTCCTGATCAGCAATATATGCCAAGACTTTTTAAACCAATAAACCGATGGTTGATTCAAACTTTGCTTTTATTGACCCTGTTTCAGCAGTTTACTGCGGGGGTCAGGCTGGTTACGCGCATGCCAAAATGATTACGTAATCAATAATTACGTTGAACCTGCTGTAATTTGACGGACACATACTGCTCCTATGGTTAAATCATCATTGGCACTAAAAACTTGCATCATATTGTATGCTTACAATGACTCGAAGTGTTTGTTGCGTTTTTTTTTATTCCTTAAGTATATTTTTAAATAAGTTAATTGCTCACACAAGAATCAATCTTTATTATTGCATAAAAAGCTGTGTCGCACGCTATTAACATTGCCATGTTTTAACCGGCAAAAGCAAATGTATTTATATGGTAATTCATGTGCTATTGATGCACACCTTTTGTACTTTACATAATCACATTCTAGGCCCTCACAAAAATTGAGGTCATCAACAGTAACGTGCAAAAAAATGAATGTAATTGAGCGACGTTAGGATGGCTTAAGTCTTTTCTCTGGAACAGGCTTTTTCCATACCTACAAATCATGCTTTTGCGCGCCATTATAGTAATACAAAAAATAACTTTTCGAAGCGTTTTTCCAAAGGTTTCAAGTGACAAAATGAATGCATAGAAAACATGTTTGATCCCCATATTGTCTGTGCTATTTTTTGTTGAGCAGTATATAATAAGATGGCATTCTGGCAAGACAGTGCAGTCACTAATGATATATAAACAATTGCATTTAACAGTTTAATTTTCACACTATAGAATATACAGTAAACCTGTTTTAAGTGGTCTCTCAAAAATAAACAAAACACATATAATAATGACAAATGGTTGCTAAATGAATGTCAGAAGTATTGCAGAACGCTCCCCTTGGAGTATTCCGCAATACTTTTGACCTGCTTAAAGTGATAATTGGTCTTGTAAACCAATTTTGGTCTTTTAACAAGTGGCCATTTTAAGGCCCTGTTACATTGTATTATTTTAGACAACTTATATATAAATGCGGACGTATGAAAAATATATCCAGTTTGACCGATGACTTACACTGAATTAGATTTAAGAAATCAGAGAAAGTAAGTCTCTCTGAACATAAACATTTCTCCCACCGAAATTAGAAAAACACAATTCCATGATTTTCCATGATCAACAATGTAATATCCATGACTTTTTAATGCATGGCCTCCAACCTTCCCTTTTAGTGGCATCTTCACTACACTGAGATAAATGTGAAATGCAGCAACAGTAATGTATTTAAATATGCATGCATGTAGACCATGACTGCACTTTGAAATAATTACAACCTGAAACCACCAGTTTTGTGTGTCTGACAGCTAGTTTTCTGGCTACTGATAGTTTTGTCAAATTATTCACAAAATTCCATGATTTTTCCATGATTATTCAGGTCTTTTCAAATTCCATGATTTTTCCATGCATGGAACTTTTTTGGTGATTTTCCAGGCTTTCCACTCTTTCCAGAGCTTGTGGGAACCCTGAAACAAGGATATGCTAAATAAACATAAAATGTGTGTCGAACGTATGGGTTACTTGTTCACAACTTATTCCGGGTGTAAACTTACTTATTCTTGTACTAACATATAACAGCGTATGCCCTGCATATTACTAGCATTTTTTACTTCAAATAAACATTAATAATGCACAACAATCGTCCCTGATAGCTGAATTGTACTTGTAAAGTATGTTCTTTGCTTCATTTGATTTGATTCTTTACGTCCCATCAATAATCTTTAAGTTATAAAGGGACGGATCTTTCTGGGTTGAACCAGCACTAAGCTAGGATTAATGTGTCTTGTTCATGGACACAACGCAGAAATGCCGGTGAGGCTTGAACCCGCAGTCCCTCTTCCTCGAGTCATGCACTCTACCACTGAGCCACTGCGCTCCTAGTATGTTTGTAATGTGTTTAAAACTCATCTCTATCACATGTACGTATGTAGCGTACACCAACATACTGGCTCAATTTCTCATTTACAACCACATACCTTGGTGCTATATGTACCTTAATGTATGCATAACTAACATGTTGCGTACATCTAAATTATGTCTTACATATACCTGTATGTTCTACTCTAAGTGAGAAATATGAACAATTCCGGGATTGTCCTGCCCAATGTGAGAATTCCTACTTTGGCGGACAGAGTGAGAATTCTTAATTTGCACAAGTCAATTCCGGAATTGTCGGTGCGCAAAGTGGGAATCGGGATAAAGTGAGAATATCGATCGTAGCGTGTTTTATGCATTTTTTCTTAAACATGGGTAATGTAAAAATAATATCATGCGTTTTCGTCCTTTTATTAGCTTTATCTTTGCCAAACAATTGACTGAAATATTTTTCTGACATATTATTTATAACTTGGGCCAATGCCACAGTTCTTCCTGACCACCTGGTTTTTTTTTTTTGCACAGGCTATAAGTAATAGTTATACCATGGGTTGTCCACCTGTACGTGGAGATAATCCACGAGCTTTAGCGAGTTGATTATCTTACGTACAGGTGGACAAACATGGTATAACTATTTTATACCACCTACATAAGTGTAGACCTTGCACATCAAGTGATATTTCATGCTAAAGTTGGTAAAGGTTGTATAATTTCTGCTATACTGTAGTCCTCTGTTTGAACATGGACGTTTTAAGGCCCTGTGATTAGAAGCATGAAATTCAGAACATGTTTTTTATTTCTGAAAAATAGAGTCTGCTGCACATTTTATTATGCACTCCAGGTTTAACTTGAGCATGTGACACGCAAGCAAACAGTATAAATTCTGATTCCCTTTGAGAGTTATTGATCAGAAACCAAAAGTATGACGCCCAACGACACCGCCACCAGAGTCATGAGCCCTATGTGCCATCCTTGCTTCACAGGCGACACAAAAAAGTTGCGATAATAAATGAAAGCCCAGAAAACTGTCGCTAAGTGCAGGCTTTTCGGGCATCACTCAATTTATTTTCTTTATGTCAATGTTGTTGTTGTAGTTGTAGTTGAATACTTCAAATGAAACATAAGATGGAAGGACGGTTTTTTACCTGCTGCATCTTAGATGGAACACACAACATTTTACTTAATCTTATTCTGGAACGCCTCTTCCCTGTCAGGTGACCACATGCGCAGATACAGGAGTTTTTGTTAGGGGGTATGGGTCCAGGCCCATTGACACAAACAGCTCTTTAGTTCTCCGTTCATTTTACAGAGAGGGGTCAACTGATTATTTCAAAGAAACTATAATTTCTCCCAGATTCCAGTGGGGTCCAGCTTTTTTTTCAGGGGTTGTCCAATTGCTTATTCCTATAGAAGTTTTCATGGTAATAAAAATGGGATTTTTTTTCGAGACTTGTCTGTTGCTGAATTTCTCTTAAAAATTACTTTTTTATCTTCTAAAAAACGTTCAGTATATACCAATATATTGTCAAACAGTTTGGATCCAGAGTTCAAGTCCTACGTTTTGTTGGGCCTGATCTGGTTCCAAACTATTTGCTAAAAAAATTGGGCCTGATCTGGGCAGCTGATTTTGACGACATTTTCAGATAAAGAGTTATAGTTTCTACATTTTGCGGCATTGACACTGCTATGCTTGTGCTTTCTTGAACACAGCTTGGACCAGAGCATGAAATCAGCTAATATGGAGCCCCATATAAGCTAGTACCTAGCCCTGCTGATTCTTATTACAGGAGAGCATGTGCATTTGCGCAATCCAGTAATGATCTTTCTGCTCACTAACAAGATAAAGAGTGCATACTGAAAAAGTATTTTTCTTATTTGAAACCAAAACATATGTTGTGGGTATTCAAAAGAACCGTCTCAATGAGACGGTTCTTTTGACCACCCAACACATGTTTAAATTGATGGGCAAGGAAATAAAGTCATTTTAGGTGCACAAACTATCCGTATCTTGACCTTTGATACAGGGACTTTAAATGGAATAAACATGTGATGAATCGTAAGTTGTGGGTAGCAGAAAAATAGGCCCCCAGATAAGAGTGTGTAACAGAAATTTGTTTTTCTTATTTCCCAATCAAAACATTTGTTGTGGTACTAAAAAGAACCGTCTCGATGAGACGGTTCTTTTGAGCACCCAAAACACAAGTTTGAGGGTCTGGATGGGGTATAATGATTAGTGAATAATGGCCTTATTTTATAATGAATAGTGAATAATGAGCAAAATTTTTAATGAATAGTGAATAATGAGGCTTAAAAATAGTGAATAATTAAAAAAAAAATAATGATTAGTAGGAAAAAATAATGAATAGCGAATAATAAGTTTTTAAAGAATAGTGAATAAACCAAATTTGAGTCCAAAATTGCTTAGATTGCATATCTTACATGCCAGGTTTTCTTTTCTTTTTTATGCGGGGGAGGGGGGACCCCCAGACCCCCCACCCACATGTATCAGGACATAGCATTTAATCCAAAGATACGTGTATTGCTTTCATGTTGGGATAAAAATACTTGAAAGGATCAGGCTTATGCAACTCTATATGTAGTTCAACCCAAATGTGCTGGTAACGTGGACATTATAAATGGAACATGTTAATTCAAAATACGAATCGCATTCCCATATCAAATTTAAAGCATGTTTCCTTGCCGAGGGTTGGTCTAGCTGACAAATCTTCTTTGAAGTTGTCCGCTTCCACTCAGAACGGTTCTGAGGGTCATAAGCATAAATTTGAAGCTTCTTTCTGTCGTCCACCAGCACTTCATCCCATGTTTATAGACCTGCCAGGCCTTCTATGCAACTACAATTAGTTTTGTGCACTTCAGCAATCCAGCCACAGGGACCCGGCACGTATAGGTGTTTTATAGTCTAAAATGGCCAAAAAGTCAACATAGGTTTGGTATATGTCATTTTATTGCCGGGTCCCTGTGAATCCAGCTTTGTCTGTCGCACTCTACAAGTCAAAACTGTCTACCTAATCCCACTGGTGCGGAGCATTACATCCAAGTCCTGGATGCCAATATGAGAGAAAAGAGCCTTGATTCTCTGAACATACTTCATCCTTTACCTACATGTAGCCATTACACATCCATCATTCTGCAAAAGGCATCATACTTCTCACACATGTTGAATACCCGAGCCTCCTGTCAAAACCACAGAACCAGCACATTGTGGTTGATGGAATTTGATAGCCGTTGGGCAGAATTTTCCTCACGAACATTTGCAAATATGTGGCGTCAGCCAGCTTACAACCATGTTCAACAGAGAGCATATCCCTTGGATAGTGGAATTCTTGGACAGCCTTTAGCATTTCATCATTTAGCTTTATGTTCTCATTGTTCTTCCCTTAGACAGACTGTCCTTTTCCAGACATCAAGCGCACCTGAATTCAGGGTCAGGGGCAGCCGCATAGGGTCTTAAAAGTCATTGCATTCCTTATGTATTCATCACAAGCATTACCACCACAGAAGATTGCGTTGCTAACAAATCAAATCTGAGAGACAGTGGTTATTTCTAATTTTTTCGGCAGACCCAGATTAATACCCGTAATCATAATCTATATTTTCCCATATGTACGCCCTTCTTCTCCATCTCTGATTTTCAAGTCTCTAACTTTACCAGCAGCTCTGTGAAAATCGATCAATGGACTCAGTATTGATCTTCAAGTCAACTGCATATAGCAGCTCCCATGGACAGCCTGTAAGTAACTCCCTGGATGGAGGTCTAACACAATGATTAAGAGAAGCCTGCTCAGGACAGGGTCTTATGAGCACCTGGAGTAAACTACTTGCTGCCCATTGTTCCCATTTTTCCCTATATTTTCCAAGTATTCTATAGTTTGGACAAATATCCTATATTTTTGAAAGAAAATGGATATTAAATTGAAGAAAAGGCTGTGTTCTCAGGATTTCCAACATTTACCCTTGAGCTTCCAGGGGCCTGGCGGCCCAAGACCCCGCCCAAATGCTATCAGTCTTATTTATTTTCACCTCAACAAGGAGCATGGCTTTTTTTAGTCTTTAAAATTGAAAGCCAAAAAGAAAATTAACCTTTAATTTCATATTGTTTGAATCTATCTATTTCAAGTTTAGTGTACATTTCTCCTGGTTTTTGATGTTGTAAGCTCATAATAACCTATTTTATTCTTATATTTTTTAGCTAAAATACATACTTTGCACCAAATACAGTGGGGAGCCTGCCACAGCAACATCAAGCTCTCCGCTGAACCCAAAGCCTACCCTTACTCTGCTAAATCTCATGCCCTTAAACATAGAGTGGCCCATGAGACACAATAGTCAATTTCTAGTTTGCCAATTTCCCACTAGGGGAACATGACTCAGGAATTTTTTCAACATTTTTGGGAAGGGCCCCTAAGGCCTTTTTGGGGGGAAATTTTCGGCATTTTAACCGAAATTGGGAAAATTTCTTCATCCATTTTTATGCCCCGCCATGACAATGGCCGGGGCATTAAGTATTACCCCTGTCCGTCCGTACGTATGTACTTACATTCGTATGTACGTCGTTAGTACGTACGTATGTCCAACGACGTCCGCTCTCTAAGTCGAATACTTTTGATCAGAATTTTATGAAACTTCTTCAAGTTCAATAATAGTCCATATCACACCATGCTTTCAGTAGTTATGGCCCTTTTTTATGAAAATTCACCATTTGAAACAATGTCAGCTCTCTAAGTTGAATACTTTTGACCAGAATTTTATGAAACTTGGTCACATTGCTTAGTACCATGATGTCTTCTTAAAGTTCCATAATGGTCTATATCGGACCATGCATTCAGAAGTTAAGGCCCTTAGTTTATGAAAATTTGCAATTTAAAACGATATCCGCTCTCTAAGTCGAATTTTTTTTCAGAATTTGATGAAACTTGGTCACATTGTTTAGTACCATGATGCCTTCTTCAAGTTCGATAATAGTCCATATCGCACCATGCTTTCAGTAGTTTTGGCATTTTTTTAATGAAAATTCACCATTGAAACAATATCCGCTCTCTAAGTTGAATACTTTTGATCAGAAGTTTATGAACCTTGGTTGCATTGTTTAGTACCGTGGTGTCTTCTTCAAGGTCCATAATGGTCCATATCGCACCATGCATTCAGCAGTTATGGCCATTTGTTTATGAAAATTCACCGTTTTGAACAATGTCCGCTCTCTAAGTCGAATACTTTTGATCAGAATTTTATGAAACTTTGTCACATTGTTTAGAACCATGAAGTCTTCTTCAAGTTTGATAATGTTTATATGGAACCATCCTTTAAGGAGTTATTGCCCTTAGTTTATGAAAAATCGTCGGTTGAAATTACTACTGTTCTCCAAGATGAATAGTATTGATTTATAATTCTATGAAACATGGTCACATTATTGAGTAGCATGTCTTCTAGTTTCAGAATGGCCCATATGGCATCATGCCTTCAGAAGTTATTGCCCTTTGTTTATGAAAATTCCTTATTTATGCAAGTTTGGCAATAGCGGGGGCATCCATGTCCCATGAGCACATTTCTAGTTATATTATTTTCTTAAACAGGGACCCTAAAGCCCACTCTTATTTCTGATTATATGCTTTATTTTTTATTAAAAGTCCATTGAAAATGAAGGCAATATGTTAACTATTTTGATTTACATATGTATGACCTTCTGATAGGGATTTTTTTTTTTCAAATTGGGGAAAAAATGAAGGCATTTGCCATTTGGACAGGGTCCTTATAAAGGCCCCTGAGACACCCAAAAAATACCTGTGACCAAATGCATTCTCCAGGTAACTCATAAAAGGCCATTTAGAGTGAACTGCAAACTATGCATACTTTTGAGTTGTTGTTTTTTAAACCAAAATGATACACTCATCAAAAACCACCCAGTAAATAAGTCGGAAATACATAAATTACTAATTTGTGCAAACTTGCTAAAATACTGAAACGCATGAGCCCCCCCCCCCCCCCTCCCCCTCCGCACACAAACACAAAGGAAAACAAAATGCCATTTTCAATTTTACTGCAATTTATCATAAAACAACACATCTATGTTCAGTAAGGCTACTGGACATAAAAAGTGCTGCATGATAAACTCAATGTATGTTATCATTCCGAGAGTGTTGGCTAGCCAAATGAGCTAAGAACCATTGTGGTGGCTTGAGACGGGCAGGAAAGAAAGCTATGAAACAAACAATGAGGCATTAAGACTTAAAAATGTCAAATTTTAATGAATAATGGAATTGATTTTAATGAATAAGCAAAAAAATTTAGTGAGGTGAATAATGGGCAAAATTTTTAATGAATAGTGAATACCAGGACACCGCCATCCAGACCATCATGTTTAAACTGATGGATAAGAAAATGATCACAATTTTACGCCAAAAAATTGCTTATCTGGCCCTATGGAGAAAGTACACGCACTGATCTTATACATATATTTTTGACTTGCCTTTTCTCAAATTCCATGAGGGCTCTGACAAGAATAGAATCTACCTGGTGTTATCATTTCTCAAAATGAATTAAAAGACATTGCTGCGATATGCCAGCTCTACTTTGAAGTGCAAGCTGACCTTCGGATGAAAGAGGAAGTTTGAGGTGTATGTTAATTATTCAGGGGTGCATAAAAGTATCGCACGTCTTACAATCTTAGAGGAAAACAGATTCGTTGAGATGGCACATGGATTATCGCAACTTTTCCCAAAAAATATTTTTTTATATTTCATACGAAGGGAAAAATAATTATTTTTTGCTGCAGGAACTAATGTGTTTTAAGGTTTTAATTGACCTCCGTTTTTCATGTTTTAAACAGCTTTAAATTGAACTTAGAAGAATGGCACTTAGCATGTGGATGTAAATGCATACCACGTAACTATAACTGATTTTTGGGAGACGCCCTTATTTGTAAATGAAGCCCAAATCCCCTGTGCAAAAGAATAACTTAGTTGTTTTCCCCTGTGAATATACCCATGTGTACCCTAATAGATACACCTGGTATATTTGCATTGCCATGATGATATGTACTAGCCTACAGGACTATCTATATCCGCTGATTCAACGAAATCTATTCCCCAAACCTCACTCGTCAGCATTTTGACACACACACACACACGCGCGATTTGTAAAAGTATATAGGGGTCCTAGACCCTGCCGTATTGAAAGCAGGCCAATATAAGGCTTAATCATGAAACATGCATGTGCATGTAGCACCTTCCATTTCAATTCATTGACTCTTTTTGCCTACAAGGTTATTTGTCGTCTGCTGATATTTTTCAAAATCAGTTTGTTGTTGTTGTTGTTGTTTTTTTTCTAAAAAAATATTTCCGGAATATCGGTAGAGTGTCAAACAATTTGGATCCAGATCATGCCCTACATTTTGCGGGGCCTGATCTGGGTCCAAATTGTTTGCAAAGGTTATCAGTAGACGACACTAGTAAGTAAAAATTCAAGCAAATTAGAGAGTTGATGAGAAATAGCGAATCAGGTATATACATTAATCTTTAAGAGCATCAAATATTTGCCTGCTAAAGGTATTTCGCTGATAAACTTTGTCAACAGCCTAAGCCAAGTTCAGGCTAAAAATGGTGGGAGTTATCTGGAATCATACTGTTTGATAACCTACTTGTATTCCTGAAAGACATATTTTAGAAGACAATTATCTCAAAAAAAAATTCAGCAGACGACAGCAACCCAGCATTTAAGGTTCAGACCAAGGTTGGCAAAATGCCGGCAAATACGCATATTTGCCATGCCAGTGGCATTTACCGGGAAATAATGGCAAATAATGCAAAAACACTGGCAAATATGATTTACAACCTTCCACATTTAGATTGGTAATTTCAATAATGGAGGTTATATACTGAAACAATAAAGTTGTGTCCGCTTGACGTTTAAGTCTGCCAGCTTCAAATGTATGAACATATTTCATTCAAATTTTCACATTACCAACTCTGATCATTTAGAACGTTTTGCATCTAAGAGACATTCATTTTATAATCAGCAGAGCCGCTGACAAAGCAGCGAACACGAGTACCCTTAGAATCAAAAGTCAAATCACATCAATACTATAGCTTTTGTGTCCGTCATAATCCTGAACCGTTCGAGCACATTTAAACATCACTGAGTAAACTCTCTAGTAAGGATTGGAATAACCTTCCTCCTGAGATTGCTCAGTCTGACTCAGTTGCTTCATTTAAATATAATCTTAATAGAGATCGAACCCATGTCCCAAAATACTTTTACAGTGGTAATGGACATGTACAAGTCCTTCACACACGTTTAAGAACCCAATGCAGTGCACTTAACCATGATCTGTTTAGGAAGAATATTTCAGATACCCCACTCTGTCGCTGTGGCAGTGTTGAGAATACACACCACTTCTTTTTCAAATGCCCCTTCTACATTATTGTAAGAAATGTTCTTTTACACAAAGTGTCAACTTTACATGAAGTTTCTCTTAAACTTCTACTCTATGGTAATCCGAACCTTCCAAATGACTTAATAAAAGGATATTTGAATCAGTCCATAAATACATATTAAAGACAAAACGTTTCGGTTCTAACTAATTTGAACAATATGTTAGCAGTTTCATTAATATGAAAAGTTGCTGTTCCACCTTAGTGTCTACCTCAAGGCCACATAGTCTGTTTGTTTGTTTGTTTTGTTGCTTTACGTCCCAAGTCAACAGCTATGGTCATTGCGGGACGGTCAGTTCACCTAACCACACTTTTTCCTGGGCAGGCTTGAACAAGCGGTTAACCAGTAATTCGTGCACATACTTTCGCTTGTAACTGACAATAACCCTTCTTGAATGAAACAGCGGAAGGGAGGAGAATGACCGTAGAAATTATTTCATGATCAATCTCCATGAAAGTATGGGACCAGGCAGTGATCGAACTCGCGACCCCTGGAATTGCAGTCAGACACGCATCTGTAGCCAGACACGTTACAGACTGCGCTACGCGGCCCGGTTCAAGGCCACATAGGGTCTCCCTCTCCCATCCTCCTATTCATATATGTTTTCTTTGTTTTTTCTCATGATATTGCACATTTTTCTTCCTTCTTCTCTTGATAATGTACATTTCATCAAATTTCAGCTCTGCCAATTACTTGCAATTAACTTGAAAGATTGCTTAGTATGTACAACACCTCATGAATAGTCTGTGATCACTCTATACTTCCACTTAATTGCTATAATGGGAGTTAGCTGGCTTCTCATGAATTTACCAACAAACCTGGACAATAATTGGCAGAGCTGAACCTGCTTGCTTTCCAGAGAGTTGATTAACCTTGTTAAATCTGCCTACGTTTCACAATATGTAGCATCTAGGAGAAGAACTATATAAGTAGTATTACTTTCGTACAAATCCTATACTTTGTATTAACAGATGATTTATAATTGTACAATTATCTTTCTGAAATAAAATATGTTTTAAACTAAATCACATCAATAGCTTTTGTGTCCGTCATAATCCCGAACCGTTCAAGCACATTTAAACATCACTGAGTAAACTCTCAGTAAGATGTTATGCGTGCTAGTTGTATGCATTGCTTTTACGGCCACAGCCATTAATCTGTAACATACTCTGACGTCACAACACATCGATCACAAGAGTGTGTGAAAACACTCAGAAAGTTCATTTTGGTCCAGCAAGTTGATAGTCAACAGAATCGAACAAATTTGTGTGTGTGTTTTTTTTTGTCATAACAAGCATTTCAACATTAATTAAGACTAATCAGTATCAAAACAATTGATAATGGAAATTCTCTGACGATTTTGCAGTAAAAGGTGGGGTATAAAATATAGCAAACCTTTGATGCCCGACATCAGCATTAGTTCTTGTATTTCTCTTTGGTGTAATTGTTGTCATAAACAAACGCAACAAATTAAAACAAAAAACGGTCTCAAAATGATGTTAGGTTAAGGAGATTTGGCAGTTCTTGAATTGTTATTTGTTTAATTCAAAGGGAGGTAATTTCAGTTAATTTCGTAAATTAAAGGTTTTGAACTGCAATTTCGCTCGTTGAGTGAGCTGACTTGGAATTTTTAGAAGTTTTTTCATCGTCGGATGTGTCTGGTTGCCATTTAAGGTAAGTGTATCACGTTTTGTTGATTAACTTCCTGATGATAATGGAAAAAGCTGTGTCCACATTAGGTTCAATAACCCTTCAAGATAAGAAAATAGAAATCAAATAATTACCATTTTTGTGTGTCCGACGTTTGATAAACATTTTGCTTTTATTTTTGTTGCGACATCTTAACTGGATCGAAAGATACAGTACCATGGAAATCGGAAGTTTCTTTTTTGTTTGAGTATATGTAATATTTCATTTCTACTGTTTTATCAGGCTATCAGCTAAATTATCTTAGTTTAAGGTATATATAAGTCTCATTCTTTAAACATTAGAAGAAGAAAAAAAACTGTTTTGTACCTGCTAAAGTACTTATCAGTTGGCTTGTGCATAGTTACAGATAAGGTTGGGTGAGTGACCCTTATCTGTATTATAAATCAATTAAAGTGGTCACCTTGGCTTTAATTGTCTTAAGCTATTAAGTCAATCATGACATCATATTGTTTATCTTTGTCCCTGGCTATACAGTATCCCTTTGGGATGTGTTGTTTTAACAGTTTATGACAGGCACAGGTGTCAAACAATTGTCTGATACACATGAAATTTTCGATGTTTGAATGTAATGAATTAGTCGAAAATTTGCTTGTTTGTTTTGTTTGTTTGTTTGCTTTACGTCCCAAGTCAACAGCTATGGTCATTGCGGGACGGTCAGTTCACCTAACCACACTTTTTCCTGGGCAGGCTTGAACAAGCGGTTAACCAGTAATTCGTGCACATACTTTCGCTTGTAACTGACAACAACCCTTCTTGAATGAATCAGCGGAAGGAGGAGAATGACCGTAGAAATCATTTCATGATCAATCTCCACGAAAGTATGGTACCGGGCCATGATCAAACTCGTGACCCCTTGATCTGCAGTCAGACACGCATCTGTAGCCAGACACGTTACCGACTGAGTTAGTCGAAAATTGATTTCCCTTGTTTTGCTATGCTCCGATAGGTAAGTAGTCGTGTTAAGAAACCACGAGAAAGTTGAGTTTAAGATTTGAAATGGTCATTCAGCTGTGGAATGACTGACTAGCAAGACGTGGTTTATCGAGAAGAACTATGTCGTTAGTTAGTACACTATGGACAGTGAATAACGGACATGTACAGAATTGACATCGGTGGAAATTTGAGGGAACTGTTGTTTGAGCCAGCAGAAGTTCAAAAGCCATAGGCCAAGGTATCAGCGCCATGTACTTATGGTTATTTTGATTCTGTTAATCAACGTATGTGGGTGGGGCAGGTTAGGCCCCTTGAACAGAGATACACACACACATACCGGTGCACCAGCTTTGGTTTCTTTTGAGCTTATTCAGAAATAACAGTCGTACAACGAGGTATCGTCAGACCTGGCTGTGGTAGTAGAGAGGCGAACAGCATGGGAAGAAACTGCCCTTTCATCAAGAACGAACTACCAGAGAAATGAGACCTTCTCTATGGAAGATTCCAAGCCCATGGAATTTTAAGATGAGTATTGTTTTTTTTTTCATTTTGAAAAAATGATAATTAAAATCTGAACAGGGCCAACTATCATATTGATTTTGGCAGGTTCAAGACAATCCAATTTGGATGGAATTCATTACCATAAAACTATGTCTGATTTTAAAAGAAAGTTCATTTGTACATGAAGCAGTTTATGATATTTTGGAAAAGGTCTGATTTAAAAATGTGAAAATGTTTTTTTTTTGTAATTCCATTCAATGCTTCAGTTCAAAATAATGGCAAAAGATGTTGCTTGCTTAAGGTTTTATACCAAGAGCTTAGTTTGAAAATGTTTATTGGGATCAGTACATATTTTGGAGTCGCTTAGGGCCGTTTGGAACTCTGTGGGGTTTATTTTTAGCATACCTCAAGAGGGATTGATAAGGGAAAGTCTTCATTGCGAGATATACGCCAGTATTGGGTGGAACCCTGTTACGAAAGTTGTGGCGTCAAAACTTTGTGGCGTCAAAATGTTATATGAGTACAGTTACATGTATAGGATCTGATTCGCAAATTATGACAAGGTACATTGGTTTTGACATAAATAAAGCGAGACCATGGATTTTCTACATTATGGTTTCCCAAGAGAACCTTGAACTGTATCCTTTCTGGGATAAGACAAGTTTCCTCAAATGTACTAAGTGTTCACCTTCAATAGACATATTGATGTGTTTGTACGTTAAACGGGGTGTTGTATGGCTCCTGTGCTAAAAAGGCTTAAAGTTTTCTGATTGAAGTAGTTGTGTGATGTATATAGAGTTTTCAATTACTAAAGCATATTTTGAGCAAGCAGAGTGCAAATGCTTCACAGAAAGTGGCAAAGTACATAAAGGATATATTAATCCAGAATTGCAAGATTTAGCCATGCAGTTTTTCAGATTTTCGTCAGGCATGCCATTCATTTAAAATTGTTTGGCTGCCGCGGATATTTTGGATAGAGTATATCATTTATCATACGTCACAGAAAGATATGACTGAGGGTTATCTTAGGCTTTAGTAAGCTGGGATTTTTAGAAATTGAATATTTTGTATCAGAACATGATACTTAATTGGCATTTTCATAATAATAATAATAATAATGATAATAATAATAATAATAATAATAATAATAATAATAATAATAAAATGTAGCGAACGCATTTACGTTTTGATGTAGGACTAGAATGTTTTGTACTGTTTGTCTCACCTATTACTTTGGTCAGTAGAATGTTAAGAAATGCGGAGAGGTGCAAGGCTAAAAGCGTTTTAATATTTCCAGAGTGTAATCGGCCAACCTTTGACATAAAAGAAGAAAACGTGCATTCTTTCATAGTATATTTGATGTATTTGCCTAAAGAGAAGCAGTTTTTCATACCATACTTAAATGGGGTTGATATGTTTCGTAATGCAAATTTAACATTTAATACGGTGTTATACTTGTAAAATGTTGAAGACAATGTGTAGTAGTCTCGCTTCGTTAAGCGGTCATGGGGTATGCCTTAAATGATTGCTATTGGCTGTTATTGGCGAATAGGTTGTATGGCGGGTATCGGCTCATTCACTAAATTTAAGCATTTAACATGTTTGTTATACTTTTATAATTTTGAAGCCATCGTTTAGAAGTTGTCTCGCTTCGTTAAGCGGTTATGGTGTATGCCTTTCTATTTGCTGGTATCGGCAATTATGTAGTATGTGCGTGTATCGGCGCATTAACATTCAGCATATTTGTTATACTTGTAAATTTTAAAGACATCATGTAGGAGTTGTCTCGCTTAGTTAAGCGGTAATGGCGTATGCCTTTCTATTTGCTGGTATCGGCGAATAGGTCATGCGTGCGGGTATCAGTGCATATGGCTTAAAAATTAACATGTTATAGGTTGTTATTCTTTTTAATTTTTTAACACGATGTGTGGGAGTTGTCTCGCTTTGTGAAGGGTTTATGACGTATGCCTTTCTATTTGCTGGTTTAGGCGAACATGTCTTGTGTGCGGGTATCATTGCATATGGTTTAAAAATTAACATGTTATATGTTGTTATACTTTTTAATTTTTCAAGACAATGTGTAGGATTTGTCTCGTTTTGTGAAGGGTTTATGGCGCATGCCTTTCTATTTGCTGATATAGGCGAATATGTCTTGTGTGCATAGGTGCATATGTTTTAAAATACTGTTTTGAAAAATACACACTGATTATTACAATGACTGACTTACAATTTCTATGGCACGTTAAGGTAGCTTACAAAGAGAAGACCAGGATAATAATTCCTCTGAAGTGAATTCTTATCTGAATCTGTTCTTTGAAGCGATTGTGTCATTCAATATTTGAATACCTACGGCGACGTTGGTCTGAGAGGTAATCGACGTCCATTTAACATTTGTTTTTGACGTACTGAGTCTGCTTAGCGTTTGCATGCATTAGAGCGAGGTGAACTGGAAACGATACAGGGGCTATTTAGGGTGACAATGCGTTTATTTTTTTTCAGAGCCTAGCAGTTAAAATAGAGAAGCTACTTGGCGTCACGGCGGACAAGGGTCACCATGCTATCCGAGTTACTCATAAAGAAAGAGCTGATAGAACGAATGCATCCTATAAGCGAGGATTTAACCGTTGAAGAAGTTATGGACTTGAAAGTAAGGATGTGTTGGCCAACTCGGTGTGTCAAATGGCTTTATATATTAGTATATCTCGTTCAGTCTGCTAATACTGAATTCAAAGTCCCATAACAAACGCATATTATAGTATTAAGGGTGCTCATGCAATGTTTGATTTCAAGTGTCCTACGGAATCTAAATAAGAACAAAATATTTTAGAGGCAGAGAAAAGGAAATGATCTATGTCTATTAAGAAAAAGAACCAATACTTGTAACCAGTGAGCTGCTTTTGAAATTATATAGAAATTGTTTATTGAGAACACTCTTAAATCAGAGAATGATTTCTGCATTACTTGATAGCCTATTCGGATCCTCTCATGAGTCATAAACTGTTGATATTGAAATTGAAATACAGCGATGTGGTGTTAAACAGTGTATACATACATGAGTCTGTTTATTATATTGTCTAGTAAAACAGACAAATACGGAGACGGTACATGGATTCTAATAGCAAGAAATAGTACGATAATTTTCCGCTTTTGAAACTAGTAGAGGAGCCAGGGTTCAAAAATGTCAAAAATAAGCATTTAGGTATGTCCCCTTTTTAGCAGAATTTTCACTTGTTTCATCGTTTAGTACATAGTATAGGCAGTATGAAACCAGATATTGCACTCAATTTAAGTCTTGCAAACATACCTGTAACAGTGTGTTTAATACGTTACCCCTCATTTTCTTAAAAACAAAAAGATGTAATTAAGTCTATTTAGGTAGAAGTTGAAATTTTTAAATGAACAAAACATTTATACAATCTGTAAGAACATGCTATTCTCTACACATTTTGATGTTTTTAATAGTTGTTTGGGTCCATTATAATGTCATTTACGTTACATTTTCAACTATACCCTTAAAATTATAAATATTTTGTTAAAAAGTTTCATTTGACAAAATTTTCAACATGTGTTTTACTTCAGGATAACATGTATTTAAAAGAGCGTAAACTGACCATTTCAAAACTGCAAACTAACATAAATAACATAAATACTTTGTCAGTTATAAGCTGTTTAATTAGATAACCATAGATAAAACTTTATATAAGTTTAGAACCTGTTAAGTTTGAAAATAAGCATGCAATTTTTTCTGTACGCTTTTAAACACCTTATGATAATTGTTTAGATATCACCGACTTAAGAGTAATACTTAGTAACATTTCTGAGGTAAAATATCATTTTGTGGTGCAATTTACAATATGTAACGTATAAAACAAAGTTGAAGACAGACAAATATTGCTGAATAGCTTAAATTTTACATCACTGGAAAGTTTATTTCATTAAAAAAGGGGGGGGGGGCTGTGTTTGATAGGCATAAAAGAGCATTTGTTCCAAAAGAAGAAGTTACCAGCACTAATTAGGAGACTGTGTATATGGTTGTAATTTTTTCTTTTAAGAAATGGTATACTTCTCGACTTAAAAACAAAAAAAAATTGTTTGCTAATTTTCTATGTAATGTTATGCAATTTATAAACTTATAGAATGATAAGTCTAATGTAACATCTCAACCAGGATACATTTCCTTAAGCTTGTTCTGTCAAATTTGCAAAAGTAACATAAATATCTATAAATAAATGAAATATACATCATGATTATATATTTGTCTCAACCGTTTTCCATATACAACTGAGCCTATAAACCGTAAATTTTTTTAGATATTTGTGCATTTTTTTTCTTTTAATTGAACAAAACAATCTAATAAGCTATTAAGAAGCAGCCAAAACTTTGTGTCGAGCCTGCTCATACTCATCACAATATATAAATAGTAAATAACATATCTGTTCTATCAAATCAGCTTCATTTATGATAAAATAACTAAGAACTTCTGAAATGATGTGTGGATGTTGGAAACTTTGTTTGTTGTTGTTCCTATTGGTTTTGGGAGTTTTGTATCGGGCCTTTGTTTTCTAATTTGTTTCTAGTTCAGCAATCATCTTGACAAGGAAGATAGCTGGTTGCTTCACTTTAATTATATTGTAGATATCTGTGTTCTGTGTCCCTTCTTTAAGGTGCAGTGGGTCAGTCAGGAGTCTGTGATTGTGACATTTCCTAGTCATGTTCACTCATAGAAAGAAGACATTTGCTGGCAATCTAGACAGCATCACTCCTTTATGAATATATAAAATAAAATGTTGTTTACGTTACATTAATTTTAAGGAAACATTAGTGTTTGTTATCATTTATTCTTTAAGAGAGTGGCTCTGTTATGCAAATTGTTTAAACCATATCTATTTATGCATATATCAAAACTCAGAAGGTGACTTTTGAATTTATTCTAGCTATGAACTTTAATTTCAGCTCATTTTTAACATGGCTTTCATTGTTTGATTAATGAAACTGATAGTCCTTTTTACTTAACACTACTAATCATTTGTCAAAGCAATGCAAACTTTAAAACTGAATTGTTTATACAAAATGAATTATTGCCGTTGAAATTGGGGAAATCATCCATAAGGATGGGTTTTACATGGTAAGGCAGTGATCATATCCAAGAAATATAGATATCTTCTGTTGTAATTTACAATACCAAATTTATTTTATAAAATTTCAACAGAGAGAAAATGTTTAAGCTAAATTTTACTAGGACGCATTAAATTTACCGTTTAAAAGATTATTTACGTTGATCAGAATGTTGATAGGAATAGCAACATCTTAGAGTAATAATAGCGGTCATAAGATCAAACTTAGTTTTAGCAATTAGTGCTACTATAGCTGATGTTAAGTTCTATTGTAATACCATAGCAGTCATTGGACCCCATTTTAAACAAAGTGTTGCAGGAATCCTGTCAGTTGATCCTTTTTATGTGCGTTAAATTATAGCTGAGTTGTAAACACATCAGGGTATAGAGACGAAACGGCATACATTAAATTATCTACTGTGCTAATAAAATAACAATTAATTGGACAATAGTTATCATTACTTACATAAATAATAGATTTACATGTTATGCTAAGAAAGTATGCATAAACTTAACAAATAGTATGTATGCGTGTTTAATATGTTTAATATGTCTGTCGCTCTTTTTTATCAATCGTCTGCATAAGAAAGTGTATTTCTTTCGACTTGTAAAAGTATCATGATACATCTCAGATAGTGATAACATTGCCTCTAAGGCAAATTGCACTATATGTGAGTAGGATACAGCATAACATTTGTTGAGTATACTATCTGAAGTATTCTTTGAAAGTAGCGTAAGTATGGATTTTGTTTCTATTATATGAACTATCAATATACCATAAATATAGCATCGTATAATAAGTTGGTACATGTTTTATGGATATTAATTAGTTAGTTTTAAGGACCGAATGATGGTTGTTATGATTACTTATTGTGAGTGTAAAAAATAAATAGTGTCCTGCTGAATAAAAAAACAGTATAGCAGATTCTATCATGTATGCTGATGAGCCATATAGCTAAAACGCAAACGTTTGCAAACATTCTGGAATATATGATCAATCAAGTCCTATTCCAGAAAGTTGTTTGCTCAAGGTCCTGATTATCGAAGTCTAATCATTTAGAAATGTCTACAATACTAACAATGCAGGGGAGCTTTTCCAACTTATTAACAGACATGTGTCTGTTTCTAAAGTATTCAAATGGTAATTAATAGAATAAAATCTGTCCTGTTTCATTACTTCACAAACGTGTAGAACCAGGCAACACAATGATTTAAGTAATGATCTTTATATTTTTGTTAAATATGTTACCAACATAAATAATGCTCTTTTTCCAAAACGGACACGCTGTAGATACTAAAATATTATAACCCCAAGGATAGCTAAGGCGGGTGCTAAATTAGAGACAGAAATCATCATGATTTCCACAAACTTCATTATTGTTGTTGACTTTTTGTTTATTGTTACTCCCATTGTGGGAGTCTGTAATTGTTCTATGTTTTGTTGTACGTTGCTTTGTGTCCGTTCTAGTATTGCAATCATCTTGATGGGGAAGAGAGAGCTGGTTGCTTTGCTTAATTTGTCTTCCTGAAGTCTCGTGATGGTTGGGCGGCTCTGCCTCGCGGTGCCACATGGTTGTCTGCGGTTGTGATTGTGGTATTTCCTGATCATACTCATTTACTATTTTTGTTTCATATGACACCAACGAAAGTAATATTAATGTTTCACTTCTTGATTTGGACTTCTGCTTGGAATATCTTACATTTTTTAGAATTTTTAAGGTGTATTTTGTGCCTTATTGTTTTAAATATAGCTGCTGTAACGAATAAATCTTTATAAATGCATATATTTGATGGCTTTTACAATGTGTGATGGATCTGACTATGTTACTGTGTGCTTTTTATTTATTCATTGAGCTGTTGACGGTGAAAGAAAATGGCTTGTATATGTCATATAACGCCATTTAATGCATAAAAAGAAGCAAATACATGGTAGTGGCACAGATTTTAAAGAATCATTTAAGCTTTTTGAAACCATTCAGTTATGAATAATAAATAGGTATCAACTATCATATTTACATTATTCCTAAAACATACACTTAATGGCATTTATGTGCTTTATTTTCAAGTTTTTCCCTTTAAACCAAACATGATTTTGTTGATGGTGCATCTCATTCATATTAAATTTTTAAAAATACAATATTTCCAATCTAATTTTTAGCACCAAGATGGTAGTCAATTTCATTTTCACCTTCTATTTGTTTGAACGCATATACACATATCATTGCACAAAAATATTGTTTTAAAAGAAAGTAACGTAGATAACAGAGCTTCCAGGTGCCTAAACTAATATTATTATTCTGCTATTAAGCTGCATCTAATTAAAATATCAATCATAACTATATGTAAGAAAACGATGCAATGATAATAACACTTTACTAGGAGTTTCCTTATTATCTAATGGTAACGTATTAGACTAGGCTATTGCATGGTTAATGCACATGTTCATCAAAAGCAAACAGGCATTTTATAATATATAAAGTAGCTAAGAAAATCTTAATGTACAAATATCTAACTCCACAAGTCTTTTGGCAGCCGATGGCCAAGTAAACAATAGTAATATATTTGAATGTAAGTAACGTATATAACAATTACGTAAGCGTAAGCCATTTAAACTTATTGCCAGTTTGGTGCTTTTAATTGAGTTACTATAAAGCAATATGCAGATAGTAGGAAATGTGACCTATCTGGTCTAAATAACTTTTCTTTTCAGTAATGTAGTGAATAGCCTACTACATGAAGCCTGCATAATGGTAGCTATGGGTACCCCATATATAAACATCTTTTGCAAGACTTAAAATTTGTGCAATATCCGTTTTCACACTTCTGAAACACCATACTAACTGAGGATATAGTCTAAAATTCTGCTACTCTCCGGCCACTTTTTTCAAATTTTTGAATCTCTGGCTCCCCTACTAAACTGGAGCGATATTTCCTATGGGCAAATATTGCCGAGGACTCAGATTTTAAAATAATTTCTCATCTGAGTGCAACCAAAACTGGTTATAGAGTAAGCAAAGATAAAAAAAAAAAAAAAAAAAAAATGTCATATAGTAAAATGAAAAATTAGATCTTGTAACCACAACACTGATATGAATCAGTACTGTTTGCACTCATTTGAGATCTGGTTGTGACTGATGCATTCATGACAGATTATTCAAGTGGCAAGGTATAGATCAGACAAGGACGGTTATATGAGACTCCGTAGACGAAAGGTTAATAGTTTCTCAGTCATTTTGAGATTAATTATAGTATTGCAACATTTCAGCCCGTTCTTTTAGCTTCAGTCGGTCGGTAGTTCCAGCGGCTTATACCAAAAAATAAGATTTTTGTTCTTGTTGTATTTATAAGCTATCGGAGGTGGTGTTGCAAGGGAAATGAAATTTTCGATGTTTGAATGTAATGAATTAGTCGAAAATTGATTTCCCTTGTTTTGCTATGCTCCGATAGGTAAGTAGTCGTGTTAAAGCTGCATAGTCTGTAACTTTTGATCGTCTAATTTTAAAAATAATGTTTTTATTTTTCAAGAACACAGTAAAAATACTCAAATTCAGGTAAACATTTTACCATATTTGTAAAGTTTAACAAGTTATCACTATTAAGACAACTGCATTTATGATAAAATTCAACGGTCTAGAATTATTGGAGGGACGCAAATAATTACCAACAAGAGAAAAAAAACACCTATTTGATAAGATAATTCACTTTTCCATGCAGTTTTCAGCTGTACTGAACATTTTTATTGTGAAAACATTGCTTAATTCTACTTTTACAAATGATTTAAAAAGAAAATATTTTTTTTCGAAAATGTTCATAGTTACAGAGTATGCAGCTTTAAGAAACCACGAGAAAGTTGAGTTTAAGATTTGAAATGGTCATTCAGCTGTGGAACGACTGACTAGCAAGACGTGTTTTATTTAATATGCATGTATATACATGTAGCATGCGATAAGAGGGCTATAGGCATTAAGGTATTGGTTTCCCATATAAAGTAATGCATGCATCCTTCTTATCGGAGTTCAAAAGTCTGTAGAGTGTTCTGTCCAAGGGGCTGTTATGTGGTAGATGACTATGTATGCATATAGATGTTTTTAATAAACATCAAGAAAAGTTTCTTATGAAAGAAATGGAAAAGTTTATGGAAAATATAAGGTGAAGTCGGTCGGTAGTTCCAGCGGCTTATACCAAAAGATAAAAATTTTTGTTCTTGTTGTATTTATAAGCTATCGGAGGTGGTGTTGCAAGGGAAAGGTAATTTTTCTCCCTGTTTAAAGGTCAAATTAGAATTTACCCTTGTCCTGATGAACCCACAATTAACCCTTGTCCTGTTGATTCAATTTTTGAAAACACTAGATCCTTATCAGCATGTATCTTTCAGAGGTCATCTCATCAGGATCTACACTGTTTACCACACTAATTGAAAATACAGATTTAAGGTGAACAGGATAGAATTTGGGAAAAGTGTTATTGTGTAGTGCATAAAATATTCAGCATGATAATGGCTGAAGATACTATTTATTGTTAAAAATCATTTCAAAATTTCAGTCTAAGATTCATTTCAAAGTTTTTATGCTGATACTGTAGCCTCATAATCAATATTTACATTTTCACTCATTTAGTTAAAGTCAACTTCCTAAAGATATCTGCTGCATTTTACAGCTAAAAATCATATTTGCCAGTATTTCGTGGTAAAAAAGTTATTTTAGCCATAATTTGACAGTATTTGCCACATGAGCCTTATTTGCCATGCCGGGAAATACAGGTAAATTCCACTGGTAAATACTGGGGTGGAATTTTTTACCAAACCTTGGTTCAGACAATACTGTTAATTGTTTTTTTTGAATAGAGGCCATTTCAATGCATCTGTTTTAGGTGTACAGTGAAGTTTATGAGTCAGTATCAGCAGTGAATCATAACCTAATGCACGAAGATTGGGCCAGTTAAGCAATTTTAGCGTGAATTTGCAGGTGTCTTCATCAGTTTAAACACGTGTTCCGGGTGCTCAAATGAACCATATCATCGAGACGGTTGTTTTGAGTACACACAACATATTTTTGTTTGAGAAAAAAGAAAAAATACTTTCTGTTACCCACTCTTATCTGTGGGACTGACGAATTTCCTCCACTGACCTGTATTAGCCATGTTTTATTTATATCGTTAGGCTCACTTGGGAGGGGGTGGACAGGGGGGTACCCCATTCCCAGTTCCCTCCCCCTTACCCCCCAGTTCCCTCCCCCTTACCCCCCAGTTCCCTCCCCCTTATCCCCCACTTCCCTCCCCCTTATCCCCCACTTCCCTCCCCCTTAACCCCCATTTCCCTCCCCCTATCAGATTTTTCCCTCCCCCTGATAAAATTTTGTTCTTATTCAAGACTAAAAGCGTATATATGTAAGTGAAGAACTAAGAATGGTTCACCATAGACTCAGCTGTTGTATTTTCATGCACAATTACTCAGTAGGCAAAGAACCAGACTATCTCCAGATGAATGTCTTTTCTAGAACCAGCAAAGGAAACATTATTTATACTAGGCAAAACAAAAACCTCTTGTTTATGGTCACTTTTGGCGCGTACTCAATTTTGAGCCTTTTTGGGATATTAAGGTCTATTTTCTAGACTTTTTAAAGGATTCTTGTTTTTTTTTTTCATACAAAAAGTTTATAAAAAAAGTTTGCCAACCTATCGACCTCTTAAAATATTGAAGATATTGAAGAGGTAACGGCGAAAACAATATTGATTTTTTTTTATTTTTGGCCTTACTTCTAAAATCATTAATACAGGTACATGCTTTGCGCTGCTCTTAAAAATTGTGTGTCGATTAACTCTTTTTGCATACTTGGTATGCTGGTTTGTTTTATAAGCTAACCTTTTCGCAAAAAATAAAAATCAGGAATATCTGGCGCCATCAGAGTGCCAAAAGTGTTGGGTCAAGACCAGGGCCGGCAGAATCAAGATCAGGCCTGATAGAAGCCAATCTGGGTCCAAACTGTTTGCAAAGGTTATCAGCAGACTACAAAAGTGTATAAGTATTAAGATATTCTGCTGGTGTTGATTTATTGTTGATTGTTACTCCAATGTGGGATTCTGCGTGGGATTCTGCAATTGTTCTATGTTTTGTTGTACGTTACTTTATGTCCATTCTAGTTTTGCAGCTTTGCTTAGTTTGCCTTCCTGGTGTCTCGTGATTGTTGTGTGGCTCTGCCTGGCCGTGCCATGGGTTTGTCTGCAGTTTGTGATTGTGGTATTCCCTGATCATACTCACCTATTCTTGTAAAAAGTTTGTTTTAGAAGAACTATAAGGGAGACAAGGAAGGGTTCATATGCATGATTTTGAGTTGGCGAGATATATGCTCTAAGGAACCTTCATAAAACTCTTTCACATTTGTGGAAAAATAGATTCTAGTATGAACATTGTAGTGTGTAGGCCTAACTCTTTTGAGCACGAATCTCAATACTTGATTCTTGTGAATGTCACTTTAAAGCTGCATAGTCTGTAACTTTTGATCTTTTAATTTTAGAAATAATGTTTCTATTTTTCAAGAACACAGTAAAAAACTAAAATTCAGGCATACATTTTACCAATTTCGTAAATCTTAACAAATTATCAGTATCAAAACAACAGCATTTATGTTAAAAAATTAACCGTCTATAATTATTGGAGGGACGCAAATAATTTCAAACAAAAGAAAAAAAACACACATGTTTATATAAGATAATTCACTTTTCCATGCAGTTTTCAGCTATAGTGAACAGCTTTATTGAGAAAACAAGACTTTTACTTTTACAAACACCATTTTTAGAAAAGAAATTTTTTCGAAAAATGTTCATAGTTGCAGACTTAGTCTCTTTAAGATACGCCATTCATCGATATTTTGACAGATCAAAACACTAGCATACTATGGAGGTCAGCCTTATAAGATCGGTGAACCTTTTTTTTTGTTTTTTTTTTACAAAAGTCATTCTCTAGCGCGGACAGGGACGCAACTTGCCTTAAATTAATAGTCTGCACTTAAAAATAGCTGATGAATAACCTAGATGAGACGCCGTAAGGATGAGAGTAGTAATGCACTACACCATTTCTACTGATGAGACGCCACAAAATGAAAATGCAGCATCACGGTCCGCGCGCCACGATATAACACACTCTAGGTAGTGGTGTACAATATAAAAGGGCCTCTTTTTTACTTCGATTTTGGGTGCCGAACCTTCAAAGAAAGTAATGCCACCATAAACATGATAATACCTGTCACAATTGGAAACACCTGCCACAATTGGATTTAGGCAGATTAGAATTGCTTTTCTACACACACTTTGTATACGTATTACCAGGAATAAAACTGGCATATAATAATTCACTAGTTTCGGTTTAATACGTACTCTAATGCGTTTTTGCGTAAGCGGTAGCTATATATACGTCCCTGACGAAATAAATGAAATAGTTATCGACGGCAGCTGAACGCCGTTTAAACCGGCATTTCAAAGAGGAAGAGAAGCAAAGGGACACAATCCAATACGGAGACAGAAACAATCGATCGAGTTTGCTACTTTTAAGACGCCCGAAATTACTCGAAACCAAGACTCGAAAGTGAACTGCGTCCTTCTAGGCCCTTATATGACTTAAAGGTCTTAAAGGGTATCGTTATGAATCTTTTTTTATGAATTTTCTAGTATAAAAAAGCAATTTCGCCCTCCAATTTTTCCAGACCCCCGCCCTCAATTGCCCCTCTTCCCGCCCCCTCTACTCCCGCTTCCCGCCCCCTCTACCCCCGATTCCGCACCCTCTACCCCCGATTCCGCACCCTCTATCCCCGTGCCCCCGCCCCCCCTGTCCACCCCCTCACTTGGGAACTAATTCAAAGAGGAGTTGCAAAAACACACCAAAATTCCAACCAATTCCAGCCAATACAAAAACTCATATTTATGTGGAAAAAAAATAATTCAATTACGCTGTCTATATCTTAATTCATTTCTCTAATCTATTTTTCAATTAAACTCACCATTAAAGCATAATTAGCAAACAAACGGGGGTCACTTAAGACCTGGAAACACAGTAATACAAGATTTACGGCAAGCCATTTGGTAGTAATTAACTCAAGTGTAAAATAGTTGAATTTAAATAAATCTTATAAATATAGACTGTCCATTGCAATATGAGCTAGACTGCTTCACCGACCTCCTATACAGGTATTACAAGGACGGTTGAAGACCAATTTCACCGGGGCAAAATCGCCCTGGTAATCCATATCGCTGAATGCTTAACGTAAACCAAGCCTCTATTCATCATCTATAAATAGACGACTTTCTCTTATCTTATTTACATGATTTCTTCTGTGTTACGAAAAGAGTTGAGGGTGTATTTTTTTCTCTAAACCTTCTTCGCATGATAACACATTGTATTAAAGAAGTGAGCTGTATGTTATGACATGTACTTAGCCTCAGAATAAATAGATCTACGATATTTTGTGTATCCACACTATTTTCAAAAATTATCAGCAGATGCTAATAGGTAAAGTGTAATCTATGCAGGTGACTGTTAAGACATTAGCGGTTCTATAAATACACTGCCTGATTCTGAATACATCTATGACATGTTGTTACTCCGCTCATCTCAGTGGTAGAATAAAACACGTGACTACCGCTTTGCAACTGTCCCTAGTTCATACGAGGGGACAGTGAAGCAGTCTAAAAATGAGCAATACCATGAGATTTCCAACGTGTTATGAGCCAGCAAAGGCTCA
The DNA here is from genome assembly GCA_964019695.1 of Loripinus fragilis. Classification (NCBI taxonomy): domain Eukaryota; kingdom Metazoa; phylum Mollusca; class Bivalvia; order Lucinida; family Lucinidae; genus Loripinus; species Loripinus fragilis. The sequence continues at coordinate 157,196 of CAXHUL010000002.1, forward strand.
GACCATCCTGGGTATAAGGGCAGTCTGATCAGAGCCTTTGCTAGTCGCTTGAATATATACATTCCAATACTTAAGCTACTGGCTGAACAGCATTTGCAGTCTCTAAGCTTTAAAGCTCATCGGGGTCTACACTTGTGAAAATGCCACATTGTTGGATATCACATGCCATGGCTCAATTATCATTTATACAAAGACTGCATCAAATCTGACTAGTGGGTAGTCGGGTACTGAGATATATATACTGAGGGAAAAAAGTTTAGCAATATATTTTGTAGATTCACAGTTTAGAAGAAATATGACTTTTAATTTCATAGTGTCAAAACTATATGTTGACAAACATTCACGAGTGCAATGACATCAACAAATTGACATTTCACATAATGTTAAGTTTGATTTTACAAAAATGTATGCTTGCTAAAACAGCTAATCTTGCAATAGTGCGAATAGTTTTTGACTAAAAATTTCATTTTTCTGTCCAATTGACGGCAAGCGGGGGGCAGGGAGGCCCAAGCAAACATGGAAGAAACTGACAGAGAAAGACTGCCGTGAGTGGAAGCTCACCACTGTTGACCCTCAAGAAAGGAGCACCTGGAGATCAGGTGTGAGATCTGCTATGCGTGCAGCTAGCCAGTTACCTGGAAAGGGGCCCACTGATGTGGATGATGCCCCTGCACCTGCACGTTAATCAAAAATCCCATTATGATATATATGATATAATGTTTAGAACCAAAAGCAAGAAAGTGAAAAACGGGTTAGTTCACCCTTTTTGTACAATTTTTAGTTGAAAATCGTAATTTTCCAAATTACCTCCCTTTCAACTAAATAACGTTTGAAATTAAAATGCTCAGCAGACCAAATCCACACTAGAAAGTCGGATTTCGTTTCTTTTGACCACTTGCGGGTAGCCATAAGGTCATTTTCAAACAACTGACATGTTTGCGAACCTGCCAATTTAAAAATCTAATGCTTCAAAGATCACCTATGGGAAACCCCATTGTAAATAATTGCTAAACTATTTTCCCTCAGTATAGTTCTTGGCAGACATACAGAATTATGGATGGTAAATTTTGTAAAAGACACTTACGGGTACATGTCTGGTGGGCGGAGTTCTGGCAACACTTGCAAGCTAATACATCCTCAAAGAGACCAACAGTGTTAGAACAGATGCAGCAAACTACGTCAAGGTCTACATCCATTGAGAGATCTGCATAATCCCTGAAAAAATAATTGAACATTATTATAGCATTGGGCCAGTTAAGCAATTTTTCAGCTTAAAATCGTCATTATTTACTTATCCATCAGTTTAAACATATGTTTGGGTGCTTAAAAGAACCGTCTTATAGAGACGGCTCTTTTGAGTACCCTAAACTTATGTGTTGGTTGAGAAATTTAAAAAATTATTTTCAGTTACGCACTCTTATCGGTGGGCCTGTAATAGGCTTTCAAGTACCCTTCCACAAAGTGGGAAAAAGCAGGGGCAAAATGGAAAAGTAGGGCTTATCGGCATAAAAAAGTAGGGAGAGTGCCAGGGCTTTTTCCAAGTACAGTATACATAACAATTAGTTGTTTGATTTTTTTGTGTTGCTTTATGTCCCATGCAACAGTTACATGTATGGTCATGGCAGGACGGTCAGCTCACCTAACCACACCTTTTCCTGGGCTAGCTTGAACAAGCAATTAACCAGTACTTCGTGCACATACTTTCGCTTGTAACTGGCAACAAACCCTTGAATGATTCAGCGGAAGGGAGGAGAATGACCTTAGAAATTATCTCATGATCAATCTTCACGAAAGTATGGGGCCGGGTTCGTGTTTGCGACCCCTGGATCTGCAGTCAGACACGCAGGAATTGTTCGAAGAACATTACTTAATAAATTTTACACTAAATATCAGCAAGTTAATAGCCAGTGGCTGATCCAGAGGGGGTTCAGGGGTTTGTTTGAAACCCCTTTTTGACTAAATTATTTCATTTTTATGGAGAATTTTCCGGAAAATGTGGACAAAAGTAACATACAAACAAGTTAAGAACCTCGGGCAGTCTTAATAAACGATTGCCCATAAAAAGGCCAGAGAAAAATTTCAAAGAAAACGATATTTTTTTCATGAAAAGGATTGTAGGTTCTACCCTCAAATTATCGGCAAAAGTGTTTTTCTCATAGGACAAGTACCAATTAAAAAATATGGGTTGAAAACTCTGTTTTTGCTATTTCACACATAGAAAATATAATAAGTTTTACTGAAGTGCTCCCCCCCAGTGACCGAACTAATCCTTATGCATAAAGTCGTAGTTTTACATTTCACACATCATATAAAAATAGCATGATTGGTCATGGGGGGAACGCTATCAAAATGCTCAAAAACAAAACATCATAAAACTTTATTAGGAACTAATTTAGTACAAACCTGTAGGTAAATATCAATTTACAATAACATGTATAGTAGATTTAAAGATAGATGAGAATTGTTGTAAACAAACACTGGCAAGTTTACCTTGATTTTGGGCATGCAGGTAGTCTCAGTTTACAGTTATATTGAACCTACCACAGATTATTGCATATGCGCTTAGCAGTGAAAAGTCAAGTTTTACCCGTTTATAAGAAAAATAGAATAGCCTCATTACTATGCATCTTTGAAACTACTAGATATGGACTTTTTGTTATGATTGTGTACCAAGTAATTAACTGTCTTATTTCTCAACCAAAACATATGTTGTGGGTACTCAAAAGAACTGCCGCAATGAGACGGTTCTTTTAAGCACCGAGTTATAGGTTAAATCTGATGGGTAAGAAAATATTTACTATTTTACACTCAAAAGCTGTGTTTATCTAGACTCTGGTGTATACAGTATGTAGGTATGATACACCTCCATGAACAAGTCAAACTGGCTGAACTTGAAACATACAGGTAATAGTCAAAAGTCATGGACAACATACTTATTTAGAAGGAACTATGAAATCTTCTCAACATGTATTTTATGCAAACACACCACTTTCATCTCAAGTTTTATGCCGCAAACATTATATTTCCATGTCTTAAGGCGAATAAAAGGCGAAACTTTGAATTTCTGTGAAATAAAATTTGGTCACGAAATATACCCCCACCCCCTTAACCTTGATGTCCTGGCATAATTATGTAATATTTTCAAAATAGTTTTAGTTTGTTAGGTGCACTAAATGTAAGGGTTTGACTTAAGGGGATATTATCTTTCAAAAGCTCTTATTTGCATGTATAAACAAGAATTGCATTTTTGTCAAGGAGACGGATACTTTTGGCCACATTGCTGTATGAACAACTTATACATCTCACATAGATCACTTTACGCCCCAACATACAGCTTTTGAGCAATCCGCAGCATGCTTATCAGTCTTTTTAGAATTACTTCCTGGTTTGATACCGTTAACAATGCTGTGACACACTGGATGAACTTTAGAGAAAACCATTTGCATGAACATGACCTACAATTATTTGACTACAAGATTTTCGCCCAAAATGTACAAATTTCTGGTAGAAAAATATAAATTTTCAATTTTTGCTTATGAATTTTTCAAGGTCAAATTGAAAAATTGTAAATAATACCTGAAATACATAATATTTGGGTCTAAATACAGGAAAATTTTCATGCAAGTGAGAGCTTTTGAAAGATATAGCCCCTTAAGCACAAAAATTAAGTTGTCAATTATGCATTATCTTAACCACAGGCTGTCAAAATTTGGGCAGATTGAATAGGAGACTGTCCGAGGTCCTTAACAAATTAAACCTCCCTTTTTAAATTTGAGGCTCTTATTTAGAAATCCTAGATACGCCCCTGGTAGCTGATACATTAAACCTTCAAAACCGAATGTATTTTTGAGTAGAAAATTTCAAAATGAGTGTCTCGCACATAAATCTATATATATCACTTCATTTTTATAATCCATGCACCAAAAAGAGTGAGGAAAAATCCTATATTTTTATAGCGTAAACAACACTTTCGAATGAAAATTAGTGAGTATGATCAGGAAATTACACAATCACAAACTGCAGACAAACCTATGGGACCATAAGGAAGAGCCACACCACCATCACGAGACACCAGGAACACAAATCAAGCAATGCAACCAACTATCTCTTCCCCATCAAGATGATTGCAAAACTAGAATGGACATAAAGTAACGTACAACAAATGATACAGCAATTAAGACTCCCACAATGGGAGTAACAATCAACCAATCACAACAACGGAACCACCGCCTAAAAACAGACAGCATCATAAGCCACCTTGGGTCTTAAATGCATTTTACTGGTACCTATCTTCGTCCTAGATTCTGCTGTGTTGTTGAAGTACAAAAGATGTTCAGCTCTCATGGAGGCCTTCTACCCAGCTATCAGAAAACGTTATCACAACGTTTTTGTTTGGTTGCATATAGGTTTCGTTACAACGCAACGTTGTGTAAACGTATTCATAACGTTTTAAATACGTTGTGGAAAAGTTGTGTTGGAACCAACCACAGGCAAACGTTGTAGGAACGTTTGATTTCCAACATTACCAATACATGCATGTATGACGTGCTGTCAAACCAAAGTGTTTGGATTCATTGCAACATTTTATAAGTTAAAATTGTTATCTCTTTACGATAGGTCGTCTAAGGTCGTCTAACAACGTTTATAAAACGTTTTGTTACAACATTTATAACGTCACTTTATCTTCGCAGTTTCGTATTAGGATTAGTGTGGGTTTTTTGGCAAAATTATGCCATGTTAAATATAATAATCTTTCTTTAGATTATTGCGCATTTAATGTGTTGTCATTTACAACTAATTTGTTGGAAATATCAAAACCATTTATACGAAACTTTTTATTGCCTAGATTTTTCTACCTCGTGTTCCCGAGAACAAAGAAATCTTAAGCGCATGGAAAGAACAGCCCTAAATAGTTGTTTGTTGAAAGAACTCGCGCTGCAAACTCATACAAGACAAGGTATATGCATGCAAGGCGATCTATGTTATCATTTCAAATGTATTTACCCATTAATAATGATGGCATGGTCGGACAGTCGCGTGAATTCGGCTACTGACATGTGTTTTCGTGACTACTGTGTTTTCTTTAAAGGGAATGTGCATGGTACACTTAGCTGTAATGCGTAGACAGAATCATGCTGCAAGGTTCAAAATCATTGCATAACAAAAGTTAGTGAGTTACAATAACTTCTACAGTATATCTGTTTCAGACACGAACACAATATCCCCCCTCCCCACACACACACAGGTTGCGGTGGCTCATTTTCTTTAATGATGAGTAAAAATGCACAGTTCTAACACCGTATATAGGGTGGTATTTATGTTAGCGTTTGCGAGAAATTCAAAAATTTCTAAAATCAACAAGTGAATATTCTTAATGACTTTCCATGAAATTGTCTTTGCATGTAGTTTTGGTAAACACTTGGGGTAAACAAATCAACACATAGTTGTGCGCCTTGCGGTATTTAGTATGACCCGTGTTCACACAAAGCATAGGCTGATTAATTTACACAGCATATGCATGTACATGGAGTTAAACTGATGTAAACAAAATGTGCCCACATTTACACACTTCTCACAGATTTCAAGGATACAGGAACTTGAGGTAAGTTAACCATAACACAACAATGCAAATCATAAATGACCCTCAGAAATTTAATGAATTAAAGTGCTGCTACAGTATTGAAATTAAACAAACACCGAAACAGCTGATTCACCCCTCCCATGTTTTGTCCAACGGGTAGATCTGGTTTTGCTCTGTTGGCCCAAATTAAGTATCTGTGGTTTCAGATACTTTCTTTTCATAACAGTTTATGGTGATGCCTTTTCCTGTCTAAGGCCTCTAGATACGAGTGTGTAAATAAAAATCAATTTACTCATTCTCAACCAAATCATATGCTGTGGGTACCCACGTATATTAGCCGCGACGTGAGATTTCCAACAATGTGGCATTTTGACATGCATAGACTCAGGCAAGCCTGTGCAGCCCCCTGTAAGCTTAGAAACTCCAAATGATGTTCGGTCAGTAGCTTAACAGTCATAGAATTTTTAAGCGACTAGCAAAGGCTCTGATCAGACTGCGCATATGTTCAGGCTGGTCTGAGACTTTGATGGTGGCACATACCACATTGTTGGAAATCTCATGTCACGGCTCATATGTTATATTAAACCTGTTATTTACTTACAAGTGTTTGTTTCATTACGAAAATAACTTGTGTTCCTAATTATAGAAATTCACTTTTCAAAAAAAGGGCAGTGTTCAATATTTTAGGATGTTTTAAAAATTATTTTCCGTGATAATTTTTGGTGTTCTTAATTTTAGAGTGTTCAAAATTTTAGAACATTTACCATACTGTCAGTTGCTATCAAATATTTAGGGCTAGTTTCAGTTCGGGATATCCACTCCCCCTCAAAATAGAACTGTAAGGTAAGCATCCAAGATAAGGTCCATCAGGCTATAGTATCACACACACACTTTTTGAGAAGACTTGGGTGTTATAAACTCATAAAGCACCACCTATAATTTGCAGCAGACTACTATTTCAAATTTTGCTGCCTTTTCATATATAATAAATAAGGCATATTTCACGAAAATGGTCTGTTGGCAGGAGATTCTCATGAAAAAACTCATTTTTTTCGAAAATTAGAAAATATGTAGCAAAATTTGTCGTCTGCTGCTACTGTTTTTACATCCTATCAACAATCTTTCTGTTAAACAGGACGGGTCTTCCTGGGTTGAACCAGTACTAAGCTAGGATAAATGTGTCTTGCTCAAGGACCACAAAGCAGTGACACTGGTGAGGCTCGAACCCGCGGCCCCTCGGTTTCGAGTTAAGCACTCTACCACTGAGCCATTGCGCTCCCTGTCTGCTACTGCAGTGGTGATTGGTGCTGAAGGTTTAAATGATGCACACCTTTATAAGCCTTTAGTTATTTGCTTTGATTCTTTACGTCTGAGTCAACAGCTATGGTCATGTCGCGACGGTCAGTTCACCTTAACCACACTTTTATCTTGGCAAGCTTGGCCAAGCTGTTACCCAGTAACTGACAACAACCCTTCTCAAATCAGCAGAAGGAGGAGAACGACCATAGAAATTATTTCGTGATCAAACTCCACAAAAGTATGGGGCCGGGCCGGGATCAAACTCACTTCCCCTGGATCTGCAGTTGTCGTCGCTACCGACTGCGCTCCGCAGCCCGGTTTTTTAGTCCTTTAATTACCAGAGTGTAGCAAAAAGCTATTTTTCTTATTTCTCATTCAAAACATATGTTGTGGGTACTCAAAAGAATCATCTCAATGAGACGGTTCTTTGTCTCAATGAGACGGTTCTTTTGAGCACCCAAATCAGTCATATGGGTAAGAAAGAAAATAATAACAATTTTACATTTAAGTTTTTATTTATCTAAACCTGTGCTTTATCAAATCCACCGTTTGATTATAGTTTAAACATATATTATTTACTATGTTGTGTCCTTGAGCAAGACACTTTATGCTGGTTAAACACAGGAAGACATAAAATCATCCTGACATGACTGAAAATTAGTTGAGGGAGGGAGACCATTAAAACAAACAAACAAAAGATAGTGTCATAATAGCGCCAAATAACTTGGTTTATATATGCACAAAGTCATGTTTCAAGCTTATGAGGTTGAATGACACACTGATAAAGCACAGGGCCGCATAGCGCAGTCAGTAACCTGTTTGGCTGCAGATATGTGTCTGGTTGCAGATCCAGGGGTCGTGAGTTCGATCCTGGTCTGGTCCCCGGGGTCTGGTCCCATACTTTGGCGGAGATGATTTCTACAGTCATTCATCTCCCTTCCACTGATTCAAGAAGGGTTGTTGTCAGTTACAAGCCAAAGTATGTGCAGGAAGTACTGGTTAACTGCTTAGTCACGTTTGCCCAGGACAAAAGTGTGGTTAGGTGAACTGTCCATCCCAACATGACCATTACCTATTGACTGGGATATAAGGAACCAGCCAAAACCAAAACGAATGGGCCAGATATTTTGATTCTATAGGCTAAATAAATAAATAGCTTCAGTTTGAATAACAATTACATACATTAGGAAACTTTTGGGGGGATTTTTGTATAGAACAAATAATACATGCACCATGACTGCCAGTTGTACATAATTGTAATTTTAACTCTTAAAGCACCAAGGCCAAATAATAAATAAGTGTGTTTCGGATAAAGGGTTTGAAAATTTTAGGTAGAGTAGGCACATAATATTTTCTTTTAATATTTTTTTCCTGACAGAAATGCCTTTCAAAATGCATGAAAATATTTTTTTCAGCATTAAGCTTGGAAGGTTTGCGTGTTTTGCCCTTGTGTTGATTAAGAACAGTGTTTAATGAGCCTAAAATAATCAGTTATCTAACATTAAATTTGCTTCAGGGAAAGTTTGTTTGTCGGCCAAAATGAGAGCAAGATGTTACGAAATTCCAGACGAAGAGAAGTGGAAACTGCTTTGTGTTGTTTAACCATTCTCATATGGGTAAGAGTCTTTATTTATGCCCTCCAACCAGGAAGGTGGGGGAATATATTGTTTTTGGTGCAGATCCCGTCGGTGTCCACTTTTTCTTTTCCGTGCATTATCTTCTGATTTAATCTGAACCAGTTTATTGAGTTTGACCAAACTTGCAAAGATACATTGTTGGGAGGAGGGGAAGAGTTGATCAAATTTTGTTGACCTTGACCTAATTTTCAAGGTCACCGTGCCACTTTGAAATGTCCAAAATATGGTTTCTGTGCATTATCTTCTGAACAAGTGCATGGATTTTGCCCAAACTTGCATGGATTCTTTTATTTAATTGTAAATAGTAACAATTCTGCTTACTAAACATTAATTCATATGCTTAATGTGGCATCCACTTTATCTACAAACTAGAACCGTTTTGATATTCGCTGAAAGTGCATCATATCATGATACTATTTCCTTCGATAAGTCTGTCATATTGTGGGGTCATTTCACAATACAAATACAATAGGGATACTGCTCTTAGTGTTATTCAATAGACATGAATTTTTAAAGACATATATATGTTTTCGCATGTAGTATATAGAAATTTAACCATTGTTCCTTAAATTGATTGTTCTGCATTTGATGCTTATTTCTGATAAACAGTGTTGATCCAGATCAGCTAGCTCATAAGAATCCAGCTGATCAGAACAGTGTTTTCGTTAAGAAGCGGCAACCGGCAAAAATAGCCAACTACTTTGCCTTCTGTGCCAGCTACTTTGATAGATTTGGTCCTTAGGTTATACTATAAAGCAGTGAATTTGGCCAGGTTCCGGACAATGTCTGCCGGCTACTCCAAAAATTAGAGAAATCCCTGCAGAATCTACAAAGTCTTCCACCCCGTAAACACACAGTTATAATTTGAAGCTTGCTTATCTGGGGAAGAATATAGTATATAAAACATGCCACTACATGACAAGTGTTAATAACTTAATATGTGAGTATATATGTATTAATTTAATTATTTTCTAACTGGAGCTCTTAAACATGTTTGATGAAAGCAACCTCACCCTTATTTCTGATGTGGATCAAGACACATGGATGTTTGGTTTCCATTAAAGATCCCAAATGTGTCAATGTTTCATCTCCTAGTACATACAAATCAAGATAAGCTGCTAAAAATGTATTGGGTTACATATTTAAGTATTTAATGCTCCTAATTTCATAGATTCTATTTCTAAGGTTCTTATGTTGCCTAAAATGAGGCCCTCCCAGGGGGGGGGGGGGGGGGGGGGTACCTGTTCCCTTGTTCCCCTGAAATAAATTGGCTTGTTCCCCTGTTCCTCAAAAATGGAAAATTTGTTTTCTTATGTTCCCTGTTCCCCAATATTGTCTTTGTTCCCATGTTCCCCTCAAAATTTGGCCCTAGTTCCCCTGTTCCCCAAAACCCCTGGGAGGGTTCTGTAAAATGTATTGTGATGCATAATTATATCATGAGACAAATATGATGATAGTATTGTAAGGTTACTGTTTTGTTGCAGCCCTAATATTATATGGGTACAATGTATATGTATTTTCAGAAGGGTATATGAGAGATCATCTTGAAGCAGATGAAAGACAAATTGAAAACCAGATTGGGGCAACATTTAAGGAAGCTCCTTTTCAGAAAGGCAGTGTCATGCAACCCATTAAGGTAAATTATTTATATCATATGTGTTACTGTCAAAGGTCAAACATGAATCAAGACTATCTGCTTTGACCAAATCTCAACCGAATAAAAGTTGAATTTGTCGAATAAAATATTATTTTATCATTTTGCAATAACATTTGCTAAGATTTTATGATAAAAACAAAATCGGACGAGTAGACTTTACATTTAAAACTAAGAAACTCACAAACAACTTATCCGCTAGTCATTCTGACAAAGTAGGTTTCCAGTCTTTTTTCCAGCATTTATTGCTTTATGTAAATTAATGGCAATTCATTTAATGATAAGTTGAAGTTATAAAATGTGCATCCTCAAATTGTATCATAGGTCCATATATCTGTAATAATTACATCTGATCAGGATCTACATTTTTCCAATTTATTTTTCAAGATTTCTGCCTTAATTTATATCTGATGTTGGGTAATCAAATTTTAATGGATACAATTATTTAGGACAGCCAAAAAGAATGAGCAGATATTTCATGACCTTGGTCTAATTATCAAGGTCACCAGGGTCATATAACTTTGAAAACGTTTTGTCTGAACTCTATCTTCTGGGCCAATTGCCAGATTTTAACCAAACTGGCACATCATTGCAAGGACTTTGAGAAGTGATTATATTTTTTTCTCAATTTAAACGTCAACAAACATATAATAATGAAAATGTCAATTGTAAATATTTTCTTACCCATCAGTTTTAACATATGTTTTGGGTGCTCAAAAGAACCATCTCATTGAGAGGGTTCTTTTGAGTACCCACAGCATATGTTTTGGTTGAGAAATAAGAAAATTTAATTTTCGTTACACACTCTTAACTAAAAGTCCTGTGCCCAATGTATATTTAAAGTGGTCACTGGTAGAATTTTTTAATTTTGATGTATACTTGTCCTTAAAGGTCATTTTAATCCTAATAAACAGTACAGACCCTGATGAACTGCTACATTTCAGGTCTTCACTGTTTGTATTTAGAATACCGTTTTAGTGATTTCCTATATACAAAGGTAAATATCTCATCTGATAGACTGAGAAGCTGTGGATCAAATATAGGGACTCATTGCCCACTACCCAATGGCAGATTCTACCTAACATGGGTGTATGTATTTTATTTTCAGAAGCATATTTAAGAAACCATCCAAAAGCAGATGAAAAACTAATCGAAACCCAAATTGCTGCAATATTGAAGCAGGCGCCGTTGCAAAAAGGTGGTGTAGTGCAGAGGAAGGTAAATTATTTGATGTCAAACCCATATACCAGCCTAAATACCTCAAATTAGAATTCTGATTTATGCTAGTCAGATAGTAAATATGCCAAATAAGCATTCTAGTTTGGCACGACAGATTTTGAATTTTTACAAACCTAATTTTGAATCCAAAATATGGAATATAAGTAAAAAATGAATTTATCATATCAAATATTATTTGACTTTTTCTTTGATTTAATTTTTTTTAAAAAAAGTAAGAATTGGCAGCGTTTTCAATGAAAAAACATTTCCAAATTCTCTGTCAGGCATTCTGACCTGGTATGTTTTACTTTTTTATTTTATTGCGTTTCATTTTTTGTTAATAAGTATTCAGCTCTTATCACTTTATCCCTCCTTCCTGAGTCAGTGATAATTAAGAGCGTGCCCTAAGCATATATTCAATATTATTTGAAGCAAGAACCCCATTATGGTTTGTAGATACACATCTTTGGGCAGCAAAGTATGGTATATACTATTTCACAGTCACTGTAATCTTGACATTTGTCTCTGGCTTCTAGAAAAAAAATGCTGGAGGATAGCTTTTATATTATCCAGAAGCAGGATGTCCACTTTGGCGTGTGGATACATCTTTGGGTTGTGGAGTGTTGCACACTGTTTCCAGGTCACTGTGACCTTAACCTTGCCACAGTTCTAGAAAAGTGTTTTGGGAAGCATATCTCATTATTTGAGGCAGGAATCACAGATTTGGTGTGTGAATACATCTGCAGAGTGTTGCATTCTACTTCTGGGTTTTGTTTAGTTTGTGGTTTAAAGTCTTCTGTGGTCATTCTCCTTCCACTAATTCAAGAAAGGCTGTTGATAGATAAACAAGCGAAAGTCTGTTCAGTGAATACTGGTTAACGGCATCAGGCAGCTGCACTGGATGCAGTGGTGAGACTATGCCATACACTGTTTCATAAATGACAATTCTGTCATCCCATGGGTGAAATGACTCCAGAAGTAGCTTTATGTATAGGTGCTGGTATGATTTTTAAGTGTATTGGTGTGTTACGTGCAAGTTGGTGCTAAGTGCAGTGGCTCAGTCGGTAGAGCCTTAAACTGGGGATTGCAGGGTTGCTAGCAAAGGCCTCACAGCAGGCCGAGTCACTGAGTTGTGTCCTTGCGCAAAAAAAAATTATCTTCTGATAAGTACCTGTTAAACACAGAAAGACCTGTCCTGTCAAAACCTAAAAAATTTAGTTTTTAATTATAAAACTTATTTTAACGAAGATACTCACCAATAGGCTTAACTATAGCAGTTTCCCTTACTCCCCGCAAAGTTTGAGGACCGTTCTGTATGTTATGGAACCAGTCCAGGGAACCATAATAAGAGCGCGAAAGCGCACGTGCATCAGAAATTCCTTTGCCCCAAAGAATGAGGGGCGGGAGGATGGGCAATATAAGTTAGCCTATTGGTGAGTATCTTCGTTAAAATAAGTTTTATAATTAAAAACTAAATTTTAACTTCATCTCCTCACCAATAGGCTTAACTATAGCAGAATCACATTTGGAGGGTTGGATTCTTGACACACACACAGAACGATCCTCTTATCCAGGGATTAATCCTGTAGAAACTTAAGATTCCATGATAATGGAATTATAAAGGGTATTTCTAATAAAGGAACCTAAATTTCCACCATTTCAATCCCTGGATGAAACAAAACTATTTATATCCAAGTACCTTTGAACTGGTCTTGCTTGGCCTTGGACGATAGTCTCTTCAGATTAGCAGTCTTGGTTGGAAAGACCAGATGGTCCCCCCACCACCTTTTGCGCAGAAACCACTGGACCCAACAGTCTGAGGTTCTCTACTTGTCTATTTAAGTCTCTAAGGTAGAACTTAGCAAAGGTTGACCTAGATGACCATACAGCAGCCTTAATAACATCCTCAACTGGAGTTTTATTAAAATAAGACCAGGAAGCTGACAAGGCTCTCAACTCATGTGCCTTAATCTTAAGTAAAGCTACTTTTGATTTTGACAAATTCTTATAAGCTAATCTAATAGTATAAGCAATCCATCCGGAAATAGATCCCTTATTGATGTCATGATTTCCCTTCAAGGGAAGAAATAGCCTTGTCCAATTTTTCCGGATAGGCTCTGTTACTTTTAAGTATCGTTTAATAGCTCTAACAGGACACAAAAGCCTGTTAAAGTCATTGCGTTTAACAGTTTTAGCTAAATTTTGAACCAAAATATCATCAGGACAAATGGATGGTAATTGATTTTTTGCTAAAAACCCTGGCTCTGTTCTTAAAGAAACGGAGCCATCAGATTGGTTGAATCTGAGATGACCTGGATCAATAGACAAGGCATGAATCTCACTCACCCGTCTAGCCGTTGCCATGGCAAGCAGAAAGACGGTTTTTAAGGTGAGATAGAACCTTGATGCCCGATGCAAAGGTTCAAAAGGCTCGCCACATAAAGACGAAAGAACACAGGAAAGGTCCCATTTTGGAGCTAAAGACCTTTGAATTGGTCTCTGTAATTCCATATACTTAATAAGTTCAGAAATTATAGGATCTGAGCCAATATTTTGCCCAGACTTGAACTTTAGGGTATTAGAAATAGTAGATCTGTAGCCCTTTACAGTACTAACTTGACATTTCTTCTCCTGAAACATATGTAACAAAAAATCTGCTACGTTTCCTGGAGATGCCATGACTGGATCAATCTCCCGGATACGACACCAACGGGAGAAAATGTTCCATTTGAGATCATAGACTTTTCTAGTAGAAATTCGTCTAGCTTTAGAGGCGTGTTCGGCAACTTTCTCCGAAAAGCTTCTATCTCTGATTGATTTGCGCACAATATCCAAACGTGGAGTCTGAGGTTTTCGATATTGTTTCTCACAAACTGCAGTTGTGTTAACAGATGCTGTTTTACAGGAAGCCTGATGGGAGGTGCTACTAGTAGCCGAAGTAACTCTGGGAACCAAGATGCTTCGGGCCAGAATGGGGCTACTAGAACAATTTTGCACTGATGTTGACGAATCTTGCTGATTATTGCCGGAATCAGAGCGAACGGAGGAAATGCGTACGCATGGATCCGGTCCCAATTCATTGATAGAGCGTCTATTGCTAGAGCTCTGTCGTCTGGAATAGGGGAAACATAAACTGGTAGTCTGTTGTTGAGACGAGTCGCAAACAGGTCTATGTTTGGGTAACCTGTAACTGATAGAACTAGGTTGCAAACAGCCTGATCCAAACACCATTCTGTCGAAATTGGCTTGGACAGACGACTCAGCCGATCTGCCAGTATGTTGGATTTGCCGGGCACGTGGCGAACAAGAAGGTTTATGTTTCTCTTGTCGCACCACCGAAGAGTTTCCCAAACCTCCATGCAAAGAGATGGAGAATGGGTACCCCCCTGCTTCCTCAAATAAGCTACCACTGATGAATTGTCCGTGGCTATCATGACTGTGGTATTGTTGACATGTTGATGACACTGTTTTAGAGCTAACAGAATGGCTTTCATCTCCAAAACATTGATGTGTAGCGCAGATTGGTCCAGAGACCAAACACCATGAAACAGAAGTCCCTCCGGTTCCAGATGGGCACCCCATCCGGAGAGACTGGCGTCTGTGAAAAGAGTGTGAGATGGCAGGGGTGGTTTCAGAAGTACACCCTGGGCAAACCTTTCTCTGCTGTTCCACCACTCCAAATGACTCTTGATTTGCATATTGATCAGAATGCAATGTTCTAATGGTAGAACATGAGGTTTCCACTGAGCAAAAAGAGCCATTTGAAGAGGACGTAAGTGTAGCCTGCCCAAAACAACAAATTGAGCAGCTGCACTTAACTTCCCCAGAAGAGACAGGAATAGTCTTGCTGATACTTGTTCTTGTTTCTTGAACCAGAGTACAAGACTCAGAATGTCTTGTACTCTGTCCCATGGCACACGAACTATGTTCTTGTGAGTCAGAAATTCCATCCCTATAAAAACAAAATTCTGGGCAGGAATTAAATCTGACTTCTTTTCGTTGATTATTAGTCCTAGAGATGAAATCAGCTTGATGGTGAACTGCTGATCCCTGAGGATATCTGCCCGAATTTGATTTCTGACCAACCAATCGTCCAAATATGGAAACAGAACGACTGATCTCCGCCGCAGATGAGTTGCTATGGTAACCATCAAGCGTGTGAAGACAAACGGACTCGTGGCTAGACCGAAGGGTAGAGCCTTGAATTGGAATGTCTGACCCTTGATACAGAAGCGGAGGTATTTCCGAGACCGCCAATGAATAGGTACATGGAGATAGGCATCGGTTAAATCCAGTGAAAATGCCCAGTCGTTGGGTAGAATCGATTGCCTGACTTTGTTTGCCGTTTCCATTTTGAAAGACTGAATGTTCAGAAAGGAATTCAGTTTGGACAGATCTATTATAAGTCGTAATTTCCCGTTTTTCTTGGGAACCAGGAAAATTCGAGAGTAAAATCCTGGATCTTCCGGGTTTATTTTCTCCACTGCCCCTTTGAGTAGGAGTTCTTTGACCTCTTCCTCTAGTGCTGGACTTTCGGTCTGCCTGAGAAAAACAGGAGTTGGGGAAAGAAAGGGTTTCCTTATAAAAGGAATCTTGTACCCTTTTCTTATTACAGAAAGGACCCATGAGTCTTCTGTTATATCTTCCCAACGTTTTTGAAAATGGGCCAATCGTCCTCCTACTGGAAGATCCCTTCGAGGACGAGGCAGTGGAGAAAGCGTTTCATTGATTGGGATTGTTGGAGGCACTTCCTCGGGAGGGGGCATGATAACCCCTTCCACGAAAACTAGAACCTCCACGTCGTTGGCCTCTTCTTGAGCCACTTCTCTCACGTTGCTTAGGTGGTCTAGATAAAGAAGAACCCCTATTGTCAGGTTTCTTGGCTGGGCGCTTAGGAATCCTGAAATTCGAAAGAGCCGATTTATTACCTCTTGCTAAAGAAGAGGCAATAAAATTCTGTTGCTGAGATTCAGAATTAGACTTCTGGATTTCAGCAACCTGACCCCCAAACAATGATTCAGCTGCAATAGGTACTGTACGAAGCTTGTCCTTTGCTGAATCAGTCAGGATTTTGGATTTATCAATAGCAGATTCTCTCCTAGCCTGTAGTAACTCGACAGCTAAGAGAACTGCCATTGAAGAGGAATGCTTTAGACAATTAACCAAAGAAGTAAGCATTTTCTTAAGTACAGGAGCATCTAAATTCTCTGATTGTAAGGATTTAACAGATGCTGCCGCAAAAAGATCAGCGTAAGAATTTATGGTTACCATATTCCGAGCTTGTCGCTCCATGGTTTCCAAACTCTTAACAGGTAAGGAGACATTCCCAGAAGATGACAGATCTAAAAGGGATGCATCCTTATCCAACCTTGGTACACAAGACGGAAACAACTGACTGTGTGTACGGTAAAATTTTAAACTAATACCTAGATCTTTTTCTAGGGATTGATTTGAAACCCAACCAGGTTCAATTTTGACCTTTTTATTTATCAAAGATTGTAACAATTGGGTTATATCTTTAATTAGTAAAGATTGGGGTAACGAAGCCAATTCTTTACCATCAGAAGGATTCAGAGCATCAAGAGTAGATCTTGGTTTCTGAATAACATCTGAGCACTCTTTTTTCGGACAAATTTCCGGAGGTAATAAAGACATTACCTCGGAAATAGCATCAGCGAAAGAAATAGTGGGTTCTTCCTCCTCATCAGAGTCGGAACCACGTTTGTCAGGAGAAAGTTTTCTGAGTGATTTAGACCTGTTATTAACAGGAGATCCAGTCATACTTTCACCTTCAAATTCATTATGATCTACTCTCACTGAAATGTTATCATTGTCTGAAGATATACTCTCTGACCTAGAAGTATGTCTTCTCACAGTATGGGTTCTGGATATATGAGATCGTCGGTGCTTCCGATCTCTAGATCTAGGCTTCCTAGAACCATGTCTTCTATGACGAGAAACAGAAGAGTGCCTATGTCTCTTAGAATGTCTATGGCCAGAAATAGATCTGTGTCTATGAGACCGTTTCCTCTTATGACGCCCTTCACTATCTGACGAATTAGTCCTATAAGAGCTATATGAAGAGGATTTAGATCTAGATCTAGACGAAGAGCCAGAATGACTCAGACTACTAGAATAATGTCTATGATGTCTAGAACGAGAAGATCTGTGATTAGATCTTGACCTATGTCTCCTAGGGGAAGACCGGTAGTCTCGTTTCCTAGATCTGGTGTCAGAACGGCTGGTGCCTGGTTGACTCTCTAAAGGCTGACTGGTACCAGTTTGACCGGTTGACCGGTGACCGGTTGACCGGTGACTGGTTGACCCGTGAACCAAGTCTACATCTATTTCAGGGGACTCATTTGACTGATATCCCTTTGCCTGAATACCAGGTGACCGGATGTCTGGAGACCTAGTAAATGACCTATGTCTGGTTGACTGGTTGACTGGTGACCGGCGCCTGGCTGCCTGGTCAACCTGTGACCGGTGCCAGGTTGCCTGGTCGACTGGTGACCGGTGCCTGGATGTCCGTTTGACTGGTGACCGGTGAACCGATGACCGGGATGGTACCGGTGAGGTGTCAACCCTCAAGTCCGTAGACACTGGAGTAGCCAAGCTACTAGATCGGTCAGGAGTTGCCCCCTTATACCGAAGAGTGTCAGACAGGAGATTTTCCCGATTGTCTCGGTACTTCTCCCCTAAGGACTTTTCAGACTGAGACAATGTCTCAGACTGGGACTTCCCAACCGAAGCCCCGGAGCCTGTGTGACGGTTGTCACTAGAACCCTCTACAGTTGGACTAACTGTCTCTAGGGTACCAGGGGCTCCCATGTCCTGCTTCTTCTTGTCCTCAGTGGACTTCTTCCGCCCCATGGAGGTACGGCGTTTGGCAACTAAAGTCCAAATCGCACTAGTCCATTCCTTGCAAGTTGAACACCTGGTCTCAAAACTGCAACGAGAACATGAGAAACATGTTGCATGGTTGTCCCAGGAGGCTTTGACGTGCCCACAGGAACCACGAATTTGGGACATAACAAAAAACTTTTGTAAAAGAGAAAAATACAAATAACGTAGTCACGAAAATATGTGACAAGGAGTCACGGAAATATGTGACAAAGCCGGATTTACTAAGCAAGGTAAAAAATACAATAAATACCTGCACAGATAAATTCCGGTATAAGAATAATCGATAATTATAAAATTTTCTGCGGGGAAAACACGCGAACAAACCAGAAAACAGAAAAAATTAAAGTTGAAAAACTTCCACTAAAGTTCTCTGTCCGTCAGTCGGCTCGCAAAGGAAATTTCTGATGCACGTGCGCTTTCGCGCTCTTATTATGGTTCCCTGGACTGGTTCCATAACATACAGAACGGTCCTCAAACTTTGCGGGGAGTAAGGGAAACTGCTATAGTTAAGCCTATTGGTGAGGAGATGAAGTTAAAATGTCGATGTTACATGTAAAGAATCAAAGCAAACTAATCACAAACCAAGCAACAAAATTATCATTTAGGTGCTTGCATTGTATTGGTTGAATTTTATGCAAATTCAAGATGTCTGTGATAATGAGAAACAACAACATGGCAGGGTGGTTTGAGCTAAAAGGTCCCTTCAACAGCTTAGGTCATAGTAAAGTCACATTCCACAGAATTGGGAAGCTGGGATAGATAGAAGCTGCTACAAACTTTGGAGAATGTGTTCCTGGGTTAGAATCTCACTGGAGGCCTTTTCTATGGAGACCTAAACTGGACTTCATGGCTCTGCTGAATGTCGAAATAGAAATTGAATTATCCATCATAATCTTGATTTTTATTACATTATCCATCATAATCTTGTTTTTTTTCAGGCTCAAGCCAAAGAGGCGAGGCTACAGATGCACTCAGTGAAGCCACACTACACAGTGACAGATGATTATCATTTTGATGTATTGAAATAAACAGATCTCTGTGTTATGTGTTTTGTTTATTTGAAGGTAGCTGTCATTGCTTATAGTTTTGGATGAAGTCTACTTTGGTATTTAAGAGCAACTTTGCCCCCCCCCCCCCCCCCCCTCTGAAGCCCATATATGAAATCAAGCAAGTATGATCTTGAAATACCACAGTCACACACCGCAGACCAACCCATGGCACTGTGAGGAAGAGCCACAGAACACTGACTGTCACTTATTCAACTGCTACTATTTGCTATAGTAACATTTTGGACAAATATGGAAGCTATCCATGAGTGGGACAGGTGAATAGTCCCTTATTATGCAGGCAGCTCTTAGGGTTTTCTTGCATAGACTAATATTTATCGCTAGGAATTGGACCCATTCTTTTCCAGGAGTTTGGGCATATCTGTCGCTCTGCTCTGTTTTATCAACAATTGTTTCAGTCATGTAAAGATGTTTGCAGGGAGGGCAGTGGTAGAGTGCTTGACTCGAGACCAAAGGGTCGCCGGTTCGAGTCTCATCTGCGTCACTGAGTTGTGTGCTTGAGCAAGACACATTAATCCTAGCTTAGTACTGGTTCAACCCAGGAAGTCCCGTCCCAAGGTAACTGAAAGACTGTTGACTGGGACGTAAAGAATCAAATTAAACAAACAAACAAAGATGTTTGCATTCTTAGACACTTTCAATCCTGATGCAGGTAACTTTTTAGAGTGGTGGCCTTATTTCATGAACAATCCTCATGACAAATTTACATAGTTGAAGGTTGGTTAGGACCTCAGTTATTCTGTCTTAGCATCATATAGTAGTTATGGTTGCTGTTGTCCAGTAGCTATTTCAGTCATGTCAAGATGTGATACTGTTTCAATTTTAAACATGGTAACCCGTATCGTATATAGCTATTTTTAGTGTTTGGTCACAACTGTCACACTCAACAGTTTTATCAAATATTGTTTCAGTTCTATAAAGATGGATGCATACCTGGACACAGTCGATCCTCATGCAGGTTTGTTTGGGAGAGGTGGATTTAAGTTCTAAACGATCCTCATGACAAACATACTTGAAGAGGTGGTACGTACTGTCCCTAGATTTATGGCTAAAACTATTCAGTCTGCATAGTGAACTTTTTTTAGCTTTCATAAATTGGAGAAATGGCTGTTAAGTGTGGCAGATACGACCCAAACAGCATTGAGACAACTATGCATAATTCCAACCAATTGCAGTTTGGGCATTCCCAATGTAAAATGACCCCAAAAGAAACAATTATGACCAGGAAATGCCACATGCAGACCAATCCTTGGCATCATGCAGCTGTACTGTACGTAGTGGTGACTAGTGAGACTACCACATACGCTTCCATGAGTAAAATGACTCGAGAAGCAGCATTGTAGATTCCTGATCCTTGCCTTCCTTACTTTGCTAGTTCAAGCCTCACTACCAGAGGAGTCACTGTCTTGTGTCCTTGAGCAGGACCATGACTGTAAAGTTGATGCATGGGACGTGATCGAAGCATCAAAACAAAATGTGCAAGTCGGAAGAAAATCGATGCATAATTCAAATTTGCTCACTGTAATGAAAGTATAGAAGCTGAATCAGAATTGAGATCCTATGTGAATCTTCTTAAGGGTTAAAAAGGTCACTGAAAGGTTGTAGAACAGTCGTAGGAAGGTTGGAGAATGGTTTTTTAAAGGTTGCAGGAAGGTCGCAAAATGGGTTTTCTGCAACGTTTTCCAAAACGTTTTGCAAACATTGAGAAAACTTTCCAAAAAAGCTCACATAAACGTTTTACTGAAACGTTTTCACAACCAAATTAAAATGTTGTCACAACGTTTTCACAACGTTTTTTGTAACGTTGTACCAAACCGTTGTCACAACGTTTTTTTGTAACGTTGTACCAAAACGTTTTGCAAACATTGAGAAAACTTTCCAAAAAAGCTCGCATAAACGTTTTACCAAAACGTTTTCACAACCAAATTAAAACGTTTTCACAACGTTTTCACGACGTTTTTTTGTTAGCTGGGTAACTATTACAATGTATCATCATGGAGAAACGCTCTAATCAAATTAACACACTATGATGAAACAAACTAAAGGGCTCAAGACTCACAGATAGTCTGAGGTAAAGAAAATCTTAAGTTGAGCCATGGTGGGCCCAGCTACAGCTTTACATCAGAGTCGTCAAAGAGTCGGAGGCCTGACCCACCATCGTGAATTTAAAGAGGAAACCGTAGCTAGGAACCGTGATTGGGTTTAAAACTGCAGGCATGCAGACTGTCATATGACATCCACGTTAGTAGGGATAGTAGGGCATTTCTTAGAAAATGTAGCGAAATGTAGAAGCTCAACAGAAAAGCTGGGAAAAGTAGGAATTAAAGAGCAGATGCTCCATTAACCAAAATATTTTCAAATACATAATATTTCAAAGGTGTCAAAAAGCATTATTATGGAGTAAGGGGTCAATTAACTCTTAATGCGGCAAGAAAAAAATGCAACTGAAAATGCCATCTGCTGAAGTCGTCTGCTGCAAATAATTGCCTAATATTACTGACAAATTAAGTATAGAAGCAAACAGTGTGGACCCAGAACAGACCGCTCCTATAGGAGCATTCTGATCTGGGTCTACACTGTTTGCCATAGAGGCTTCTTAAACATTTCAGCAGAAGAGAAAGGAGACGACTTTTGTTGTGATTGGCGCATCAAGAGTTAACCATTATTTAGACCAACTTACCATGAAAGTTCCAGATGTTGCAGAGACATATCCATATCTGAAATAATATAGAATAAGTAAATTAAATTTAATGAGCCAGTGCATGAGATTTCCAACAATGTGGCATTATGACAAGTGTAGACTCGGACGAGCCTCTGCAGCCTCTTTTTAAGCTTAGAAACTCTAAATGGTGTTCAGTCAGTAGCTTAACAATCATAGAATACTCAAGCAACTCGCAAAGGCTCTGATCAGACTGCGCATATGTGAAGGCTGATCTGAGGCTTTGCTGGTCGCACATACCACATTGTTGGAAATCTCAAGCACTGGTTCTAATATTGTATTATAGTGCGTACAGGAATTCAGTGAACAATGCTTTTTGCGTTTATTTTTATATGTGCAGACTAATCGCTCAATAAACATCAGAATTTAATTCATCTATACACCACCTAATTGGTGATATTTTTTTCGTAACGAAAGGTATTGCCAAATGGGCTGTGATATGATGGAATTTGTCCTCATTTTTTAATTTACCCTAAACGCACCTTTGTATGGATCACTGCCTTTAGGTGACTATCGATGAATAAATATACAGTTTTGTAAGACGAAGTAACGTGTTTCTTATCATATCAAAATAGTTCCACCAAATGCAAAGTATGGCCATAGTTTGGGCTCACAGAATTTTGGCATATAAGAAAATATTGAGGCCTTCCCAGTGGGAACCCATCAGCTTGTTCCTATGAAATGAATCGTTGTTTTCCGTTGTTCCTCAATTCAAATCTTGATTTTCTGTGATCCCTGCTCCTTGAAAGTTTTATCCCTCTGATCATCAGATTTTTAAACAATTTCTCAACTTGTTTTATTAAATTAATTGAGTTTTCTATCTGTTTATTCCAAATACTGATTTGTTGACACCAGGCAATGCAAAATATGCATCATAATTCCGGGCAACTATAATTGATGTGAGAAACAGATCACAGTGCTCACTAGGTAGGGGTCACCCAAGTGAAAATAGACTCATCCAATAAAAATAATGCTCGTGCAGCCCTTTAACAATTGAGGTTAGGAAAAGAAACTAGTGATGGGGTGGGAATATACTTGGAAATAGGTTGAAAATATTTCAGCGGATGTCATATTTTGTGTTTGGGGTCATTACAATTTTGGGGGGGGGGCTAAGAACTTAATTTTCATGTGAACTGCATCATAGGCTATACATTATGCACCAGTCATTTGTAACCACTGCTTCAACCAAGCCCCTTAGCAGGGCGGGGATAGCCTGGCAAATGTGCTGTGATTTTACTTTTACGTTGTCTCCATAATGCAGAGGAAATGTAGGTGTTTGGTAGACATAGGCAACCATGGCAGTGCAGTATAATAACAGACTGTCATGGTTTTGGCAGCTAGCTGTCCCCACAGTGTGGTTGTTAAGTACTGTAGGGAACTACAGAAGCAAAATCAAAGTCCTCGACCTTCCCCTGGACTGGGGGTGGGGGTGGCAGTGGTCACAAATGACTAGCGCATAAAGGCGAAATCAATTGTTCACATTAGCCATTTGTAACCACGCCCAGCCAGGCAAATGAGCTGTTAGTACAGGACTGAAAACAGAAAATCAAAGTCCCCGCCATTCGCAGCTCTGTGGACTGTAGTTAAGAATGACTTGTGTATTAGACGATGTAGAGCACATCCAAAAGATGTGACCCTTGTTTACATAATTGGCCCTCGGCGGGAAAAAACCTTGTCTTTAGACGTTTGCGAACAACAAGGATGCAGACCAGCCTGCGCATCCGGGAAGTCTGATAAGCACCTTTGTTATTTGTATTTGGGAAATCACCATATCTAAGCTTGCTTCAAGCGAAATTTCGATTTTCTAGCTAGTCTGTGTAGCTGTGGAGACTGGTTTGAGTCTCACTTTGAAGGAGACCCCGAAGACAGGTTTTCTTGCGATGAGGCCCATATCTGATGAATAGCCTCCTCATTTTTTCACAGTATCGATTCACTGTGCGCCTGAAATGAGTAAAATCGACTGTATCGGTAGAATCGAGAGTTTTTGGCCTAAATTTGTGAGGGGGTGGTAAGTATTTTGGCATGTTTTCTTATAGTTAGATTTGTCCTTCCGCCGTGGATCTCATTATATTTCTTTGACATATGCATACATGTCATAATATCGTGCAAAAACAACGACAGTGTATCGTGGGAGCGCAAGAAACGCATTCTTTTAGAGGGATAGTTGTCAAAAAAGCAAAAATACACAGCTTTTTATCTTCCCGTTTCGAATTTTAACAACTTAGCTAAAAATGATTTTCACCAGAAGTTCGAGAGGCTTATGATCCTACAATACCAGAAATCTCAGACTGATCCGTTTTTTTCGATTTTGAGATATTCAGCTATATATGACTGAACCCCCTAATAGCGGTGAATTAGAAACTGTATCGGTAGAATCGACGCACTGAACGAAGTAATATCGATACTTATAAGAGGTACTGTGCCCAGTGAAAGGGAACAATGAAGACAGTTTCGTCTATTCTGGGCCAATTTCAAGCGCAAGTAGGACTAAAATATACGTAAACTTTGCACTTCAAACCCACAACCTTTGTACGATAAAAAATATAATAAAAGCTTGTCAAAAACTTCAGTTTGTAAACAAATACACGCTTGGCACATTCTTTAATTTTTTTGGATGAAAATACTTGTTTGTTTGCTTGATTTGATTCTTTACGTCCAAGTCGACACGTTTTCAGCTATGTTGTGATGGTTCTTCATGGGTTGAACCAGTAGTAAGAAAGTATTAATGTGTCTTGGTCAAACACATAACGCAGTGACACAGATGGGGGTATACCAAGGAGTTTCTTGGTATTGAGTCAAGCATTGTACGATAAAGCCACTGTGCACCCTCCATGAAATCAGGGACCAAGCTGGCCCAGAATTTTAGGGAGAAGTGACTTCTCCCTGCAGGAAAATTAGGGAGAAGTGACAGTAAGATAGGGAGAAGTTATAGCGCAAAATTACGGCATTTTCTGTCAATTTAGAAGCAAATTAGCCATTACATATACTATTGCCATTTAATGGAGGGGGA
This sequence comes from Loripinus fragilis, assembly GCA_964019695.1. Lineage (NCBI taxonomy): Eukaryota > Metazoa > Mollusca > Bivalvia > Lucinida > Lucinidae > Loripinus > Loripinus fragilis. Next base: position 182,287 of record CAXHUL010000002.1, read on the forward strand.
AACACGATGCAGTGGTAGTATATTGTCTGATAATGTCACCACAGCTTGCATTTGTGTGGTGACAGAATGAAAATGAGTCTCCCTAACAAAAAAAAAAAAATTTTTTTTTTTTTTTTTTTAGGGAGACTCCCACTTCTCCCTGGGTCCCATTTAGGGCGAAATTTCGGCTCCTAGGGCGACTATTTCGCCCTAGTCGCCCCCTAGCTTGGTCCCTGTGAAATGCTTTTGTCCGTTCTTCTCCTTCAGTTGATTTAAAAAGGCTGGCTGTCAGTAACTGGCAAAATATTAACAATTATGTATATGTAGCATGAAAGTGCCTTCGATCACCTTGAATAGTAACAGTTTGGTAAGGATAATGAGCGGGCTTAATATGTGCTGCCTCTCCTTTCTTCAGGGTTTGCAACCAGATCTTGCTAAAATTAGCCTTAGTATTTACAGAGACTAGATAGAAGCCACGGGGTTGTCTGCAGTTTGTGATTGTTGTATTTCCTGATCATACTCACTTACTATTTTTAAAGCTTTTAGCGGGCCAAGTTCAGCTGCTTAGCTATATACTTTCCAGGGAGCAAGTTACAAAGGCACGCATCAGACTGGCCGGATGCACAGACTGGTCTGCACCTTTGTTGTTCACATGCGACAGAGTCAGGTTCTTTCACGACAGAGGCCCAAGTTGGATGTGAGATATACAGAAGGGCTTTAAAACCCTAACACGGTATAATGACAATAGATAATTCTTTATAGTGGGGAAGACCTCATATATATATATATATATATATATATATATATATATATATATATATTCGTTGCATTGTTGCCCCTTCCTCAAATAAAAGTACCCACTTTTTGAGTCGCATAATCAACACATAAGAATCATGTGTCCATCGGCGGTTGCGTGGTCGTATTCCGCATTGTCACACTTTTGGTTTGCGATCGATAACTTTTGAAGGGATTCATCAATTTAATCATCCATCAAACTTTGCAGAAGGGTAAAGCATCAATTATACAGGTTAAGTTCGAAAGTGGCGGTTATCCACAAACTTATTAAGAGTTATTGCCCTTTTTTACTTAGAGTTTGGCTAAAGTGTGGTTTACGATCAATTACTTTTGGAGGGATGCAACACTGTCATTCAAATTTAACACTGATAAAGCATTATAAAATAGTTCGAATTTTGAGGTAATTCGCCAATTTTTGACTGAGTTTTGGCCCTTTTTGACTTAGGTTTAGGCTAATGCAAAAGCTATATTGTCTTTTTGTAGAATAAACATCACATTTCTCAAAAACTATTATATCTTACAACTTCTCACTATAGGCAATGATTACCCAGTGCCTGTAGATAAGCATAACCGTGATTAAAAATTTACTGCTCCTCCGCCAAGTGGGGTCAAAGGTCAAATATGTAAATTTCGCAATAACTCAGTCAGTTGTCATTATTTTTTACAGAAATTTCGCATGCCGATAGAGTTACAGTAAATAAGAAACATGTCAAACGCAAGTTTTGATCGAAGGCCTGTGCCAGACCCCCTGGGTGGACTTAGTGGGTGGGGTCAAAACGTCAAAATTCAACTTTTTCGGAACATGATCATGTTACATATCACATTAAAGGGAAACATGAATGCAGCAACATGGTAGCAAATATTTTGCACGCGGAGCCCTGCTCACCCCCATCCCCTGACCCTGGGGTCAAAAGGTCAAAATTCAACTTTTCCAGAACATGGTCAGATTGCATACCAAATTAAATAGAATCACGAATGCGGAAACATGGTAGCATATATTTTGCCCGCAGACCCCCTCTTACCCCCGCACGACCCTGGGGGTGGGGTCCAAATGTCAAAATTAACTTTTTCAAAACATGGTCATGTTGCATATCAACTTAAATGGAATCACAAATGCAGCCACATGGTAGCAAATATTTCCACCGCAGACCCCCCAGGGCCCTGGGGGTCAAAAGGTTGAAATTAAACTTTTTCAGAACATTGTCATGTTGCATATCAAAGGGAATCGCGAATGCAGCAACATGGTAGCAAATGCGGACAGAGGTAAAATAAATAAGAATCATATCCAACCTGACTTTTGATCGAAGGACTGTGTCTGACCCCTGGGTGGACTTAGGGGGTGTCGTCAAAGGTAAAATTACACATTTTCAGAACATTGTCATGTTGTATATCAAATTAAAGCGAATCACAGGCGCAGTAACCTGCAACATGGTTGCAAATATTATGCCCGCAGACCCCCCCCCCCCCCCCCCCCCCCCCCCCCCCCCCCCGACCCTGGGGGTCTAAAGATTAAAATTTAACTTTTTCAGAACATGGTCATATTGCATATAAGATTAAAGGCAATCACGAGTGCAGTAACATGGTAGCAAATATTTTGCCCCCATGCCCCCCTCCCCCGACCCTAGGGTCAAAAGGTCAAATTTAACTTTTGCATAACATGATCATCTTTCATATCATCTTTCATGGCGCAAATTAACTTTTGCATAACATGATCATCTTTCATATCATCTTTCATGGCGCAAATTAATTTAACTTTTGCATAACATGATCATCTTTCATATCAAATTAAAGGGAATCGCGAATGCAGCAACATGGTAGCAAATATTTTGCCTGCAGCCCCCTCTCCCCTCAGAAGGTAAAAATTCAACTTTTTCAGAACATGGTCATGCTGCTCATCAAAGGAATCGCGAATGCAGCAACATGGTAGCAACTGCAGACAGAGGTACAATAAATATGAAACATATCAATCATAATTTTGGATCTAAGACCTGTGCCGGACCCCCTGGGTGGACTTAGGTGATGGGATCAAAATGTCAAAATTCATTTTTTTTAGAACATGGTCATGTTGCATATCAAATTAGAGGGAATCACGGATGCAGCAACATGGTAGACAATATTTTGGCTGGGAACCCCCTCCCACCCCCTCTTACCCTGGGGGTCAAAAGGTCAACATTAAATTTTTACAGAATATTATCATATCAAATTAAATAGATTCTCGAATTCAGAAACATAGCCGCATATAATCTGCCTACATACCTTCTCCCTACCCCACTCGACCTTGGGTGTGGGGTTAAAGGTCAAAAATCAACTTATTGAGAACATGGTTATGTTGCATATGAAATTAAATATACTGAAGGACTTTAGAAAGCACCACCTGCTAAAATGCCAATTTATTGTCAAAATGTAATATTTTAATTATATGAAAATTAAAATTGACACGTCCCTACATTCGGCTTGCAGTCAATAAGAAAATCGAAACGCTGTGGCTTATGGTTGCCGTGACGTTGCAATTATTCTGAGACATCCCATTTTTAAAAAAGTCACAGAGTACCAATACCTTCCATTATGAGGGCAAAAAAGTTTTGGAACTGATGTTTGTTCTTGAAAGCACAACGAAAGACACATCGAATCATGAAGTTTTAGGCTTCTGGGAACATTCGTCTAAGTGACGTCATTATTGTTTTTGAAGTAATTGGCTGCTTATATCCTAAGGATAAGGAATAATCAAAATGTTTAAGTGCAACAAGATACACCACAACCCGTTGCGTAGAAGACAAAAGGGCCGTGACATGCGGGAACGCCATCCGCCTGTTATTGCTGTTTGAAAAATTAAGACTGACGTTAGCAAAGAAACGCTGCGACTGGGAGTGTAATAAAACGATTATTTCCGATTATTTCCGAAACTTTTCTTGTTTTTCGGTTGGTTAAGACATCTGGCTACCAGCTCAAAGTGTTTGCTTTTAAATTGAACTAATCTCACAGCTGTCAGACGACAATTGTTGAAAAACACTAACGTCAGCGTTACGTCAGAATGAACCGCATTAGCATATCGAAACTATGGCAAATCATGGTCCATTGCATAAGCGGATAAAAAATGATAAAGAAAACATCCTCAAATCAACCATGTGGAAGAGACAGTGAATATATAACTGGCGCGTTTCTAAAGTCCTTCAGTATAGAATCGCGAAACAAGCAACATGCAAATATTTTGGCCGCAAATCCCCTCTCCCCGCCTCTCTGACCCTGTGGTCAAAAGTCAACTTGTTCAGAACATGGTCGTGTTGCATATCAAATTAAAGGGAATCACAAATGCAGCAGTGTTGTAGCAAATATTTTACCCGCAGACCCGCCCCATGGTCATGCTGCATATCAAAATATAGCAAGAAGTGAGCGAAGCTCACATACCCCCGGCGGTAGCCATCAGAGGTTGTAACACTTTCAGAGAAAAGACAAAATTGTCAAAGATTTCATAATCCTGAATCAAGTAGTTTCTGAGAAACTTTGATGAAAAATGTCCATATGTGTTATATAAGAGTGACAGAAGGAAAAATTGAAAATTTGTAAAAAAATAGCAGCCGAGAGATCTGCGACAGAAATTTTCATTGGAGAGAAAGAAAAATGAATAAATAAAGGGACTGATAAGCAATATGTGGCTGTTCTTTTGTTACACAATACAACTAATCACTATCAAGCTTTTTACCAAATTTCAGAATCCTAACTCAAGTAGTTGCTGAGAAATCTTTGACAGAAAAAAATGTCTTTATGTATTATATAACAGTGAAAGAAGAAAAAAATGAAAATTTGAAAAAAGAAGGCAAAATGAGGATTAGCATCTTAATTGCCATTTACACAGTACACTTTGCTTTCCTGAAGGTGTACACAAAATTTGAAAACAATGGCTCCAACAGGAGCTGAGAAATCGGTGACAGAAATTTCCATTGGAGAGAAAGAAAAATGAACAAATAAAAGGACTGATAAGCAATATGTGGCTGTTCTTTTCTTACACAATACAACTTATCACTATCAAGCTTTGTACTAAATTTCAGAATCCTAACTCAAGTGGTTGCTGAGAAATCTTTGACAGAAAAAATGTCCATATGTATTATATAAGAGAGAAAGAAGGAAAAAATGAAAGTTTGAAAAAAAAGGCAAAATGAAGATTAGCATCTTAATTTTCATTTACACAGTACACTTTGCCATCCTGAAGATGTAAACAAAATTTGAAAACACTGGCTCCAATAGGAGCTGAGAAATCTGTGACAGAAATTTCCATTGGAGAGAAAGAAAAATGAACAAATAAAGGGACTGATAAGCATAATGTGGCTGTTCTTTTGTTACACAATACAACTCATCACTATCAAGCTTTGTACCAAATTTCAGAATCCTAACCCAAGTAGTTGCTGAGAAATCTTTGACGAAAAATTTTTCCATTGGAGAGAAAGAAAAATGAACAAATAAAGAGACTGATAAGCAATATGTGGCTGTTCTTTTGTTACACAATACAACTCATCACTATCAAGCCTTGTACCAAATTTCAGAATCCTAACCCAAGTAGTTGCTGAGAAATCTTTGACGAAAAAAAAAGTTTACAGACAAACAAACAAACAAACAGACAAACATAATTACAGAAAAGGCAAAAACTATATACCCCCTATATACTTCGTACCGGGGGTATAATTAAAGGGAATGGGGTATAGGGCACCATGCAAACACATATTCTCTCCTTACACTCACACTCAACTGTAGGTTGGATTATAACATAAAATAAATTCTGAATGTGATCGTGTTGTATATAAAATTAAGGGGAAAGAAGTATAGACTTACATAGAAGCACTTTGACCTTACACACACCCCTGACCTCTAGGTCAGGTCGAAGTCAGACAGATAAGTTTATTTTGTATTGAACTAACCACTGAAAACTAGTTGATAGGCTTTTAACCTTGATCTGTATGATACCAAAGGTGAACTTAGGGGTTGGAGGAATGGGATTTATGTTTTGTGATTTAATAGTTTCTCTAAAATAACCCTTCACCGAGAAAATATATTTGACAAATTTTCCTTGTTTGACTTCTGTTCTGCCAGGTGACACATCCGATTCTCGGAATTCTATATCATAACGAGTGCTAGCTTTGATTTTCATGTAAGAATGTAAATATATAAATGTTTTGATGTATCTGCATGTGCATGCATGCTTACATTTGTGTGTGCATGCATGCATGTATGGGAGTATGAAAAATTTAGGAGCATGTACATGTGTTTTCATATGTACATTGATGTGTGTGCGCATGCATGCTTGCTTGTATGTACATTTTTGCAATATCCCTCCACAAGTATTGAAGTTGGCATCGCTGGCTCCACCCCCCCTCCCCCCCCCCCCCCCCCACCAATATTGAAAAGCTTCCTACGCATATGAGCCAAGCAGCAATTCTTCGGCCACCGTTTGAAACACAAAATTATTTTACGTTCATTCCTCAGGGGTAACAACCTACGTCATAGCGTGGGTGTTGTAAACACGTAGTATGACGCCATCTTTGATTTGCAAGGTTAGTTTTTCCCTTCGTAAATGTCGTACAAATTAGTGTCTGTCAAAACTAAGCAGTGCATGCGGTGCCTAACATCACACTTGAACAGAATATACAATGGTCACGTCCAGAAATGCCGTTGCCTTTGTAAACATTCACCCACAAAAATCGAAGTGGGTGACTGCTTAAATTATCCTCGTGTCTCCCGCTTCGATTCTTGTGGGTGAATGATAACAAAGGCAACGGCATTTCGGGGCGTGGCCGTTATATATTCTGTTCAAGCGTGATGTTAGCCACCGCCTGCACTGCTTTGTTTGTACAGACACTCATTTGTTTAATTTTACGAAGGGGAAAACTGACCTGTACAAATCAAAGATGGCGCCGCACTACGTGTTTAAAACATCAATGCTATGACGTAGGTTGTTACCCTTGTTCCTTAAAGTAAGAAAGGATGCAAAGATCAGCAACCGATACACTCAAGTAACACATTTGACCCAGGACACCCCATTGGGAAGTGATAAAACACAATAAATCACCATATACAAGAGAGCCAAAAGGTCAGCCCTTTCCAAGCAGGTGATCACAGGACTGCAATAAATAGACGACAAGATAGCATGACAAACACAAAACATAAGTAACAAAAAAGATCCACAAAAGAAGCACCGCCATGGAATGGTCAGTAAAAATACATATACTTTTAAGTCAAGTCTCCTTTCCCACATACTCATAGCACTCGTCAACATCAAGATTAATGCAAACCTAGAAAAGACACAAAGCAATGCATAGCAAACCATAGAACAAACACAGAACCCACATCAGGAGCAACAGTCAACAACGAACCAACAGCAGAATCACTGCCTTAGAATGTACAGCAGCCTAAGCCACATGTCATCATTGTTTGTTAAATATAGTCTCACTTCTGAAACATTTTCGTTTCAGTAAACCAACACTCATGAGTTTCAATAGCACAATGGAAAATCCAGGATACAAATGCTACAACTGCCCTCTCTATTCTGAATTTGATACAGTCATAAAACACTCCATTGTCACTCATTCAGGAAACACTTTAAAATATCGAAGACCACTCATACATCTAAGTAGTGTCCACAAGTGTAAACTGACAGGTGGCGGCCATTTGGCGGCCATCTTGGTTATCGGACAAAGCCCATATTCAAACTTAGACGAGAGATTGATAAAAGTAATATATATGTGAAATTTGGCAGCAATTGGGTAATAAATGACTAAGAAAGAGTGTCTATAAGTGCAAACTAATAGGTGGCAGCCATTTCGTTAGCCATCTTGGTTAACTTTCGTCGGACAAAACTCGTATTCAAACTTTAACGAGAGTTTTATGGAAGCAATCCAATATATGAAATTTGGAAAAAACTCTGATAAAAAATGAAGTAGTGGACACTGATAGGCGTTGGCCATTTTTTGGTCGTCTTGCTAATTGTTCAACAGATAAAAAAAAAACGTATTCAAACTTTTATTTTCTTGTGCTTTGGGATCATGGGTTTTATTGTGGAACTTTGAAACTATTAGATGGTAACTGATGAGGCCCAGAAAATTTGCACACTCTTGTTTCAGTTCTTTGGTGCATTCTTTGCTTTTTAAGGATAACCTTTTTAAGAACACATTTGACTTCACTACAGCTGGTGATTGGGACTATGTGGCGGTGGTAGAACGTCTCCCTGCCCTTCAATATAGTGTATATTTTATTTTCTTGTACTTTGGGATCATGGGTTTCATTGTGGAACTTAAAAACTATTAGAGGGTCACTGATAAGGCCTAAATGGCAGAAACTAGCTAGTCCGGCCAAGATAATTTGCACACTCTAATTTCAGTTCTTAAGTGCATTCTTAGCTTCCAAAGGATAACTTTTTAAGAACATATTTGACTTCACCACAGCTGGTGATTGGGACTTTGTGGCGGTGGTAGAACGTCTCCCTGCCCTTCAATATAGAATATATTTTATTTTCTTGTACTTTGGGATGATGGGTTTCATTGTGGAACTTAAAAACTATAAGAGGGTCACTGATGTGACCTAAATGGCCGAAACTAGCTAGTATGGCCCAGAAAATTTGCACACTCTAGTTTCAGTTCTTTGGTGCATTCTTTGCTTCCAAAGGATAACATTTTTATGAACATATTGAACGAGAGTTTGATGGAAGCAATCCATATATAAATTTGGAAGAAAACCGATTATAATGACTAAGTTATTGAGACCTGACGTGGCGGCCATTTTTGCAGCCTTCTTGCTTATCGTTTGACAGAAAAGAAAACTGTATTCAAACTTGAACGAGAGGTTGATGATGATATGATATTTGGAAAAAATCCGATTAAAAATGACTAAGTTAGAGTGACCACGGCAACGGACAGAAAGAGGGATGGACGGACAAGCCCAAAACAATAGAAATAATGTTTTGTTCACTAGTTGATAGGTTTGTCAGTTGATTTTTTGCGATGGTGGCACGTGCACTTGCGTGTGGTGCGCGCGCGTGTATGCGTGCGTGAGAGTGTGCGTGCATTTGTGTGTGTGTTATTGTCAAGATGCTGTAACGAAAATTCACAAACCTATTTTTGTAAACATCCAACCTTCATAAATATTCATGTAACAAAGAGATACATGTATACTTCTACCACGACCTCTAAGTAATGACCCTCGATTCATACAATGCATTTACCATTACAGTCACGCCTCAAAGCGTTTTGTGGAAGTATACCACGACGTGAACTTACCTGTATATTATACTACCCATTCAGTGGAGCATAACACCATGCAATTAGAAACTGTTGGATTACAAATGCTATGTTTACAGTAGCATGTTACCTTTACACAAGGCCGTCATCGCCGGTCCAGCAGGTCCGTCGAGCGCCTGGACCACTTTTTTGGCCGAGTAGGCTCTCCGCCATGTCCCTTTTGCTGGTTTTGGCTCACTTTACTCTGTGCTTACCATTTATTGATGCAATTATCAATAACGCGCGCTGCGCGTGTGAAAACATTGAAAAATTATAATGACACCTGCTTAATTAATTTCATAATCAGATGGTCAAAATGGACGTTATCATACTTATGGACCATGTCAAGAGAAAACCCGACGTAGCTGCATGTGAACGTCAAAGTCGCAGACCAGCCTGCACATCCACGCAGTCTAATCAGCGCCTTTGTTATTCGCTCCTAGGAAAGTATAATTGTAAACTTGCTACACTCAAATTCCAGCATTCTAGCTAATCTCTGTAACTGAGTAGGTTGGTTTGAGTCTTGCATGGTCAGAAACCCCGAAGACAGGTTTTCTTGTTGAGGTCCAGATAATTCTATGATCCCTTAAATTGACAATTAGTTTTTTCTTCTTCTAATTAACATGTCGATCGATAAAGTATGTTTAAAACGTGTTGACTTTACATATTTGAGCATCATGAGCCTGTGTTGTTACAATGCATTCTGTTACAGATATACAGGTCCCGCCTGTTCCAATTCAGCCCAAGACTTTTCGGTTCTACCAACGTTCATTCGACTTTAAGAAGCCTGAGCAGAGAAGCGTTTAGCCGTCGTGGTTTGACAGTAGGCCCTGGCTCCATTACGATGAAGCCAAAGATCTCATCTTATGCCTACCGAAGCCAAAATCTAGATGAAGCCTGCATCCTTAACGGGTGTTCTACAAGTAATTGAAAAGACTAAGTGTATATCTTTTCGAAAACACAACTCTTTGAAGGACCACCAAGGATCAGTGCTAAAAGTACTTTCCAAATACGGGGACATAGGTAAAATAAAGTCAAAGAAACATGCTGTAGAAAATTTTTTTTAAAAAATTGTGACCGTCTGAAAACAATTTTGTCCAGCATTTTGTTTCTCGCGTGACAAGAAATATCTTTTCTAGCAAAAGATTGTGACCAAAAGTACTGAAATCTTGTCCCAAATGCATAAAAACCCATTAAAAACACACATAGAAGTGCCCAAAATTTAAAAAAAAAAACTTGGGGGAGACCCCCTAAACCCCCCTGTCGAGAGGGGGATTAATCCCCCCTCTCGTGTCTTCGGCACTCGATGTAATCTGATTGCTCGCTGGGCATAAAAAGCCTTATTAAAGGGTTTTCCACAGTGGGCCTTATGAAATGTACTTTCCACTGCCTATACATCTTACCATACAGCTGTTTAAAGCAGGATAAAATTATTGAAATGTAAGCCTACAAACCTACATACAGACAGCAGATGCGGGAGTCTCTAACATACTGAAAAAAGTGATGCAGATTGACGTAAAAAGTTGTTAACCCTTTATGAACTAATTGAATTCTGCCTACTGGTTATATACAATAAACCTGGGGTGGTACAATGTATATATTGCTGGTCACAGGTTTTTATTAAAAAAAGTTGCATTTCTTTCTCTGAACATCATATTTGTATAATTAAACAGTGTAGACCCAGATGAAATGCCGTATGATGCGGCATTATATTTGGGTCTTCACTGTCTGCCAAAGTACACATTTAGAAGCCAATGGTATACACAGGGTGAAATAAATAGCCTACTTTCTGCTCTAAATTCGAAGATTTATGACCAACATTTGCTTTCACTTCGTGCAGTCGTAGTTTTTACTTTGTACATTAAATAAATAGCAGTCGATTCTACCGATACAGTTTCTAATTCACCGCTATAAGGGGGTTCAGTCATATATAGCTGAATATCTCAAAATCGAAAAAAACGGATCAGTCTGAGATTTCTGGTATTGTAGGATCATAAGCCTCTCGAACTTCTGGTGAAAATCGTTTTTAGCTAAGTTGTTTAAATTTGAAACGGGAAGATAAAAAGCTGTTGATTTTCGCTTTTTTGACAACTATCCCTCTAAAAGAATGCGTTTCTTGCGCTCCAACGATACACTGTCGTTGTTTTTGCACGATATTATGACATGTATGCATATATCAAAGAAATATAATGAGATCCACGGCGGAAGGACAAATCTAACTATAAGGAAACATGCCAAAATACTTACCACCCCCTCACAAATTTAGGCCAAAAGCTCTCGATTCTACCGATACAGTCGATTTCACTCGATTTCAGGCGCACAGTGAATCGATACTGTGTTTTTTGGTTTTAAATATTATTATCTGTTGCACTTGTAATATTTGTCCTAGAGCTGTCGCAATACGAGGCCACGACGCGAGAAAAACTGTCTTCTGAGTTTCCGACAAAGCGAGTCTCAAACCAGTCTCCTCGGCTTAACAAGCTAGCTAGAAAATTGAAGTTTCGCTCGTAGCAAGTGTAGATATGACTCTTCCAAAAAGCAATTGCGGATGAGACTGTGTGGATGCGCAGGCTGATCTGCGCCTTTGTTGTTACAAATCACCGAAAACAATTTTTCTCAGTCGCAGTCCAGTTGCTTATGTCATTTTACCATGAGCGCTTAGAAAGCAAGATGCGAAATTTGATTTTCGTGAAATATGATATACATGTAACTCAGACGGAATTGTTATTTGCGCAGTCTCTTCAAAGCATTTGCAGTGTGTATGTAGACACAGCAAGAGTATCCTGCTAGTGACTGTTTTCTTTATCATACAACCTGATATACGATAGTAAACATGGTAATCATTGAACTGTATAAAACACTTGCTACCCATATGAAATACATTGAGGGAAAATGAGGAGTTTTCTAAATCGAAAACGACTAAGTAACTTTATTTTACAAGATATTCCAGACGTATTTTCAAATCTTAAATGTTCAAACATGCAATTGTATATTAGGCGGTCATATATTATCTGCATGTGCAAAATTTCAGTCCGAATTCATATCATTTAAGACATTTTAAAAAAGAAAAACGATGTCCACTGAATTTCTGACGGCACAATAGATTTCAATACACACTCTTATAAGTGAAGTTCGTTCTACCAAGAAGACTGAATTGAATGCCCTGTTGGTCTCGCCTGAATGTCTTTAGCCCAGCTGGAGGCAATTTTGTTTGTTTTGTTGCTTTACCTCCCAATCGACAGCTATGGTCATGGTGGGACGGTGACAGTTCACATAACCACACCTTTTCCTGGGCAAGCTTGAACAAGCAGTTAACCAGTAATTCGTGCACATCCTTACGCTTGTAATTGACATCAACCCTCCTTAAATGCATCAGCGGAAGGGAGGAGAATGACCGTAAAATAATTCCATAGTCAATCTTCATGAAAGTACGGGACCGGGCTGGGATCGAACTAGCGACCCCTGAATATGCAGTCAGACACATATCTGTAGCCTGACACGTTACCGACTGCGCTACCCTTCTCAGTTGGAGGCAATTTTGTAAAGCAGAATGGAATTTATTTGAGTAACTTTGCCTGAGGGTAATATATCAATATATTAACCCTTTGTACTTGGGGAAACCCCTAAATGAGTACTTTTGCAAACATTGAAGACCCAGAAGAAAAGCAGCATCATGCTGCATTTCATCTGAGTCTACACTGGAAAGATCAAAAAGATCTTCAGACATTAATTATTTTTTGGAAAACTATTACCTGACCCCCCCCCCGTTGTACAAAGGACTAACCAAAGTTTGTTGCATAAAACAAGAAGGATGAACCCATTAGTGTATATAAAGGGTTAAAAGACAACTGGAGTACCAAAGAAGGATAAGTTCTATACGTAAAAACGTACTTGCTAAAAATGCTTAAGTTTCAAATAAGTTCTGATGCTCTTTCCTTGATTAAAAGGTGACTTTTGTCATCTGTCTTTAAATATTGCAAACAGTTTGAACTATGATCAACAGAATGTTGGTCATGATCTGGGCCCTCACTGTTTGAATTTTTTTCGAATCACATTATAAGTCATAAATATAAAGCCCAGTGTTTAAAATATACACGAACATAAGTTGGAACAAGAATACACATTTCCCTGAAATGGCAAAGCAGAAGAGAGTGGATCCAGATTTGGCTGCCCCACGTGGAGCAATCTGATCTGTGTCTACACTCCCCTACAAAATTTTGTTCTAAAAGTTGGAGGTGTTCTTGAACATTTAGAACTGTTCAGAACTTCTAGAACTGTTCTAAACAAGTCAATAAATCATAAGTGAAACCTTTGAAGAATACATTTTAAGCACGAAACGATTCACAACTCAATAATTTTGTTAATTTTTCTTGACAACCAAACCTGATACACATGCCTTATATAATGTACCTGAGTGTTTTTACCATGAAAGAAGTACTAAAGAGCCTTCCTACCAGAGAGATACTTCCGCCAAAAGGCTGGTAACAACAACAACAACACTTGTTCTAGAACTCTTGTTCTACAACCGTTCAAAAACATTGTTCCAGAACAAATCAAACAATTTCTAGAACTTGTTTTTATTCTAAAAGTGTTCTTGAAATAGCCGAGAACATTTTAGAACAAATCAAGAACCAATAAGTTCTACAAATGTTCTAATAATATTCTGGATCATTTTTAGAACCTTTCTAGGACAAATTAAATTTACATAAACTTTTAGAAAATGTTTCAAAGTTCTAGACCATTTGTCTTACTTTTTAGAACAAGTTAATTCTACAAATATACTAAATAATTCTAGAACCTTTTTGGAACATCACGAGGAAAAAATAAGTTAATGAAATTATGTCAATCTACTATTTAAATTAAGTACTAGAACATATATAGTACTAGTTCTAGAAAAATGTTCTAAAAAATTCTAGAACATTTTTAGAACATTTAAAGAACAAGAATGTCATAACCAGATGGATGTTGGGGAAATCATGGCTGCCAGAATTGGAGGGATAATATGGAGGCTCTTCAAAAAAACATTTGTTTGGCAATTTCTAGATGGTAAATATGATAGTGGTATTGCCTGTGACAGTAAGTAGACCTGAGAAAAAGCTGCTCTAAGGTTTTCAGTATTGATTTTTGCTGGGATTGTTGTTTGTTTGTTTTTAGCAAATGTAAGACAATATTTTGAAATGGATGGGGTAACTGGTTGGCATGTTACCACAATGAGAAGATGGCATGGCTTACTATAATCAGAGGTTGAGAAGTTAACATCAAGTTGCTAATAATGCAATGTTGCAGTTTTGCAATGAATGCTATTTATTTTTCAATTCACTAATATTTTGAAGAAATATTTTTTCTGAAATTCACTGAACCAGCAAGTTTTAAAAAAGTTAGAAAATGTTCTAGAACATTTTAGAACATTTCTAGAAAAAGCATGTCATAACCAGATGGATGATGGGGAAAAACATGGCCGCCAGAATTTGAGTGATTATGAAACTCCCCAAAAAGCACTTGTGTGGCAATTTCTAGATGGCAAATATGATAGTATTATCGTCTTGGACAGTGAGTAGGCCTGGGGCACAGTTTCTAAGGTTCTAAATGTTAATTGCTGCCATGGTTGATAGTTTTCCAAGCTGAAATGCATGGCAATGTTTTGAAATGAGTGGGGTAACAGGGTGGCAGCATTCAGTCCAATTAAGGGTCTCTGTTATGTTTCCTCAATATTTAATTCTTCTTCAGTTGATGTTTATTTATTGTGTCACCTGCATGAGCATGGAAGGCGCTTTTGATTACTTTTTGGGGGTTTAACCCCATGTCAACAGCATTTCAGATATAAAAAAATGGCATTTCATGGAATCATATTTTCAAATGATCTGGTGCTGCAGCGACTATCACTCAACCCACAAAAGTTTGTTAAGCAGATACACAGCTGGCTTTAAGTGATAAAATTTCGAGACGAATATTTTGCGAAGTAAAACATTGACCAAAATATTACCTTTATTTACAGCTATCTACACTAGTTGTGCACTCGTCGACTGCAGCCGCCACATGATGACTGCGCTGTTCGAGTACAGTGGTTCTATAGCGCGGACATGCCATCCCATTTTTTCTTCATACCTAGGCTCGGGCCCAGCATCTACCATTCACTCAAAAAAAATATCAGGAATTTCAAGCACCCCAAAAAATATTTGAAATTTTACCAATTCAAAAAAATTTCCCCATTCTGTACCTTAACCTTAAGGAAAAATGAATGAGGTGTGATCATAATATCATTCAGTATTGATAGTGACAAATAGGACAGACCCTGATGAAACGCCGCACTTTGCATAGTCTCATCTGGGTCTTCGCTGTTTGTAAATGTTCACTTTTGGGGATCATTTGCTAAAATATACATTCATTGCATCTTAAAAGAAAAAAAATGAGTTGTGTACGCCGTATCATGCGCGGATCCGGGAATTTTCGTCAGGAATGTGTGTGTGTGGAGGGGAGGGGGGTGTTCCAGGTCCATCTGTTACAAAAAAGCCCTGGCGACGTTCTTTTTTCAATTTAATTATTTTAGTCCTCAACTGATATTATCTGAATATAGAAGTCCAATGATTAATCTCAAAGAAAATAATACTATCATTTTCCAAGGTTTCAGAGCCAGGGGATCCAACTTTTTCAGGAGAAGGTCCAATCACAGAAACCCATATAGCTTGTGATTTTCCAGGGATTCCGCTTTCCGCACCCCCCCCCCCCCCCCCCCCCCCCGGATCTGTGCATGCGCATATTGGCTTTAGAGATTGCCACTTTGAATTTTTGACCTGGCCGCCACGTTTTGCACGTCCCTGTGGATAAATCGTTTACAGAAAAATACTGAAAAATAATATTATAACGACCTACCTTCTGGCTCTATGGTTGGCTTGGATGTTGTAAAGCTTGAACATGAAAATGGTGACGCCATCTTGATTTTGTTTGAAAATAAGAGATACAGTAGTACGTTATGTACTTCGATAATAATCTTAGCAGAGGAAGTGGCCGCAAGCAACATTGGTTTATATACCAGTCGTCACGTGATTTCTAGCGCACGTGACTGAACGTCCCCAAGCCAAGACAACTTTGTTTGCAAGCGATTTGGACAAAGTCCGACAAAAACATCGTTCGTGATGTGGACCCAAACTGGAATCGCGGATCCAGAGGATGGGACTGGGCGTCTGGACAGCTCTCCCAACCCCCGGAAAATCACAGAGCTCTATATGTTTCCTTAAAAATCGCAAGTCCGGACCCCTGGAAAGCTACCCAACCAGTATTCAGTGCCAGGTCATCACCGACTCTTCTTCTTCTGCTACTGCTTCTTCTTCTTCCAAATGCAAGCATGCTAGAGAACCACTGTACTCGAACAGTCCGCAAAATATCTTGGTATAACAATCACAGAGAACATTGACTGGGGTCAAAATATCTCTGATATTTCGTCCAAAGCAGGAGTACTAAGGAGGTTGCATACTCGGGTCCGAGTTGCATACAAAACTTTGGTACGCCCTAAACTGGAGTATGAAGCATCCATTTGGAGCCCATATTGTAAAACTCAGATTCACCAAGTGGAGAAGGTACAGAGGACGGTAGCCTGCTGGACCTGCAGGAGGGTGGCGCAACACTAGTAGTGTTGGCGAGATGCTCGATGAGCTGCAATGGCCAGCTCTGGAGGCCCGGAGGGGTCAATCTTCTCTGCTTTTCTTCCACAAGATTCATTGTGAGTTTATGTCTAGTGATAAAGACAAGTACTTGTAGGCCACTGGCTGGATATGGTTTACCTCCCCCCACTTCAGGGGGAATTTTGTAGACAATATTTTTCTTGTAGACCATATTTTTCTTGAAGCCTAATGCCTTGCAAGCATTTTGCAACATGTTAGCCCTATGACAATGACAGCGTTAAGCTGTAACAGCCTGTCACATATGTTACCCTACAAAATATTTGATAAATAAAATTCTTCTTAAGACTTCAGAAAAGTGCAAAAGATTAGGTAAGATTTCCAAATTGGTTATATTTTCTTAGTAAGCTATTACTGGACCATAGATTTTGACATTTGAAAACAAATATAGTCACCCTCAATGTAGTGTATGTTTCATTTTTTCAGTGAACCCCCTTTAAAATGATGTATGAATCTAATATAGTTTCTCTTGAATTTAATTGAAACCTGTTTATGTTCATTAATTTGGTATTATATTAAAGCTTTTTTTATTTACTTTTGCAAAACTGCAAGCCTTACGTTTCTATCTTATATACTTTTTGAGTTATTAGATGTTGAACATGGTAGCCCCAAATCACACAAAAATGTAAAATGTAATTCTCTAGGCCTTTCGCTGGCTATAGTCCCCCTTCCCTCCAGGGAGAATTTTATACACTATAATTTCCAGATAGTGCATAATATAAGCCTATTGACCCCGTCTCACAAATACTCGAGTCAGAACGAAGACAAATATGCCATGCTCCAAAATGTTGCATATTTGAATAGCTAGGGCCATACATGCCTGGTGCAAAAAATCAAAACAGTAGTAGAATTTATTCGACCGTAACCTACCAATATTAGTTTAGTTGTTTAAATGATGATAACCTACAAATATCGGCAATTCTTCCCTACGGAAGAGGCATCGTGCCATACATATTTTTTTAAACCATCGACGCAGATATTTCTTTACATTCCTCGCGTTTTGACTATCATTCTTTCAGCGTCAACGTCTTTTTTGCAGACTATACCAGCTTATACATAATTGTTGATTGCCCTGACTCTGCTGCGCAGATACTCACTTTGGATCTAGAAAGACTCTATAATTGGGCAGTGCATTGGCTTGTAAAATTTAATCCCATTTAAACTGAATCATTATTGTTTTCTAGAAGGGTTAATCTACAAGATCACCCAACTCTCTTTTTTAATGAAGTTCCAATACAAGAAGTTGTATCTCATAAACATTTAGGGGTGTATTTATCTCAACCACATATTGATTTTATCACCGACTCGAATATATCTTCTTAGAATGATTGGAAATCTCTTGAAACTATCTACCAACTAGAAGCTGGACGTATTGTCAGTGGTGCAACAAAACTGGTTGTAATCGACACTCTACAAAGAGCTTGGATGGCTGAAACTCTCTGAGAGAAGGGATCTTCACAAACTTGTCTTGTTCTTACAAATGAATCATGGTTTATCGCCTCTTTATTATCAAATCTTCTACCTCTCCATGTTGGCGAATTATCAACTTATAGACTTCGAAATGCTGAAAACTATGTAGGCATTTATGCAAACACTCGTGCATATGCACAATCCTTTCTCCCTTAATTCAACCTTACAGGCATAGATAAATACACCTGGACAGGTTCGATCAGCAGATACTCCGGCTGCATTTAAACACCTCCTAACCCTTGATACACCTAAAGTACCCACATATTACGACTGTGGTGATCGACTGGATCAAATCTCACATACACGCATTAGAACAGAATGTAGTTCCTAAAACCAGCATCTTTTTAGACGCAACTTGGTACAAAACCCCTATTGTTTTTGTGGTGAAGTTGAAGATAGCAAACACTTCCTTTTGACATGTCCTCGTCATAATCAGACGAGAGCTGAAATGGTCTTATCAATACAACGAAAAACAAACGTGCCACAGTGGAACTAACCACAGATATTTTGCCTTTTGGCACTGACACTGTTTCAGAAGAGGTTAATACATCTATATTAAACTCTCCAAGCGTTTCTCTCAGTAAGAACAATAAAATTATATTGACACTTTTTGATAGATTTTCTGGGTACTGGGGTGGGTGGCGAACAAATTGCTTTGCTGTGTGTGCTAGGTTTCTGAATTCAATGATCACACTATAAGACTCTTTCAGCGTTTAGTTTCACTCACTTTCTTCACTTCTTTCTCTGTCTCTTGTATTCTTCCTCTCGTCTCTTCTTCTTACATTATTAATTTATCTCAGAATACTGCATTATTCAACCTCTTATAATTTCACATATATCTATAAAACCATAAACAATTTCAAAGCTGGACCACACTGTCAAGATCGTGGTATTGATAACCTGCAAGTGTACAAATCTTTCAAACATATACAGTTTTATTTGAAATGTCAAAGAGATATATTGTAAATAATATTCCTGTAGTCATATGGCTTTAACAGGATAAGAAATAAGAATATGTTGTTTATTTCATTGTTGTTCAGTTTAGGGGGGAGGGTTAATTATTTAATAATATCTCACAGACTAGACGGTGAAAATTGCTAATTTTGCAACAATGGATCTTACATCATAATAACCCACAGGAAAAAATATAGAAAAATCTATTTTTGAAACGTGCTTAATTATTGTTTTAACAATATGTGGCATTTGAAAATGAAAGCAAAATTGTCAACAAGTGAGATATTCAAAATATATAACTGTATATGACTGCAAAATGGGCTTGTTACACGTTGCTTCTTTACTGACGACCTCACATTTATGTTTGAAATTAAGATTTTTATTTTAAAAATGAAGTAAAATGAATTATTCTTATCTCAATGAGTTTTAGAAAAGATGCGTAAAAAACCAATATAGGCCATTAAATGAGCAGTTATAGCTTCAAAACTAGACGGTAAATTTCCTCTATTTTTCGTCTATTTCTCTTATAATAAGCTATATGACAAATTTTCAAAGTTTGAAGAAAATTTAATTTTTGGGGAAAAAAATCGCCCAGGGGTCGGTAGTGACCTTATTTAGCGTTTTAGGGACTTCTGGAAACTTATCTGAAAATAAATAAATAAAAACAGTAGTGAGCACGAAAAATAATCCAGTATTCGTGTGAGGGAAGGATAGAAAAATCCGTCCCTCGGGATCACCGTTTGTCATCACTCGGCAAGCCTCGTGATGCCAAATGGTGATCCTCGGGAAAGATTTTTTCTATCTTGATAGATTCTTATAATCCAGCACAATGTAGAACTGCGCACCCAATAGTAGCCCAGCTTATAGAAAATGCGTTGATGAAAGACCATTTGAAGACATGATGTGGGCTATCTTCTGTATAGTTCTGTTGTGTTGAGATTCACATGATCGTTTGGCTCTAAAACCACGTTGATTGTCGGCGAGGATCTCGTGTCTATCGAAATGATCCATCATTGAGCTATGAACGCTGTGTTCGAGCACCGTACAGACAATAGACGTCAGGGATACGGGAGGGTAGGTGTTTCTCTCCTTTTTTGAAGGCTGGGACTATGTGGTTATAGTCTCGTCTAGATTGGTGCTTTGCAGCAGACTTTAAGATAAAGGCAGGAAACTCGCCTGGGCATGTTGCTATGTGTATCTTGGGGTCTCGGAGGAGCTTGAGAACGCCGTTTCGATGCAATAGGATTGAATCCATAGTAGGATGGTCGCTTGTTCCTTTTTTTGGGTGTATTGTGACGTTGTCACTTTCCCATTGGTATCCTGGGTCAGGTGTGGTGCTTGATTGTATCGATTCCTGATCTTTGCCTTCTTTCTTCTTTGTCTTCACTAGTGTATGCAAAAACAAACTTGTCGTTCAAGATCTCCACTTTTGAGCTGCTGTGCATGTCGCTATGAATGAAGGCAATTTTAGTTGTTCAGCGGGCTAACACCTGTAGATGCTTGTCGTTTGCTCTTGACATATGACCAGAACACTTTGAGGTTTTCTTTCAGGTCATTGCTGACTATCTCTTCCATGTACATGCGCGGATCCGTTTGTTTAGTTGATACCACTATAAGCGGGCCATCATCGTCCCGCTATCATCATCGTCCCGCCAGCGAAACGCCATTTAAATGGCGTTTCGTTGGCGGGACGATGGTGGCCCATCACTGAATGCTGACTTGGTAGCTTTGTGGTTTTACAGGGGATCCAGACCAGTATCGCTAAGAGGCCCTATATTTTTGTGATTTTTCAGGGGGGGGGGGGGTGTCCGGACCCCCTATCCCCCCTCTGGATCCGCACATGGTGTACTTCTTGTGGTCTGACTCATGTCCTTCTGTGCTTGCATCTTTAACCGCTTGTATCTGTTCTAGTCGACACGGCTCTTGGTGGCGTACCAACTTGTACGCAAATACGCATGTGCGTACAACTTGGGGTTTTCAGTCACAGCTAAACCTGTCTTAAGTGGCCGCTCAAAAATAGACAAAAAACGGCCTTAATGATAAATGGTAGCTTAATGAAGGTCGAAAGTATTGCAGAATGCTCCCCTTGGAGCATTCTGCAATTCGTTTGACCTGCATTAAGCGATAATTGGTCTTGATAACCAATTTTAGGTCTTTTTTTGAGTGGCCGCATTAGACAGGTTTTACAGTATGTAATTTTTGAAGTAAAATGTAACTTAAAAGTGTTTAAGTTTGTGTCTTGAGGACTCATTTTAACCCTTTGAAATGACATAAAACCATTGTCTACCACAGGGCTTCACTACTGCCACCTTACAGGAGGTAGTACCTCCATAACCCTTCAAGTGAACGTACTCTATAAAATGCCCCAGGAACGCAGCTGGCTCTTAGTCTATTTTGCATTGTGAAATGCTCTGTTCTTCACGTCTTGAAGCTCGCCGTAGCCGAGTATCCACCTACTATGGATGAGTATGTTAGGCCGGAGTCTGCTTAGTCGGATCATGATTTTTGTGTGGATAGTTCTAAAATAAGATTTATATATGCCACTAAAATGTTTATACCCCTAGGAAATGTTGCAATTATGTGCAATTTCTACTTGGTTTCGCTGTTACCCAACTTGTTTATGGGTAACAAATACAATACAATACAAATAATTTATTATAGTCTCACTTCTACATATACAAAATTAAACCTTAAACGTGTTGCATACTAAAATATGTAAGAACCATTCTTTAAGAATTATGAGAGGCTGTTTAAAATAGAAATTCTGATTGTATTTACAAATATTTTCAGACATTTATAAAAAAAAAATCAATTGTATAAATTTAATTACTCAAACTGGTTGTCAAACATGAAATGGCAAGTAAAACAAGAAATTAAGACTGGGTTGGGAAATGAAGACCATTTAATGCAAAGCTAAAGCGCAATTATAGATTAAATAATGCATAGTACTGTAAGACAGTAAGAGCCAGCTTAGAATGAATAGCATAAGTCTATATTATTATTGCACTGGCAAAAAATAATGATAGTAATAATCTCCGTAATAATTTCCATATTGTAACATTGTCACCTTGTAAGTCGATAATCCATCTCAAAATATTGTCACTTTGTTACGGGTAAGTAAATACTCTAGCTTGATGCGCCTGCACGGGCCTGCAGGCTGATCAATGTATCTGCTTTCCCACGAGTTTTCACATTATACGTCATTCCAGTATGGGCTGTTTTGCTTTATCTGTCAATGTTTTCTGGTTTTGAGAGTTGAGAAAATATTTAACTATGGACAAAATAAAGAGAAAATCCTTGCATTGTTCCATACTTTCTTGGAGATCATGAAATAATTTCTACAGTCATTCTCCTCCCTTTCGCTGAATCTTTCAAGAAAGGTTCGGCTAAAACACAGTATTGGTGCTGATGAGTGTCTCACTAGGCAAAAAACAAAACACTCCATACGATAATACATTATCATTTTCTACATAGTTTTTACACATCTTGCCTAAAACTAGTCTTTGTTTCTTGAAAATGTTCCTTCATATAATTTTTTTATACTTTTACTTCTGCCGTTAATAGATTACAGACACTACACCTAAGATATAACATGCAAGATAAGAGTAAAAATATAAATATTTGCAGTTCTTTTTCTCTGAAATAACAATGGGAGAAACTGGTTAGCATTATGAGAGGCCAAACAAAGAAGATAAACGCTTAAAGATGCAAAATATAAGCATATCTTTACGACAACCATTGGCTGAATTTGTCATAAATTGCGCTCTATCAGATTGCATCTCTCCACTTTTATCAGAAGTATATCTCTGTATATATATATATATAAGAAACCTGAATTATTTGGGATTTAAATGATACGATTTTTAAATTGATACTGCATAACGCTTATAAATGGCTATTTTGGGAGCACATTATAGACCATATCTCCAAAACGGTCAATGTTAGCAGCTTGAAATTTTCGGGCAAACAAGATCTGCCAATGCCTTTCTGCATAACCCTTATAAAGTGTTCCTTTATTGCACATTTCTTCTGTAGCATAGATATAACATGATAAATCCACACCAATACTGTGTTTTAGCCGGTTGTTGCCAGTTACAAATGGTAACATGTAGGTGAACTGACCGTCCCGTCATGACCATAGTTGTTGACTGAGACGTTAAGCAATAAAACAAACAAACAAAAGCACATCTGGGGACGAACTCCCCAGAGTATGGCCAGCGAACAAGAAGGGAACATCACCTGGCTGACGTTGATGCGATGCCAGTACTTGTAAGACATGCATGGAAACAGCTTTGTTTCAATTTCTCAAGATAAGAAGTCAATGCTAATATTACCATTTTATGAGAATCAGTGGAGGCATATGTATGTCGTCTTGTGAGTGAAATCTCCTTTGTATTTTCACACTGGTCAATGTAAAAGCACCGGTGGTTGCTACAACGAACTGGTGGTGGCTTATTTCGGCACTGGTGGTGGCGTAAAATGGCGGAAAAGGTAAACAAAATCTATACCTGTTGACTTTATGATTTATTTATAAGCTTGCATTTATTTTATTTGTGATGACACCAGGCGCACAGACCGTCGGTAAGATTACAGTTTATGGCGCTGTCAAGCAATTGGTGGTTTAATTCTTAGTTTGAAAGGCAAATCCAACACAGTTCTGGAGTTTTGCTGAGACAGG
This sequence comes from Loripinus fragilis, assembly GCA_964019695.1. Classification (NCBI taxonomy): domain Eukaryota; kingdom Metazoa; phylum Mollusca; class Bivalvia; order Lucinida; family Lucinidae; genus Loripinus; species Loripinus fragilis. The sequence continues at coordinate 206,100 of CAXHUL010000002.1, forward strand.
TGCTTTTTTCTAGTGTAACTGCCTAAATTGAGTGAAATCTGCATGTCTAAGCGCAGCTGTTGTCATATTCCAATGAAATAACATCCAAAAAACGATTACTACTTTGTTTTGTTTTTCTTGGTAAACTAGCACATGTTTTATTGAGGAATTTATTTTACAACGCACTGGGAGCATTTTTTGACGCATTGATACAACGCACTGATGGTTGCACAGAATTTCTGTGGTTGCTGGTGCAGACTCACCACATCATTCGCTGTTCACATAAACGTTGCAAAAATTGCCATTTCAACCAGCACACGATATTTCGATACTGTATATAAGGCTCAGGCGAGCATGTGCAAACGTGCATACTCCCAAGAGCCTTTGCTGCCAGCACAAGAGATCTTGATGTTTATTACATTGTCCAGTGACTGCCTGTGCAAATGTGCAGACTCACCAGAGTATTCGCTGCTGGCGTGAGTAGCACACAAATCGCCATTTTAGGCAGCACAAGAGATTTTGTACAGTGACGAAGGCTAAGGTAAGCCTGTGCAAATGTGCAGACTCGCCAGATCCTTCGCTGCTCGCACAAAATGACATTCAATCGCCATTTGAGTCACCACATGAGAATTTTAAACTGTGACGAAGGCTCAGACTAGACCAAGCAAATGTGGCCAAAGCCATCGCTGTTCGCATGAATGACACCCCAAAATAGTGAGTATCACAATCACAAACTGCTAACAAACCCATGGCACTGAGAGGAATAGCCACACAACAATCACGAGACACCAGTAAGACAAACTAAGCAAAGCAGCCAGCTCTCTCTCTTCCCTATCAAGGTGATTGTAAAACAAGAATGGACATAAAGTAACAAAATATAGAACAATTACAGAATCCTGTAATGGGAGTAACAATCAACAACGAATCAACAACAACAGAATCACCGCCTTAGAACAGACAGCAGCCATATCCTCTGGGGTGCTAAAATTGCATTTTACTGGTACCAAATCTTCGCCCTAGAATCTGCTGTTGTTGAAGCACAAAACTTTTAAGCTCGCATGGAGGCTTATTAACTATTGTTATGTATCATAACGGACAAACAATCTCATTAAATTAAAAGTTTTGGGGCCAATCTGAAAAATAGGCGGAAACACTCTCAAAGTGCGAACAGGACTAGCTCTGGAGCATCTCTGGTGAGTCTGCACATTTGCAGAGTCACGCTTGAGCCTTCATCAGTGTACAAAAACCACAAAATCTATGCCTATTGACTGTATGATTTCTTTATAAGCTTGCTTTTATTTTACTTTTGATGACTCAATGCGCACAAACCGTCAGAAACATTGCAGTTTATGGCTCTGTCATGCAATTGGCGTTTTAAATGGTTTGACCGATAAATCCCACACAGTTGTGGAGTTTGACAGTGACAGGTGCTTTTGTCTATTGCGACTGCCTAACTTCAGGAAATTCTCCACCGGTGCTTTTACATTGACCAGTGTGATACTGTACATTCAGAAATTTCGCGAGAATTTTATTTTTGCGAATAGCATTAAAATACATATTAGTGATGTGAAAATTTGCGACTAATGTTAGATTTACCTATATCAATAAACGACAGAGTGATTTTGTCATTTCGCGAGGGTTTCATTTTCACGAAACTTCGCATATGCGAAAATAAAGTCCTCGCGAAAATTTCCGAATTTACAGTATGTGCCAGCTCATGATGTTTTGGTAGCTATATAGCAATTGCGCGGTTATCCAGCCTGTCAGATGCCTACAATTCGATCACTGACTTCGTCTACTTTCATACTTTGTGCATGTGGGCATTTAATGCTCTAATGAGATTTGACTGAAAAGTCATCAATGTCTTCGCTTGTTGCTTTTTGATAGTACCGATGCTCATGTGCTGGCCCATACAATACAACTGAGCTGTGACAAGTGATTTCCAACAATGTGGCATTTGACAAGTGTAGACTCAGATGAGCCTGTGCAGCCTCTTTTTAAGATGATGTTCAGTCAGTAGCTTAACAGTCGTAGAATATTCAAGCGAAAAGAAAAGGCTTTGATCAGACTGCGCGTATGCGCAGGCTGGTCTGAGGCTTTGCTGGTCGCAAATACCACATTGTTGGAAATCCCATGTCACGGCTCGTATTACTTTTCATAAAACTGCAGTCTGTAACTTTTGATCTATTTTTTTTTTTAATAATGTTTCTAATTTTCAAGAATACAGTACAAAACCTATACAAATTATCAATATAAAAAACAGCATTTATGTTAAAAATTAATTGTCTAGAATTTCTGGAGGGATTATAATAATTACCAACAAGAGAAAAACGCCCGATTTATAAAAGAATTCAATTTTTGTGTGGGTTTCAGCTGTAGTGAACAAAATTATTGTGAAAGGATAACTTAATTCTATTTTCACAAATGATTTAAAAAGAAAAAAAATCGGAAAATGTTCATAATTGTTCATAATGTTCATAATTGCACACTAGTCACTTAAAGCCCCATTCTCACTGTGCCGATGTAGCCACGGTTTATCCGCGATGCAGGACAGCCGGTATACCGTGATGCACCGGGACACATTTCATAAAAAATAAATTGCGTTCTCACCTTGCCGACGTTACCCCGGTATAGCCCCGGTTCTAGAGAAAGCAAGACGCCGGTTGATCCCCGGTTCACCACGCAACACTTACGGTGCAGCATGGTGGAGCCACGGTTCGTGCTGGTATACCCCGGTGTTACCCAGGTTGTTTACGGTGATGTCCCGGTAACTGCCGGTTGCGCCACGGTTACATGCCGGTAGGGCCACGGTTGCGTTCCGGTGCTACTCTACACAATAAAACCAGGATAAAAACGTGGAGTAACATCAGTTTTCTTCTGTCTCTATTGCATAGCAGTTATGACACAAATTGGACTGCACATCCATATACGAGTTACTAGAGGAATCATGATCTGTGTAGCAAATGCCTAGTAGCCTCGCAGCTCATTTGCATGACAAATAAGCAGAAGCAGACCTGTTTTCTTACGACGAGGTTTAAATGTTGTTGGTCTTGGCCCAGAATTACAATGCCTCCTTTAAGTTAAGGAAGACTTAATTTAAGTATTGATACTTCAACATGTACATTAAATGCTTAATAAATTGCCAAGACCGATGCAGTACTCATGGTCAAAGATATCATTGTGATCTACAGAAAAAATGAAACTATTTTGGTTTTAATCAGTTTGGAAACGTTATTTTTCGCATCTTGGAAATTCAATACTTACAAATGTAACTTAAGTACTCCTTAACTTTAAGGATGCATTGTAATTCTAGGCCCAGACTGTCTTGCTTTTTCGTAAAAATATACTCAGAAAAACAATTGAAGGATATTAAAATTCTTTTGACTTTTGACTTTATAACATTTGGGAATATAATTTTCAAACAAATTATTTTTATCATTGATAGAATTAGAGCGGGTGAGGGTATTAGTGAACCATTAAGCGATATTTTATATAATATGTTATCTGATGAACTTTTTAAACATCCTGCTACTCAAATTGAGAGTTTGGTTCTTTCTTGTCGTTAGACAGTGGACAGACAGCTTCTAAACAGTTAAAGAAGCTACATTAATAGCGTTATACAACTATACACTATGGAGGCAGTTAGTGAACCATTCGGGTATTAGTGGACAGGAGACCATGGCATTATTTAGAAACGCCATAGAGATGAATATAGGCATGCAATTAAGGCTTAGATTAAACCTGCACTCACCAGTAAATGTAGAAACTACTATGAACCTTGATTTGTTATTTGAAAAACAGAAGCAGCTTTCCACAATGGCTTGACTTTGCTCTTCAATCATGTTAACAGCTTGTAGCAAAGTTTTGTTTAATGTCATTTCCAAGGCAGTGTAAATTTGTCAGCTCATTTTCAGACCGCCTTGGACTACCTTACCAAGTGATAGCTGGTGGTTAATATACGCTTTACAAAGCTTATTGCTTGACACTATTGACAGAAAAATATGATTATGAATGCATGTGTTTAGCTATATACATATGATAGGGTTAGGGATCACATGACTTGTGAAGTCATATTTGTTGTAGCCATTTTCAAAAAAATTAAGGTACGTTTATTTCCTCTGTAACACAAACATTTTAGAACATGAAATAAACCTACAAAAATCGTTTGTTTCAGTAGAGTATAACAGGTGATACTAACACAGCCTATGCTATTCATACACAAGCCAAACAAGAGCAAGTTTCCATCAGACATTATGAAACATTCTCTAGGCATATTTGTCATGCAGGGGAGGTATGCCTATTTCTCATATATTCCCATTTTTCTTGGGGCTTCTTTCATAAAACTATCTTATGCATTCATGATACATGAAGTGCAATATGCAGAAATAAACTGATAAGGTCCACTTTATTCAATGTTCATGTTACTTGGTTCACTAATACCCTCCGTGAGAAATTTTCGTCGGGTATTAGTGAACCCTTTTTATAGACTAATCGAACCCCACCAGGTACCAGCGCAGAAGCGTTTTGGGTTAACAATTCAATTAGATACCAGCTTTTATTAAAAAGAATGACAAAAACACTACAAATAAGGTGTTGACCATCAGGATCAAATTTCTGTTTCCTTAACACCATGGTAAAGAATCGTCAAATTTATTGACTTTAAAAAATAAAGTCCTTTTTAAAAACTTGCATAGTGAATATGGAGACAGCACTCCCTAGATACTAAACAACACATTAGGTTTAACATTTTAAATGTCAAAAAATAAGCTTCTAGTCATTAGAAATAGGGATACAGAAATGGTTCACTAACTACCTATGGTTCACTAATACCCTCACCCGCTCTATTACTATGCAATTCACCAAAATGAAAAATTGAAATTCACGGGTCATTGGTTACGATACAGTACTGCACCAAATGTACCGACCCTCTCTACCCAAAGTTCACCAGCAATAAATTTAGCGCTCTCAATTTTTGCTGCAATCTTTACCAAGTTATTGCTTATGTTCTAATTCCGACCACAGACAAAAGTTAACACCAATTTATCAGTCATCGCCTCTAAGAATGGGACAACTTCTTCAACAAAAATACACAAATATGGCATACCCCGGTAAATTTGACTACAAATTTGCAGTAAAACACTGAAAACAGCTTCAAAATTAGGTGCCATTTTTTGAAGGGAGAGCCAGTCATCATGGAATACAAACGATAAAAATGGGTTTCAATCATTTTTGAACGTGTGTGACTTTTCAGTATAGAGGGTTGAACCATTTGGACCTGCACTGTACTTAAACCATTGAAGCGTGACTAAATTAAAGAATCCATTTTTATTGCATATGTCTGGAACTATGAAATGCGTGCATAATTAGTAAAGTTTTTATTGTATTGCATGTTTGAGATGGGACTGAATCCAAATATCCTTCAATTGTTTTTTCTGAGTATATATAAACACTTTGAGCGGGGCATGTGATTTCCAACTGTGTAATATTTTGAGAAGTGTAGACTCAGACAAGCCTTCGCAGTCCGTTGTTCGGTCAGTAGCTTAACAGTCATAGAATAATCAAGCGACTAGCAAAGGCTCTGATCAGACTGCGCCTAGGCGCAGGCTGATCTGAGGCTTTGCTAAAAGCAACTACCACATTGTTGGAAATCTCATGTCGTGGCTCATATATTCTTGACTCTTCAGTAAATATAAGTGCATTTATTCATCCATCTTGTCATACCAAGGGTTACGATTCGCCATCTTAACCCTTGGCCTCACAAGGATACTTTCTTCCGATTGAGTATGTCATAAGACGAAAATAGAAACAAGTAATATGATCAATCACAAAGCGGTACAAAAAATCGATAAACATCAGGAGTCCAGATAAGACGGCGTAATTAATTTACATTCAGTTTTCTTATTTAACAACTAAAATATTAGTTTATGGTTCTTAAAAGAACTGTCACATTAAGATAGTTATTTTGAGCACCCATAACATAAATTTGAACCGAAGGATAGAAGAAGAATAAATAATTTTACGACCAAAATCTTTGTTTATCTGGACTTATGGAGACTCAACAGGCGGTGTATATTAGACACGGATGTGACACGGTGGAGACACGGATGTTCCCGGATTGCGCCGGTATCGCCCCGACGCCGTCCCGGTGAGAACACGGTTGCTTCCGGCGTCTCCCCGGTTTAACAGGTATTTGACAGCCTTCCCGGTCACTCCCGGTGAGTCCCGGTTGTTTTAAACATTTTAAAACAACCGGGGACATGAGCCGGTTTAACACGGTTCATCCCGGATCTCCAAGGTTGTCCACGGTGCCGCCACGGTTGTGACACAGTTCATCACGGTTCATCCCGAATCATCAAACCGGGATGAACCGGCACCTTAAACCGGGACAGTGAGAACGGGGCTTTAAGGTACGTCCTCAAATACGTTATGCGATGTTATGTACAGCGTACCACGTTTTTCTTTCCGACAATTTCAAATTTCGCTTCTTTTTCCAAAATAACAAATAAGGTTTAATATTTCATGAGAACCGTCTGCTGGCAGACGATTTTCATGAAATAGCATACCTGATTTTTCGAAAATGAGGAAAGATGACGCAGAATTTGGCGTCTGCTGCAGTCGTGATTGGCGCGTTTACGGGTTAATACAGACAAACAAAGATGCATACACAGCTCTCTCAGAGAAACAATTGACATACCTGAAAAGACATAAAGAACTAAATCATAAAACCAGAATCATACACTAAACCACACACGCAATGAAGGATAATAATGTTTAATATCATAGTGTCAAAAAATAGGTTGACAAACGTTCACGAGTACGATGACATTAACAGGTTGACATTTCACATAATGTAAAGTCTGATTTTATGCCCCCTTGCTAAAACAGCTAATTGGGCAATAGTGCGAATAGTTTTCGACTAAAAGTTTCATTTTTCTGTCCAATGTTTAGATCTAAAAGCAAGAAAGTAAAAAACAGTTTAAAACTGAATGTTATGTTCATGCTATTCGTACAGGTTTTAGTTGAAAATCGTATTTTCCAAATTACCTCCCTTTCAATTGAATAACGTTTGAAATTAAAATGCTCAGCAGATCAAATCCTCACTATGAAGTCGGATTTTGTTTCTTTTGACCACTTGCGGGTAGCCATTAGTTCATTTTCAAACAAGTGACATGTTTGCGAACCTGCCAATTAAAAAGAACTGATGTTTCAAAGATCACCCATGGGAAACCCCATTATAAATAATTGCTAAACTTTTTTCCCTCAGTATATATTCATGCTAGGCTCCACCCGCTATGAATAATTATATAAATAAACTTTCACGTTTGTACATAAAACGGAGAAATTACTTGTCAGGTCCACTAGTGTATAATCATATCATATTTCCATTAGTAAACAGAGTAGATTCTGAGTCTGCTCTGTTTGCAGAAGTGTTTAAAGACGTCTGTACCATGTAAATGTTAAAAAGAGTGGAACAAATGATTGTGGGCCATGATTCATGGCCGTACATAAGTGGTCTTATCAATCAAATGCATTAGAGACAAAGAACTACATGTACTTTACCTCATCATAAGATCTTTTTATCACAATACAATTAATTCATTTTTTTTTTGTATTTTTATACTGTAAAATCACAGATGTATTTTTCATTTTTTCCACATAAAAATATTTCTCATACTTCTCAAAAATCTAAAATGTGCAAAAAAACTTAAAAAGAATTGTTGATAAAAGATAGCCTTTCAAATTACTCAAGGGTCATAAAGCATTCGAAACAAGCTAATGGAAATATATCATAAAATAAAAAAATATGTAGCCACATTTTGGCCAAATTTTTAAATTTAAACCTTGAAAGGTATTATATTAATTTTCATCATTTTAATCTTGCAGTCCTCATCAATTAAAACATAATCTGTTGGTCACAATTCCTTCATATTTGCAACTTGGCTAGTTCAGAAGCACACTATAGTACATAAACATTATTATAATAGTAACTTGATCTGGCATACAATATCAAGTCGAGTGGATGAGGTCATACCATCGGATCACCCAAGAAGTGAAGCGTCAAGGGTGATCCAATGGTATGACCTCATACACAAGACGTGATACTGTACGCCAGATCAAGTTACTATTATAAAAATATGTTTATTATATACCTTTTTCTGACAGTATTCTGATTTTATTAATTGTTTTGGTCTTTAATCCAGAAAAATTGTGGGAATATTTGCCTCTTGACGTTACGTCATCATATTTTCAGTCTCTGGTTCCAAACTTGAAAATTACTTTAAATAACGTCGCCGCAAAAACAGGTCACCGACGTTAGCCTCGGTTTAAAGGATAGTGATATGGAATCAGAAAACCTCAGTTCGTTGATCTGGCTTTCTGTATCAGATGTCCAGAAAACAGACAGTTCAAAAAGATTGTATCATTTATAGGTATATAATAAAATGTATTATCTGCAGATAGTTATCAGCTATATGATATCAAAGCTGTAGTGGGCATATATAGACCCATAAACTAAAATCAGTTAAATGATGACAAATAAAAGAATTTTATTAGTTACCTCTCATATTAACAGCATTGTTGCCCCTTGATCTAATAAAAATTGTCTCTCTCACTGCTGTTATCTTTATCAGGTCAACTTGACATTTCACTTTTTATAGCCCCATTTTGTAAAAGGGGGTTATACTGTTTTTTATAGCCCCACTTTGTAAAAGGGGGGGCTATACTGGTTTTGGGTTGTTTGTCATTCCGTTCGTCATAATTTCATTTCCACTCAATATCTTGAGAACAAATCGATAGAATTTCACTAAATTTTGTATATGCATTGATATTGATAAGATCTATGTTAGGATTGTTATACATCATTTTTCACGCATTTGTAATAGAGTTATGGCCCTTGATTGATGTCAGAATTTCGTTTCCGCTCAATATCTTGAGAAGAAAATGATAGAATTTCACCAAATTTTGTATATGCATTGATATTGACAATATCTATGTTGGGATTGTTACCTGTCATTTTTTTTGCACATTTGTACCAGAGTTATGGCCTTTGATTCACATCAAAATTTAGTTTCCGCTGAATATCTTGAGAACAAATTGGCAGAATTTCACCAAATTTTATATATGCATACATATTGACACGATCTGAGTTTGGATTGTTACATGTTAATTTTTCACACATTTGTACCAGAGTTATAGCCCTTGATTTACCCCAGAATTTCGTTTCTGCTCAATATCTTGTGAACAAATTGACAGAATTTCACCAAATTTTATATATGCATTCATATTGACAAGATCTACGTTGGGATTGTTGCTAATAATTTTTCGCACATTTGTACCAAAGGAATGGCACTTGATTTATGTTGAATTTCATTTACACTCAATATCTTGATAAAAAATGACAAAATTTCACCAAATTTTATATATGCATTCACATTGACAAGATCTAGCTTGGGATTATTACACATCATTATTCGCAGATTTGTACCAGAGTTATGGCCATCGATTTACAGAAGAATATCGTTTCCGCTCAATATCAGAATTTCACCAAATTTTATATATGCATTCATATTGACAAGATCTAGCTTTGGTTTGCTAGCTTTAATTTTTTGCCTATTTATAACAGAGTTATGGCCCTTGATTTATGTCAGCATTCCGTTTCCGCTCAATATCTTGAGAATAAATGGACATATTTTGACCAAACTTTATATAACTATTTATATTGGAAAGTTCTAGGTTGGGATTGTTAGCTGTCATTTTTTTTGCAAATTTGTAACAGAGTTATGGCTATTGATTGATGTCAAAATTTCGTTTCCATTCAATAGTTTGAGAACAAATTGACAGGATTTCACCAAATATAATATATATGCATTGATATTGACTAGATCTAGGTTGGGATTGTTAGCTCTCATTTTTGCTTATTTGTAACAGAGTTATGGGCCTTGATTTTTTTCATACTCAATATCATTAGATTTTCCTGCTCAATATCTTTAGAACTTGGCCTTTTTACTGCATGAAAAGCGCTGCAGCAGGGCTAAAGTCAGATTCTCTGACAATTCTAGTTAAATATAAAAGTAAGAAAGACGGCAAAGATCAGGAAATGATACAATCAAGTACCACACCTGACCCAGGATACCACATGGGAAAGTAACAAAAATACAATAAACATCACCAACAAGAGCCAAGAGGTCAGGCCTTTCCCAGCAGGTGACCTTAAGGCAGCAATGAACAGAGGCAAAAGCATAAGTATCACAAGACACAAAAAACACAAATGATCTACAAAAGAAGTACCGCCTCGGAAACGGTCAGTAAAAATATTTTACTGGAGGGCTTAAACCGGTTTCACGGCCCCAACCTCACCCTTAGTTCAGATAGGGATCAAGAAAGACACATAGATGTTTGGTTTGCATGAAAGACCCCTAGCTTATCAATGCATCATCTCCAGAAACATTTAAAATCAAGATATAAAAAGGAGATAAAGCAAAGATAAGGACTCAACCGTATATAAAACTGAATACCGAAGCAAAAGAAATCCAACAGGTTAACCCCGGTGGGCCTGACAACAGCCAAAGCATCAGGCCTCTACCATCTCATCAACAGATAAGTCTTTAAGTCGGAATGTCATAATCTGAAGTCCGACCCACCGGTGTGCATTAAAAGAGGAAAGCAAAGTTGCCAACCGTGATTGGGTTGACCACCAAGCATGCAGTCTGTTGCAATACATTGTTTGTTTTGTTTGTTTGTTTTTGTTGCTTTACGTCCCATGTCAACAGCTATGCAGTCATTCTCCAAAAATGGGTACAATTACAAAAGTATCTTGTCGCTAAAACAAATATAAGAATTACTATAATAATTTAATAGAAATGGCATACAAAATACATTTTCTTGCATGACCGATCATATTGGTAAATAATTAGTAAGCTTTGAATGTCCTAAGATACATACATTGGGCACTATGATCTCATGAAATTGCTTGAAATGCCTTTTTTAGCCTGTCGCCAGTATTATTTACGATACTTGCATGTATGTTCTATCTTAAAAATAGATGCAGACAAGAAGTTTATTCCACTTTTTGATATGACACAACTATCTTTTACAGTCTAAATAGGTTTTTCTGATTCTTTTTAAATATTATTGTTTTTATCTCATTAAATTGCTTGTCGCCAAAACATGTCTAACACCCATAACAACATTTTATCCACACATGGGAGGACTGTTGACATGTACTATACACAAAGGGATAGCCTTTTTCAGTTGTGGAATAGTTGTACTTTAAGGTAATATGACACTTTTCAATAATGTATCAACGTTGACTGTTACATTTGGAATTCAAAGAATACGATTGGGACCGTTTCTATTTCTAACACCCGTAACGGCTTTTCTAATCAAAAGGGACCAATCTCTGAGAAACTGGTGTCATGGTTTATTTCATACCAGCTGATAGTAGGTATTTTAAGTACTAGAAGTCAGTATTTTCTGCAATATCGTATTCTAATCTTGAAGTTAAATGAAATTTGTCTAACACCCATAACTTCTAACACCTGTAACACTATTTTATTCTTCCAAAAGAAACTCTCCTTTAAGATTTAATGCTAAGATATATATTCTATAATGACACCATCAGTTATGTTAACCAATGGAGAAGAACATATCTTCTGCTTGTGTGGCATTTAAAAAAATGTAGAGATAGAATATGAGTCAAAATGTGTTATTCTGCAAATCATACAATATTCTAAGAAACCGCTATATTTATATATTGAATAACTGTTATAAAAATGCATTGTAACAACCATGGGTATGTTTATAAACAAAGTTCATGGTCTTGATACGGTAGTTGTAGTCAAAACATGATGTCGAATCAAATCCCCCATGTTCGTTATGGGCGTTAGGGTTTTTGACAAATTTCATTTACCACCTTAAATAACCAATGTATTCCCTTTTTATAATTCTTAAATCATGTGTTACGATCTATTTCGATTCAGTGATAGTGTGTTATGGGTAAAATTATATATTTTCCTGTCAGTTGTATAGTAAGAGTGTTACGGGCGTTAGATATAGCTAAAGTTAGGTATATTCTCTATGAATTCCAATGTCAGTATTGAGTTGGTTGGTATTTCATTGTTAAATTGTGTTAATACACTTAGAGATAAATATTATTTTAAGATAATAAGTGATTCTAACTAGATTTCGTTTAAAATATTTCTAAAATGTTGCCCATTTGTGTCGTAACGGGTGTTAGAAAAATATGAAACATATTAAAGGAAAGGAGTGTGATCAGGAAATACCACAATCACACACCGTGAACCAACTCAAGGCACCATGAGGAAGAACCACAGGACACTTACAGCCACAAGACAAATCAGCCATTTTTTTCTCTTCCTCTTAAAGATGATTGCAAACATAAAAAGGACACTAAGTAAATTTACATAACATACAAAGGTCAATATAAATTCTCACAAACAATGGAGGAACATAGGCCCATTAAACTGTGATTCAAAATCAACAGAACCACTGCCTTAGAGCGGGAAGCAGTCTCAGCCACTGGAGAGGGTGTCGCTTATATGCATTTCACTTTCGCTAAAGGGGCTCTTTCATGGTATGGGAAATTAACATGGGAGTCTGCCCACGCTTGGAATTTGATAAAATTATGTTTATTAATTGTCTGGGGTATGACTTTTATATTTATGGTGCATTTGAGTTTTTATGCAATTCCATTGCTAATTTATGACGTCATGTATGATATCACTACAATACCTTAGGGTATCCAGTTATAATCATTTCTAAAGTAATTGACATATCATGTAACAGGCGCAGAAATGCTTTATTTAATAACTATATCATTGATAAGTACGTTGATACTATAAATGGCTTTGTATGTATTAGGACAGCAGGTGGGCAATCATTTTTATGAGATGGTACCCCAATTTTTAACTATATATTTTGTATTCAGTCGAATTTGGAATTAAAATTTTTACACGTTGCGGTCTTTGTCAAGATACCATTTCAACATATAAACTTTCCATATATGTTAAGAATATGTAGACAAAATTTCATAAATTTCAAGGACCGGTAACATATTTTTCAATTTGATGTAAACACATGGCCCTAATTCATCAAAATGTAAAAAATACAATAATCATGTTTCACTGTAAAACATACTCGAATACTTGCTTAGTTTGAATCACCATGCTAGTACGTTTATTGGTAGAAGTTGACATGTTCAGTGTTTTTCCCTATTGCTGATTGGAAAAAGAAAAAAACAATATTCTTTGATATTAAGTGTCATGATTCTTATTTAATGAAGTGCTTACACAATAATATTACCCAAAACGATACAATATGGTGACACTGGGCTTACCACATCTAGTTTCTAACGTTAAAACTACATCTAACCAATGTTACACTTAATATGTAACATTATTAAGAATTTTTGTTCATACAGAAGAGAAACTTTATGAAAAGTCAGTTCATACAGGAGAAGAACCTTATATCTATGGTTTTACAATTGTAAGCCTCATTAATAAACCTGGTTCACAAGAATAAGCCCCTGTCAAAACTATTGGTTATAATGAACCAATTTGGTCACAGAGAACTCTTGGCTTCAAAGGAATTGCTAAATTAATGCTTAAATCTTCTCTGTTTATTCTATTTTGTAAAACTGATGCTGATTTCCATCAAATGGCAACATTTATTCTTTGGCTGGCTGTATATTCCAGGCATACAGTTTCGTTTTCTGGACCTCACTTATTCATGTAGAACACTGTTCTATGATACCTTTGATATGACTCTGTTACACTTAATCCTTGTCACGGCACCAAAATGTGGTTACTCTAGTTCAGTTGGGATGCATGGAAATATTTGGTCTTCTTGTTTTCACATGTTTATTGATAGGATATTATGTTTCTTAAACAATATCATGCAGGACTTGAGGAAGTGATACACATTGTCTTGGCCCCATAGTGCCATGACAAGGGGCCATGACCTTTGGCATTTCCATCAATTGAATCATTTGAAATTGTCTAAACATGTCTTTCTTTAAGAAAAGTGGAAGTAGATTTAAAAAACCCTCCTTTTGTCGAGTTATTGATTCATTTCAACTAAATAATTAATTTTGCTAAAACTGACCTATACCCATTAGAGGTAGGAAATGACAAAGTTACCGGTTTTGGATTTTCATGAAATTTGGCTCAGATCAGTAGGATATATATGGCATGTTTTTGTGATAATATGATATCTTGACAAAGACTAAAACATATCTATCTTTGGAATTTAGTGTTGAATGTTTTGTAAATTTTTGAAAAAAATATTGAAATTTTATAATCACTTCTTCAGAAAACGTTAACCATAATATATCCAAATGGTTTCCTGGTATTAATATAATGCCTATGGTATTTTGGATTTAATCTAGATGATAAATCATCGAAATAAACAAAACTATAGATTTAGGACATGGAAAATTAGAGACAGGTATCACCTCAAAGGTGGAGTACGTCAGGGTTGCTTCCAAAGCCTTATTCTTAACTATCTAATTCAATACATACATTTTCATAGTTTGTATATAACGAGTCATTATCAGGCAAAGTTTAAAGAAAATCCATGCGTGGGCACAGATGCAAGACCCCCTTTTGCTTCGCTCCATATTCTATTTTAATTAAAAACACAAAAAAGTGTTCAGCTCACAAATTCTTTTGACATGAATAGATAAGCAAAGGTTATGCACGTAAAATTGTAAACCATGAGTGTATATATTGGCTTTGGTGCGCAAAAGAACCATCTCATTGATACGATTCTTTAGAGTCCCCAATTTGCTAACATATGTTTGGGTTGAGAAATAAGTTTTTTGCTACAAAATCATAACTAAAACTATAAAAGTCCTAATGTAAAAATGTGAAAGGTTCAGAAGTATCTTCCAGAGAAGAAGCAGCTAATGAAACAGAAACCAAATGTAGGTGACGCGTCAAACAGTCGAGGATTCGGCGGTGGTACTTTATGATAAGAAAGTCTACATAGGCCAAGTGACAGAAATAGAAACTGATAATGTTCACATTCAAATTTCTTGACTGAAGCTGGCAGATACAAATGTTCTTATGGTATCCCAATTTCCAAGATGAAATCAGGGTTCAGAGAAAATGTACTCACAATTCTGTAATCACTAAAGCCTGTATGTTGGGAAATTGAAGCGATGTTTTCAACTTAAACAAAAAAGACCAAAAAGAAAATAATAAAAAAAAATATACAATCAACAACATGTTAATTAAGCTATGTTTCGTAAGAATCGTGAATGTATTTTTACTGGTTACATATTGTTTACACTTGTTCACTTGTGGCAATAAGGTTCAGTATCGCTTCCTCAATTCTGACATTAGTGCATATGATTTTCATATAGAAAATGGTATTGTAGAGGAAATGATGTCATTGGCCTTTTTAATGTAATTTCATTTTACTTTTCTCTAACACCCGTAACGCACATTCAGGTTAACTTTATACAGGGAATACTTGTTTTTGTATGATTTGTCTCATGCCACATGTTCATTAAGATATTTATATAATATGTTGTTCAATTTCACAATAAACAAAATGTGTGGGAAATGATTTATAAATCGTTTTATTAAAAATTATTTAAATTTAATCCTAATACTTCACCTGAAGCTAATGATTAGAGGCCGGGGACAGAACCTGGAAATTCAGGAAAAATATCATATAAGTTTAATATAATGAATATTGTATCAGTATGCTTATACATAATACTATTGTTAATGCAGGAATAATGTTAATATGTATGAGTTGGATTTTGGCTTTTTATCTAACACCCGTAACAAAAGTAGATGTACATTTATGTCAGTGATGCTTGTAAATTGACAAGTTATGTCATACCAGGTGTTTGGTCAGATGTTCATATAGTTCATTGCTCCTGTTTCATGTTAAAGCATGCATTCCACACTTCTGTCAGAGTATTATAAAAAGAATTATTGCACACTGTTTTAAGAAAAATAGTTTCTCTGAATAATGTCTTTGAATGATGCGTTGTTTAAAATACCATCAAGACACTTACTTTAATTTTTCATAATTGTCGCTTAGGCCTTTGCAATATCTATCAAAAATACAGTCTTAGAAACATATACATGTTATACAAGTATTTTATTTTTTATCAACAAATGGTACTGTATGGTTTCTAACCCCCGTAACAGATCCAGACACCTACTTGGTTTGCTGATATAATTCTCAAAAACGGTGAAAGTTAACTCGGTAAAACTTTACATTTTTTCTCTTTGATACTTAAATTCAGATATGCAATAGGAATTTTCATCATTGGTGATACTTAATTTTTTACTTTTTTTCTATTGTAATTGTACCCATTTTTGGAGAATGACTGTATGGTCATTGCGGGACGGTCAGTTCACTTAACCACACTTTTTCCTGGGCAGGCTTGAGCAAGCGGTTAACCAGTAATTTGTGCACATACTTTCGCTTGTAACTGACAAATGTTGCAATACATTAATGTTATAGCCAATCTTTTTATAATGGGAAATTATTTTAATGAACTGCGCTGAAAAATTATTAGAGCCAACAATCTTCTTCAACCTATACACCAAGTCACCATAGAAATCAGGTTCCGAAAGTCCTTGGCCTAAGAGAGATTTAAGTCCAACTTGGAATTTAGATATATAGTTTACCAGGCTCGACTTTGAGAATGCATGTTGAATCGCTCGGCAGATCCTTATGATTAAACAAGCATTCTTGAAGCTTTACCTTGGAAATTTGATATAAAAACACACTCACCTAGTATTGTATTTATATCGATATCATAGCTGATATCTGAACTGTTATTATTATTTCAGAATCTAAATCTGACACCTGTGCCACGGACATATTTAGAGTAGAACCAACTCAAGGACTTCTAGAAGCCAACATTACCCACATCAGTGATAGCAAGATCCTGCTATGTGTATACTTCACAGCAAAGTAAGCCCTAATGTTATGTATCATGAACAAGAAGTAGCTTTCAATAAAGTAGCTGCAGCTAACTTACATCAGTGAAAGAAATGTGATTGAGCATACAGTAAAACCTATCTTGAGTGGCCACTCAAAAGAAGACCAAAAAATAGGTTTTGGAGACATATAATTGCTTAATGCAGGTCAAAAGTATCCAGTGGAGCATTCTGCAGTACTTTTGACCTGCATTAAGGTACCACATGGCTTTAAGACCTTTGATTGTCTGTTTTTGAGTGGCCGCTTAAGACAGGTTTCAATGTATTGTGATGAAACAGAATACATGCGCGGATCCAGGAATTTTCCGCTAAACTGTGCCAGGGTGGGAAGGGTGTGTATATTGTCAGGGAGGGCGTTCCAGTGGCCGTCGCCTCGTATTTAATAGTGGTCAGGCAGAGGAAACCATAGAAGACACGATTCAATAATAATATTTTGTGTTACATGAAAATGATTTTGTTAAGTCTTCATATGACTTTTATTCCATGGTATCTGAAAATCTGAAATTTATGGGCCTCAACGTGAGAAAACATATTCGGGGGTCTGCGAACAACAAAGAGGCAGACCAGCTGCACATCCGGGTCATCCGCGCAGTCTGATCAGCGTCTTTGTTATTCCCTTACTATAAAGCAACATATCTAAACTTGTTTTGAGCAAAATTTCAATTTTCTGGCTAGTCTCTGCAGCTGAGAAGACTGGTTTGAGTCTCATTTGATCGGAAACCCCGAAGACAGGTTTTGTCAGGACGAGGCCCATATACTAACTCATAATAGAGTTAGTAAGGAGCAGCGATGACCATTTGCCCCCATTCAGGATTACCTCAGAGAAAACATATCAGTAACTATGTTGCATCCATTGCTAGAGAATCTCAACATTTTAACGCCAAAATACAATTTTAAAGTAATTCTGTCAAATGATGATGAATAGAATCTGTTTTGTTTAATTTGTTTCTTTTCGTCCCATCAACAATCTTTCAGTTAAACAGGGACAGGTCTTCCTGGGTTGAACCAGTACTAAGCTAGGATAAATGTGTCTTGCTTAAGGACCACAACGCAGTGACGCCGGTGAGGCTCGAACCCGCGGAAATAGAATCTGTCATTAGTGCTACTGTATTATTTAAAGTTAATCAGGTTTATTTTGCTTTTGCTAATATAAGTTTCTATTCTTTACCCCAGTCTGCTTTTTACCTGCTCGGCTTTGCTTTTCTTAGCTTTTATTTTGTATTTTATTTCCAGTTTGCTTTGCTTTTACAAATTTCTTATTTATTTTTTCATTTTTTAATAATCTGGTTGAATTTGCTTGGTTAGTTCAAGCTTTTTGCTTAAGTGCCGCTACAAGCCATAGTTCCAGTTCCAGATACGGAAATTTTATATGCGTAAATTGGAATGTTTTTTCTCACCAATATTAAGCTGTCTCAGTGAGACAGTTCTTTTGAGTACCCACAACATATGTTTTTCTCCACAATATTAAGCATGTGTTTTGGGTGCTTAAAAGGACCGTCTCATTGAGATGGTTCTTTTGAGTACCCACAACATATGTTTTTGGATGAGAATTAAATGGAGAAAAGGTCTTCAAATGCGCTTTTATCTAGAGGTCTACTCTCTACTGACCTCATTTTTTGGTCTATCTGCGCCCTATGTAGGTTTCGTCTTTCGCCGAAGAGCCTTGAAACCAGCCATCATGGCGGTCAGAGTATCTTGAGCCCCTTTTATCCCACCTTTTCGAGTTTCATCAATTTCTTCCCCTAGATAGATCGCAAGGAAGGATCTTTTGTATGCTCATAAAATGAAATTTTAACAATAGGAAAAATTCACAGTTTTATAAAATTTTATCTTTATAAGATTTTATCTTACATATGACCTTAATTTATAAATATCTGTGCTATACTATAGCAATGTAAATTTCTTTGATATTAACCCAAATTTCATGTGATTTGTTAAATGTTTATACTTGTACAGTCTTTCACTTTGTTTGTCGGTAAAATACATGTAGCCTTGATGGCTAATGTTTAATAAGTTAAAATTGAATGCCGGCTTTAAATAAAGTTTCTTGTATCTTGAGTACCGGCCACATAACGCAGTCGGTAACCTGTCTGACTACAGATGGTGTCTCTGACTGCAAATCCAGGGATCTAGAGTTTGATCCTGGTCCGGTCCCATACTTTTCTAGAGATTGATCATGAAAACATTTCTGCGGTTATTCTCCTCACTTCAGCTGATACATTAAATAAGGATAGTAAATTGTTGTCAGTTACAGGCAAAAGTATGTGCGCAAAGTACTGATAAGCTGCTTGTTCAAAAAACCTGCCCAGGAAAAAAGTTTGGCTAGGTGAACTGACTGTCACGACATGACCTTGGCTGTTGACTTGGATGTAAAGCAACAAACCAAACAATAAAACAATTAAAAGTGATAGTTTTACTATTAAATTGAAAAAAAAATCAACTGATCATTTTCAAATTTCAGAGCGTTATTTTTTTCATCCTCGTGCCCTCCCCCAACCCTTTATCTGAAAAAAAAATCTGTAAATGGACTAATAAAGAGATTCTGGCCTTATAATTAAACTTGTTGGAAAACAAGTTGGCTGCTTTTAAAAAGCCGCCAATAGTTTAGGTTTGGCAAATAGGTTGTTTTAATGACAGCATTCCTTTACTTTTATTATTATTATAATAGGTCTTGTTTAACAAATCTTTGAGTCAGCAGAATCTCGGACCCAATTATACTGGGTCCAAGGCAGAATAGGTGTTTGAAAAGATTATTTGTACAGATTGTATTATCGAGCATGAGCTCTTGCGAATGAACCTTCGCTACTACATGTAGAAAATGTCTGACCAAAATCTAGACCTTTAAGCCGCTGGGTAGGCTTTATAGGGTTTTACCAAACAATAAAGTACCAAAATTTTATGTGCTCCCTAAAAATATTGATGTTTTTGTTTTCAATAAACCACACATCAATTTTCCATGTTTTGATTTTACCCCTTGAATTTTATCGGACGGTACAGAGGTCCAGATAAGCTTTCAGTTCAATTGGGTATTTACCCCACACGATTTTTATGAATTGCTTTTTTTCCAAAAAACAATTGCTTAAAATATTTTTTACCCCACATAGATTTTTGAAATTGCTTATTAATAAGTTTGAATTAAAGTACCTAATAATCTTAGTTAATAATTTAAATAATAATCTTAGTTTTTGTAATGGAAGAACTGACATACAGATTGAGTGACTTTAAGTATTTTGTGCAAATACTTTAGCCAGTAACTGACAAATGACTTGCTTAATGTATCAAACTTCAAAGGAGACTTAGTAACATCACAACAAGAAAGGCTTGAACTGGCTACCACACTAAGTGTGCTAACATGGCATATATTTATATTTAGATCAGTTTGTTTTTTCTTTAGCTTTTCCAAAATTCAATTGTTTTTCGCTACCCCTTCATTTATAAAACCATTGCTTTTTCCAAAATTTAATTCCTTTTTGTAACATTCATTTGAAAACAATTGCTTTCTGTGACACTACAGTTATCTCTGATCAAAGTCTATACTGGGAACGGCATCCAAAATAACAAGTGTAGTACCGTCACTATGCTGTGGCACGGTACCAAAATAACTAGTGTAATACTGTTCCTCCGCGTTGTGTTCTTCTTTTTTCAAGTCAATAAAATAAAAACCTCAATTTTGACAATTTATTTTACAAGTCCTAAACTGGAGCGATAATTTATTTAATTTAATAATAATTTTTTAAACCCGATGCCGAAACCCTTGGCCAAATTCACTCTCTAAGTCAAGCCGAAATCTGCCCCAAGACAGGCGAGATCTTCAATTTTAAAGTTCTCGCCTTCCCAGCATGCAATATTGCTGATAAGTAATTTCAACCAATCCATTTGGTTCGGGTTGTGAAATCAGGCAAAAGGAATCATTCCATTGGTCCATGTGATGTCTGTTCCTTCCGGTCACTCGGACAACGGAGGCATGGACATCTCTCAAACATATTTCAACCATTGCCATGCCAAATAACCTCAACTAATTTCAAATTCTACCCAATTGTTGTTCTTTTAAAACCAAAAAAAACAGTATAAGCTTCGAATTGAACTATAAACAGTGCAGACCTAATCAGATGACCTCACTAGAAGCCAGCTGATCTGAATCCGCAGTGTTTAGAAATATTGTTCGGCCTAGCAAGTTTTTATCAAGACCACCACCCCGGTCATTATATTAATTAAATCTATATGGTTTCCATATTTAGTGCTTGTATCAGGACATCATAAGGTCAATAGATGAAACTAATCTATATATGTCCAAGTATCGTGATGTTTGGAGTGGTTCTTCCTGATATACGAACTTTAATTAAAAGTGTCACTTAAATGTTTCATAACCGTTAAAATTGGTCCACATATACTTTCATAAGGTACCGTAATGCACCTAATGAAAGTGCTACATTCCTCCCGATGATGCCAGACAATCGCCATGAGGCATAAGATTTAAGCCTCATGTGATTGTCTATGAATGCATAACATAGGAAGGCTTGTAACATAAAAAAAAGTCTTGATTATACACATCTTTCACAATAAGTTTATATTAGGAGTTCCTCTAGTCCTTATCTTCGTCACACTGCTGGTCATCCATAGATAAAGAGTTCGTTGATATAGGGTTCGTCTCCGCGTCTGTCCGTGTCTTCCATAAACAAAGAGAGGAGATTAAATTAAGTTCCCTCTCATCTTGAATCATTGTTTGTTCCGTGAATTCTGCAATAAGGTGAACACCAAGGATACACTTCCGAAGTGGTAACAAATCGATGTTATAGAGCTTGTACATTTCCTCCAGGAGTTCTTTCACCCGTGAAGGATCAGTGGGTACACTTGAGCTGGCTATCCCTTCAGACATGGCTTCTGAAAGAAATATAGTCATTGTTCAGCATCATAGGTTGTCCATAGAATTGAGATACTTAATGGTTCCATAAATAGCTTGGAATGCCATAGACCACCTAACACGAGTCTCAATATATTTCGGGTCTATGTAGGAAAGGTATCTGTATTCCACATCTGAGTACAATTGTATTCCTAAATGATAGCATATCAACACGTAGACATGCCCTGGGTAGGTTCTTTGAGTCTTCAAGAAAGGCGAACATCGTTTAACTAAATCTCTGGCCTCAAAACACATTTTGAGAAGGGTTTCTACTTTACAGTTTTCACTTTCTTTTTTGTGTCCTGACGTGATCTTGTCCATGGCTATATCTACAACCACCTGTTCTGTGACACTCATTAGGGGTTGATAATGATTGTCTACAAAATTTGGAATGTTCATCCTCAGCCAACATTCATGCTCTGATTCTTCATCTTCAAGTTCTAACAGGTTATAAAAACTGTCCTTGCAGAGGACGTATCCATTGTCACTCTCCATTATCTGAAACGAAGTGGAGGTCTATTCAATAATTATAAAAAATGTTGTCGTCTATTTTTTGTCCAGCACCACATACTTTTCCTTGATGAATTGGTTGGATGTAGTCGGTCGTTCTTTGTCTGTCAGTAGCGAGGTGGCAACTTCTACCATGTCGTCATCACCTTCCGTCACACTTGATTTCGTCTTATGACCTTCCCTTATTTTGGGCTTTCTCATGACAAGGCAGGGCATGTTTTTTAGAATTTTGAACTTACATTTCAGTAAGCATGTGGCCAAAACACAAAGAATAATGATAACAGACATAACAATTATCAAGTAACCCCATAGTGGGAAATGTTCTGTTGCCATAGGCTCAATCTGCCATTTATTTCGTAAGTCTTCAACCAAATTACCCAATGGAAAATCTTCTAAGTTAGCCAATTTAGGTGGAATTTTAATAGTATCATTGCTAAAAGGAACAATTCGATTTATGTCATCCCAAACCCTTAAGTCCGAAATATTATAGTCCTTCAACATATTACTTGCAAAGCTTTCGATATTCTCTGTTGAATGACCCTCAAAATACCCTAACAATGAAAAACGATTTGAAGTAGCCTGACACGACTTATGTAATGTTCAAAAACCAAATGGTGGATCAACTTGCTGTCTTCCACTTTCTTCTTTCTTACATGACAAGTGAAATACTGTTGGTTTATCCAAAATAACCAAATAAACATCATTAGACAAATAAAACGCAGTTGGTAAAGTGGTTTGATGTATCCATACATTCCAAATTTCTGATTGAAGTTACTTAAAAGACAATTAAGCCCAACATTAGCATTTCTTATAGGACTTTTTTACATTACAGATTTGCAAGCCTTATTGAACACAATCTTCAACTTGAGTTTCTGTTAATAAAATATACTGTGATCTATCTGAGTTGATTGCCAAATAATTAGATTCTAGTTTATAGTATGCTAAAAGTTTTTTATCATCCTTATCAACCCTTGTCCTGCCTAATAAATTTATCTTCAACTGACCCGATTAGCAATAGTAAATCATTAAGTCTTTATCTATTTTCCTTAATCTCCATTCTGGATACATTGAGTACAGATATCGACACTTCTTCTACGGCCAATTTGTACACATTCATTTTATGCTTACATCTGCTCTGTCCGTCCGTCTCTTTCAACAGTCTATAATAGCTAAAGCTTCCCAAAATATCAGCATGGACCCCCTTAACACCCGAGATTTTTCATTCTATGAAACTACACTTCTGTGCATCAAGGCACTTATATATAAAAAAATCTTAGTCTCTAACACACTTGCTCAACAAGTCATACAATATATCATAACTCATACGCACCTTTATGAGCGGTTCTTAACATCAACCTTTACTTTTATGCAAAACCCATGTCCTTACGGGAGACCTTACAGTAAGTAGACGTCAACTACCGTCTAACACAAAATATGTCATTATGCTTGTTCTTTAACAACTTACAAGTCTCTTTTCAATAACCCCATTGACCTATTCAAGTAGCTTGACCATAAAAATTGCCAAAATGCCAAACATTAGCACCGGAAAAAATATCCGACTACTAAGTCAATAATATGATTGTTGCAACAACGCACTACTGAGTGCTAAAATATACCACTGCTTTCCACAAAGCTTACCAATTAAAACTTCTATATACACGAAAACAAACTACACGGTTCTAACACACCATTCATACTCGTTTCAACCTGTGATAAAATAACAAGGACTCCAAGGGTCGTCGCTAACTTGCAACTTCTCATGTATGAACAAACCCTAATCCTTACTCAGAGACTCCAGTAAGAAAGCGTCAACTACCGCTTTACACGAAATATGGCATCATGCTTGCTATATAGCAACTTACAATCTCAATATAAACATTGACCTTCAAAATGGCTGATCATACTTGATCAATACAAAACAGTTGTACCAGATATAATATCTGACCACTTAAGTCAAAACGCAAGCTTGCACAAAATCAGCATCACAGATCCACAAGGTTAACAAGGTATACAACACCTTCAAATTACTTTTGACAAAAGTAAACGACCATTCTACCTCTCACAGAATATCAAATACATACGGCTATCTACAAATTTCTTAAGAAAGCAATAATTCCTTTAATATCTAACTGATCATGATCTACCCAGTTTTATGTAATAGAACAACTTGACCTACTTTCAAAATCAAAACTGACTGAAGCCTTTCATAAATTTACATGCTATTATTCTTTGAAATAAAATTTCCAACTAATTGTGTCTAAAAAATCCATATTAGATAATTAATTCCTTTCTTTATAATTAAAATCAACTCTATCAATTTTAGTAACTTATTTATATGCTCTCAAAACAGCTTCAGTATATAAAATCTTTATTTTTTAGCCTTAGTGTCTGTCCGTATGTCTGCCCCTATCATTTGGTCTATATTTATTACTAAAGTCTTTGCCCTTTTTCTCATCACTGGCTATTACTACATTATTACTCGAAAATGCTATTCTTTCCATGTCCTTAACCAAATCTTTATCCAAATAACCATCGAAGACCTTAATATGTTTACACTCTTCTGGTTTATCTTTATTTCCTATCCATGTTAAAATAACAGTTAGAAAAATTAAGCATTGGGATTTTTCATTACTAGCTTCCCCTACTTCTCGAAATTCTGCCATTTTCTCCTTAATTCAAAGATAACCTAATTATTAATTATTATTTTTCAAACGAACAAAATAATCTTTTTCTTAACACTTTGTAAAAAAGCGAAAAAAAAAAAAATCAAATGGATAAGGTACTATTTTTCAAGTAGCAGATTAAACCTATATATGACAACTGATATGATAACTCAAATATTTTAATTTTATTCAATGCATAAGAGAGCCCAGATAAGTAAAGTCAAAAAGACTTACCAACGCAACTTCTAGCGACGTCTGTATGGTTCCAAAGTTCGATCCTCTGGCACGGCAACCAAAATAACTAGTGTAGCACCACAGTGTTCACTGATCAAGTTCTGATCTGGTCATGCGGACCAAAATTACTCATGTACCACTGTCACTATTCTGTCAATATGCTGTGGCACGGTACCAAAATAACTAGTGTAATACTGTTCCTCCGCGTTGTGTTCTTCTTTTTTCAAGTCAATAAAATAAAAACCTCAATTTTGACAATTTATTTTACAAGTCCTAAACTGGAGCGATAATTTATTTAATTTAATAATAATTTTTTAAACCCGATGCCGAAACCCTTGGCCAAATTCACTCTCTAAGTCAAGCCGAAATCTGCCCCAAGACAGGCGAGATCTTCAATTTTAAAGTTCTCGCCTTCCCAGCATGCAATATTGCTGATAAGTAATTTCAACCAATCCATTTGGTTCGGGTTGTGAAATCAGGCAAAAGGAATCATTCCATTGGTCCATGTGATGTCTGTTCCTTCCGGTCACTCGGACAACGGAGGCATGGACATCTCTCAAACATATTTCAACCATTGCCATGCCGAATAACCTCAACTAATTTCAAATTCTACCCAATTGTTGTTCTTTTAAAACCAAAAAAAACAGTATAAGCTTCGAATTGAACTATAAACAGTGCAGACCTAATCAGATGACCTCACTAGAAGCCAGCTGATCTGAATCCGCAGTGTTTAGAAATATTGTTCGGCCTAGCAAGTTTTTATCAAGACCACCACCCCGGTCATTATATTAATTAAATCTATATGGTTTCCATATTTAGTGCTTGTATCAGGACATCATAAGGTCAATAGATGAAACTAATCTATATATGTCCAAGTATCGTGATGTTTGGAGTGGTTCTTCCTGATATACGAACTTTAATTAAAAGTGTCACTTAAATGTTTCATAACCGTTAAAATTGGTCCACATATACTTTCATAAGGTACCGTAATGCACCTAATGAAAGTGCTACATTTCTTCACAAATTTAATTGCTTAAATACCCCCAAAAAGCGGCTTATCTGTTCCTTTGCGGTACAGTTTGAGGTACAGCATTAACATGCATTTAAAAGTAAAAAATAATCCAAATTTACATTTATTACCTAATGTATAAACATTGATGTGACATGGCTTTGAATTTTACCTATAGCGTTTCTTTTGTCAGTCAGTATATATTGATGACACTGATGATGAACAGACGCATAAAGGAAGTCCTAACCTAGGTTAGCTAAAAGAGGATTATCTTTTGTTTTAAAATAACTTCAGAAAAATATATTAGGATCCTCAAAATGCCTGTTACCAAAATTATACAAACTGTTCCATTCCACTGAACAAATTAGTCATTATTATTGTATCTGTTAGCACACTCAAAAGGTTGCAATCATTTAGCAAGAGTGCTTGAATGGAAAATTGGGATTTTTCTGTCTTGACTGGGGCCAGTCTAATACCGCCAACTAAAAATAAAAGATACTCTTATTTTTTCTGGTGTATCA
The DNA here is from genome assembly GCA_964019695.1 of Loripinus fragilis. Taxonomy (NCBI): domain Eukaryota; kingdom Metazoa; phylum Mollusca; class Bivalvia; order Lucinida; family Lucinidae; genus Loripinus; species Loripinus fragilis. The sequence goes on from CAXHUL010000002.1 coordinate 232,901, forward strand.
ATTTGTTTTCAGGACTGATGCCAGTCTAGACTTAAAGTACCATCCAATACCATAAGTATGTCGAACAGTTTGGATTTGGATGACAACCAACATTTTGCTAGTCTGATTAGGGTCTGAAAGGTTAACAGTAGGACTAGCATGCAAAGGGTCCATACATTTAATCTGGTACATGACCTTAGAGATGTCAGACTTTGTGCATTCGCAAATCATCTCTGGGTAAGCAGGTAAGGCACCACATAAAGAATCTACTTGACTATTTGCCTCTTCAAAATCCATGCATCGTGTAACTTGTATAATTTCATGTTATCTGTGCTCCCTTTTTACTTTGGATTTCTGACTGACCAACTGTCTTATTATTCTCTTCAGCAGAATAGTGGCTAAATGTCATACCAGGTCGGCTTAGGTCAATCTTTGAAGAACATTTCAAGATAGACTGGGAAACCAGAAAATGACAAATCTATATTTACAAATGACATCAGTTTAATCTTAGACAGAGGTCCCATGATTGGTTACATTTGGTCACATGCTCCTCCATGGTACAGCTCTAATTCTCACCTTATATAAAATTGCTCAGTAACCCCCACATCTTATCTCTTTCCCCTAACTTGTTCATTAACTGTACTCCAGTAATATCCTCTATGACTATATAGAATTATTGATATCATAAAATACTGTTTCAGGTGGAATCTGCCCTACATGATGACCAATGCATTACGAGAAAGAAGAATACGTCGGTAATACATCTACTCAAATACATTCAAGAGTTTGGGCTTTCAAGATTTTCAAGTTATTCAGCTACATGATCTGTGAGAAAGTTGACAGAATCTTTTATGGAGATGGAGATTGATTACTTAGTTTCAATTCTGTGGTCGTTGATCCTGTTGATACATGTAGCTTTATCTGCACAAATTATACTGATAAGATCACAAATTTGTTGAAATAATGGCAACTCCACGTAAAGTTAATGTCTACCCTAAAACATCAGTGAAAAATGCCATTCCAAAGGCTTGCATTGCATGTGCAAGGCACCTAGCACATCCGAAATTGATTCGAAAAAATGCTGCTCTACAATTTGTGTACATGGATCTATTGAAAATATTAGAAATAGACAATTCCAAGCTTGAACTTATTCATGCAAATTTATACATTTGTGAATCATGTATTCATCTGACATCGAAGATAAAATCACTGAGAGAAACAAGTCAGGCATATGTCAAGAAACTGTTGAATAGTGAGGAAAGTAGATTCAAGAGAATGCTCATCCATTCTGCATCACCAAATGAAAGAAAAAAGACCTGCAGTAATCAAAGAGAAGAAGCAGTCACAACAAAAAATAAAACTAAAAAATCCAAAATTTCACTGAAATTTCCTAAAAAACTACCAAGTACTGATCAAATGGTTAGTAAGTGTGAAAGTGAAATTCGAGAAGCTAATTCAGAGTTTTCAACTGGGGAAATTACATTGTTGGAGGATCATATGTATGCTGCTAGCACAGACCAACCTGAATCAAGTCCAGGTGCTGACCACATAAATTATTGTCGTCGCGACACAGCCTCTGTGTATAGGGATCACAGTATAATTAAATCATATGCAACAGACTCTTTTCCATCACATGAAATTGAAAACCTTTCTAAATTATTAACTTCTGGTTTAGAGTCTCAGCAAGTTGCTTCAAAAATTATGCAATTACCACATCTGGCAGCTGCTATCAGAAATGCTTTCCTACAAGAAATAACTTTTACATTGGACAGATTATGCGGTACAGGACAAAAAAGTGCTCTGAGGTCTTCATTTGGTGAACTTAGTGATAAATCTTACTTCAATAAGGTCATTACTGAAATGGAGCAAAGATGCCCACTTGTTCTAGATATTTTGATAGCAATGTGCTGCCCTGCTCACCCAGGCCTCCAGATAAGAGTGCGTATTGAAAAAATAATTTCTTTATTTCTCATCCAAAACATATGTTGTGGGTACTCAAAAGAACCGTCTCAATGAGACGGTTCTTTTGAGCACCCAAAACACATGTTTAAATTAATGGGTAATAAAATAATTAAACTTTTACGCAAATAAAATTTTCTTATCTGGGCCTATGTCACCACAACCTGAAAGACACAGATTACACAGTAGCAGCTATATATGGCATGGTCATGCATTCTAGAAATCCACAGTTAACAGCATTTCAGAAAATGGTGGCAGTATCCTGTATCAGACATCATGCTGGTAATGGTGTAAGTTTCAATATTGTTTTTAAATTGTTACAAAATTGTTGAAGTTTGGTGCCAGGGATGGGGGGGGGGGGGGGCTGAGTTTATTGTTCAGAATTAAGAAGAATAAGAGCCTCTCCACAAGAAAACTTGACTTCAGGGTTACCAATTTGATCTGATAGTAAGTTAGTAACAGAGACTGTGTTCAGTTCAGATGTATATGTAAACACTTATTGGATAAAACTGTTATAATTTGTAATTGGACAGCAGACTTTCAGATTAGATTGTGTAATTAAAAACAAATCATATCCGAGGGGACAAAAATATTGGGCTTGTCCTGCACGCAGCAGGATGAGTGACTACAATTTTTTCACTCGTCCTGCAAACACATGCACTCGTCCTTTAAAAGTGTATGCAGTAATTTTGTATTGTAAAGAGCATAAGGAAGTATTATGTACCGGTGATATGACTTAATCAAGTGCTTTAGGAAGAATTACTTGTCCTTTCTAGATTTCACTCATAATTACGAGCAGTCGAGTGGATTTTTTGTCCCCTGTCCAGCATATGTCATTGCTACTCAAAAGAACAGTCTCAATGAGATAGTTCTTTCGAGCTCTCAAAACAGATGTATAAATTGAACAGATAAAACAATATTCAAAATATTATGATCAGAATTTTTATCTGGACTAATTATAGCTCTCTGAAGTTCTTGGACAGTGTGATTTAATACAGCAATACCAGGGACATCATTTTTGTTTTTCTTATTAATATTTTAGGATTAACCAACATCATACAAAATACACAGGTACCTCCAAGTAACCACATTAAATACAATACTATATTTGTATTGTTATAAAATTCTTAATAAAACTTCATATTTCAGCTTCTGAATCTTCTCAGTACCATGAACATCAGCTCTCCATTGTCCAGCAAGTATAATATGCTAGAAGAAGTTGGGAGATTAAATGGGAAGGATGTGGTGTCTGCTGTTTCTTTGGGTAGGTCATTGAAGGTTACAGTAGACAATATTGATGGCCGGATTATAGCTAACCAGGTACATGTCAAAAGTCTCATAATTAGCCATATGAGCAATTTTTTTATTTCTATTCGAAACCTTAAGTGAATTTTTCTGATACCTGGCTACTTAGGACAGTTGTCTGACTGCAGATGCGTATCTAACTGTGGGTCACAAATTCCATCCCGACCCAGACCCATACTTTAGTGGAGATTGGTCATGAAATGATATCTACAGTCATTCTCCTCCCTTCCGCTGATTTTTTCAAGGAGGATTGTTCACTGTTGTTGGTTACAAGCACTAATATGTACACAAAGTACTGGTTAACAACTTGTTCCAGCTTGCCCAGGAAAAAAAGTGTGGTCAGGTGAACCGACTGTCCCAACATGACCATAGCTGTTGACTGGGATGTAAAGCAAACCAAACCAAAAATGATTTTTTTTCTGACTAGGTGATAAAAGTACATGTATTGCTTCTATCAGAGCTCATAATCATGTAAAGGAAATGATTGCTCTAAAACTCCACCAAGGAAGAGGTGCGTTTCTGTTTTGTTCTCAGAAGTTTTAGATTCTGATTATAAATGTACTTAATTTCCTATAATAATGAAGGTTCCTTTCAGTAGCAACTTTTCAGTCAAATCAAGTCAGTATCTGGTTGTGACAGGAAGCTTAGTCCTCATTTGCTTAAAGTGCTGCCTCACTGTTCTATCACATTTAACACTTAGCATAATGTCATTAAGTCAACTGACTGTTTTTGACTGGGGTGTAAAGAACCAAACAAACATTATGATATAGAGTGTGTGTTGAATGGGATGTAAAGAATCAATGAAACAACAAAATCAATGAAGCAAAACTAAATGAACTTTTTTATTTTTTCAAGTTGACAATTACATAATTTGTGAGATTAAGACTTAATTCATTAACAAAAGTGGGACTAGTTTTCTGATAATTTTTTGATCACTATTTGTGTGAACAGCTAAAGTTCAGGCAACACTGCACAAATGCGTATTAGAGACATAAACTATTCTCATATTTGATGGTGACCAAATGATCATGCTGGCTTTTATTTTCTGTCTTTGGTTACCAAATGATAATGCTGGCTTTTATTTTCTGTTCAAAGGCAGTAATATTCATGACACCTTTTTACAGGTTCGAGCTGGGAGTGGAAACCGTGATTATCATTATACTCATTGGACAATTCTTATTGATCGAGCTACTGAAGAGGATTTGTCAGATTTGTCAGAAATACCTAAACATGTACCAATAGAAGGTCCAGATACATCTGTATTCTTTCTGAATGATGAAGAGCATCAACAGTTAAGGTATTTATTTGTTTTGATGATACTGTGCTTGAACGAACAGCTAGTCTGTGTTGTTTTAGTCTTCCTAAATATCATGCTGGTCTTAAGAATGCCATGGTCTGGGGCTACAAGGACAAATTGCCAACTTTGCAACAAAGGGATCTTGATGGAAAGTATTTAAAAATTTCTTAACCAAAGCATATGTTTTGGGTACTCAAAAGAACCATCACATTGAGATGGTTCTTTTGAGCACCCAAAACATACGTTAAATCAAATGGGTAAAAATATTTACAATTTTATGCTGGGAGCGCAGTGGCTCAGTGGTAGAGTGCTTTTGGGTACTCAAAAGAAACATCACAATGAGACGAGTGAGAGCAGTGGCTCAGTGGTAGAGTGCTTGACACGAGACCGAAGGGCAGCGGGTTTGAGCCTCACCGGCGTCACTGTGTTGTGGTCCTTGAGCAAGACTCATTTATCCTAGCTTAGTACTGGTTTAACCCAGGAAGACCCGTCCCGTCCCTGTTTAACTGAAAGATTGTTGATGGGACGTAAAGAATCAAATCAAACAAAATCACAATGAAACTGTTCTTTTGAGCACCCAAAACATATGTTAAAACTGATGGGTAAGAAAATATTTACAATTTTATGCTAGGAGCGCTGTGGCTCAGTGGTAGAGTGCTTGACTCCAGACCGATGGACTGTTGGTTCGAGCCTCACTGGTATCACTGCGTTGTGTCCTTGAGCAAGACGCATTAATCCTAGCTTATAACTGGTTCAACCCAGGAAGACCCGTCCCTACATGGCTGAAAGATTGTTGATGGGATGTAAAGAATCAAATCATAGAAAAACAAAACAATTTTATGTTGAAAGATTTTGTTTATCTAAAACCTGTGAATTGTATACAACATGTATGTTTTTTTCTATTTATCTATCTTTTCATTCTGCACAGGGGACAAAAATATTAAAATATTGCACTTGTCCTGCAGGACGAGTGACTTACAATTTTCACTCCTTCTGCAAACACAAGCACTTGTCCTTTAAAAGTCTATGCAATAAAGAACATAAGGGAGTGATATGTAATATGACTTCCTCGAGCGATTCTTTCCTAAGGAAAGAATTACTCGTCCTTTCTAGATTTCACTCGTAATTACGAGTGGACGAGTGGAATTTTTGTTCCCTGCTGTAGTAACCTCTCAAGAGTACTGTATGATTTTCAATACTTTTCTATGGTATATCTTACACATCATATCCCAGATCTGATTTTTCAAGGTGGCCAATCACGTGGTCAGCATGATCGGGTTCAAGGATTTCCTCAACCAGTAAAATCGTCCATAACTTTCATAATACTAAGTCAAATTTCATGCAGTAAAGTGCAACCCCCCCCCCCCCCCAGATTACCTCCGTCAACTGAAGACAAAACGGAAAAATTATCCGCGCTTGGGTACATATTTCAGTTGGTCGCAGTAATCAGGGAAACTGCAGCGAACCCAGGAGAAACGTTTACACAGATTTTTGCAGAAAAATATGAGGGGGTTTTTGCACTTTACCGCATGAATTCGACTTAGTATAATGAAAGTTATGAACGATTTTTCTTACCTGTGATGTCAGATTACTGGTTTGTAAGTCCGTGAACCTAATCAGGTAGACCACGTGATTGGCCACCTTGATATTCAAAGACATGTCTGGAATTTTAACATAGTTCAGGTGTTCTCACTCAAGGTGCCCAAGTTGTGCCAAACAATGGTTTCACATGGTGTCATCTAACTTCAACATAAAGCCGGCATGTATCACAATTATTAAAGTTATACATGTAGTTTATGAAATGGTCAACATAAATGCAGAATATTTTTAAGGTACCATTTACTAGTAATTCTCAACACCCAAAAGCATGCAAAAATCTTTCATGAGCCTTCAATGTAACTGAAGCATAAGTGGATGCTCACGCTGTTTTGACTTTGGTTTGACCAAAATGCCTCATCATTATTAGTTTTCTCAAGCTATGACAAGGCGTAGCCCAAATAATGTCGGTTTTTTAGAGTCACTCATTGATTGTATTTATATTAGGATGTTAATCTTTTGTTTTAAGAGCTGCCTACAAATGGATGGTATGTAAAATCCTGGTTGAAGAGATACCCTCACTGAATGTCTTGAAAAGAGCAATACCAGATATCCTGGAGCACAGATTCCGTCACATTGTTGACATTCCCTCAAAAGTGAATCCAATGTTTGTAAGTAGCTTCTGTACAATTTCAGTTTTGGCCAAAATGCCTGTTCTTAAGCTGCATCATGATAAAGCAATTTAAACAATTGGTTTGTTTGTTTTGACTATGTCCCAGTCAGCAATTGTTCAATCATGTCATGGATTTCCTGGGTTGAACCAGTACTAAGCAGAGGATAAAGCGTGTTGCTCAATGACTTGCTTTAAATATGTTGCAATTGTAAAGAACTTTTAATATGACCTTTGATTCAAAGGTCAAGGCCAATATACTTAACTCTGTCTATATGGCATGTGAAGTTGTTCATACTTGGGATGACAACAATGGTTATGGCAAGGTCAAATTATGTCACTACTATGTGGTATTTAATGAAAGTGCAAACATGTGGGAAGAGCCTGTTCATAGATTGACTTGGATATGTTTTTGTTCAAACATTTTTTATTAATTCAGGTAATAATGAAGGATCCAAAACCATTGCCAAACTGTGTTTTGATAATGGATAAAATGCTAGAAACCTTGAAATCCATATATACTGAAGCTGGTCGAGGTAGAAATGCATGTAAATTAGCTTGTTTAATTAATTTATTTACAGTATTTAGTCTGTTATCGCTTTTTAGGGAGACCAGCTTTTTTTTTAAAGTAATCAGTTTCCAAAAGAGCATCAATGATCATGATATATGCAGTGCTTATGTAATTTCCAACTTTTGAAATTGCAAGACATAAGAATTCCATTTTGTTTTCATATTTAATTCTTCCTTTTCATAAAGCTGGTTTTGTGTTTATTGGGTCAAAAGTCATTTGAATTTTTAGCTCGACTGTCACATAGTGACAATGTGAGCTTTTGTGGTCAGTCTTCGTCTTTCATCTGTCGTCGTCAGTCCGTCTGTTAGCAATTGACTTAAATGACAACTCCTTTTAAAACCCTAGTCCAATTTTGAAATAATTTCACACAAATGATCCTTGGGTGGCCCTCTACCAAAATTGTTCATATGGTTCTGTCCATTGCATATCTAGGTCCCAGAGGCTAAAATAGATTTTATTTCCTGAAGAAGGCTATGGTGCACATCACATTAATTTATGCAATTAAAATGTTTTACATTATGCACACCCCTGGCTTTTTGGGTTGAGTAAAAAAGTCAGACATTGAAAATGTGCAGATGAGTATAATTTGATTGAACTTAGTGACTTGATAGGCTTTGGTACACCCAAAGATGGACTTAAGTATTGAAGAATGGGATTTATATTGTGTGGTGAACATCCTCTTCTCCAAACAAGAATTCAGGTGAGCGATCCAGGGCCCATGGTCCCTCTTATAATCCCGTATGAAAATACCCGCTTGGTTTCCAGGTGGAAAAGGCACGTACTTCTGTAGCATATTACGCCTGTATCCCGTCTGGATTTTTACTAATATGCAGTACAAGCGGAATTTTATTTTTAGTAACAGATCAAAGGAATCCCAGGCGTATTCCCAGACGAAATATTTAAATTAGTCCGGCCAATATGCAAATTGAGAATAATTCCTGGCGGGTTGGAAAATATTCCAGGCGGATTCCAAGCGGATTCCTGGCGTATAAATTAAAGGTATTTTCAGATAATCCGGCCGTACTTTTAAAAATCCAGGCATCATTATAGAATAGTCCGCCTGGATTTTTTTTAAAAAATCCAAGCATACTTTTTACATAAAATACGGGCGTACTTTTTTTACTTAATCAAAGTGCTCAGACGGACAACAGTGTCATTGGTATACTATAATTTTATGTATTTAGCATATGACTCAGATGAACTAAAAATGACAATAATGAAAATGGTTACAATTTAATTTTTAATTGCAGGCCATCTAAAAATATATTGACACATCAGTATCTTTCTGAAGCTTCCACAAGATTAATGTTTTGTCTTTCCTCTTGATGGTTTTAAAATATTCTTTTATAAAATACACTCTTTATACTTTAACACTGGAACATCCCATTTCTCCACATAACAGCCTGTAATGAACAAAGCAAATACATGTTAACTGTAAACTCACTTAGACACACAGAGAATCAATTCCATGTGCTGATCCAGAGGGGGTGGGGGCAGAGGGTCCGGACCCCCCTGAAAATATAAAAAATATAGGGTTTCTTACTTAGCAATTACTGGTCTGGATCCCCTGAATTTCTCAAAGCTACGGCAAGCCAGCATTCAATGTTGGGTCATCATTGGCTAGCCAGCGAAACGCCATTTAAATGGTGTTTCACTGGCAGGCAGATAATGGCCCGCTGTTAGTGGTATTTGAATCTTCTCCCCCCTAAAAAGCTAGTGTCAGAGTTGGACACCCTGACCTCTGGCAAAACTTTCTAGATCCACACATGAATTCATATATTACAAGCAACAAAGTAACCATAACTGATATGGTAATTATTTAATCACAGAGATCATATTCCAATTTGCCATTTGGATATAAAACTTGTTTGTGCTCAACTCAACTGAGCATGAAATTTAGTTTCTCATGTTAAAGTGCAAACAAATGTACACATTTTAACATTATGAACAGAATGAATACATTTAAGTATTATAAATGGCTTTAATTACATGAGAATATGACAATGACCTTGAGTCAGCATAACTGAGTCATGGGTTCTGCACACTGTCTCACTAAAATTTGAGTGAAGTTTAATGTAAATCATTCAAATGGTTCAGGAGATATGTGGAGCAGACATGATATTCAAGGGTATATTACTACATGACCTTGAAGTGTGACCTTGATCTTGAATCTGGGTATCTGAGTCGTGGTTTCTGCACACTGTCACACTGAGAGAACATTTGGGTGAAGTTTATTTAAAACAAGTTCAAAGGGTTCAGAAAGTAATGGTGAGTAAAAGTATGGATCAGACACAAAATTGAAGGGTAAATCCCATGACATTGAAGTGTCACCTTGACTTTGAGCCTGCATAGTGGATTATTGGTTCTTCACACAGTCCCACTGTGAAGATGAGCTAAATGTATAATTTTACGAAGGGAAAAACTTACCGTGTAAATCAAAGATGGCGCCATACTACATGTTTGCAACATCCATGCTATGGCGTAGCTTGTTACGCCTGGCCTTAGGTGCATGATGATGTATGCAGGCAAACAGGGTAAAATAATTTGACAATTATTTTGTACTTACGTTGTTTAGACAAACAAGGACGGTTTCACTTCTAGAATCACTTCATCTGTAGCCCCTGTTGCAGTTGTGCTGTTTTGGAAGCTGTTGTTTAAGGCTGGTGTCAGCCAAGCACTTTCCATTATCATGCCCTGAAAAATTATTTTATGCGTGTCACAACCCTAAAAGTGCCAGCTCAAAACTGCATCAAAATGTCATCTGCTTAAGTTGTCTATCATTATTTACATTTAATATAGGTAATGAGGCCAACAGTATGGACCCAGCTCAAATTGCTCCTACATGAGAAGTCTGATTAGGGTCTACACTTGTGCTGGGTATCAATCTCTTTTCATTACAATATGTGTATGGATACAAAACAATTAATATTAAATATTTGATATTTTCTAATGGAATAGAGTAGGACCTATAATAAACCAGCTTTCAAATAAAACGAAGACTTTATTTATAGAGGGTTACTTTGAACCCCATAATCACCTGTTTCCTCCCTAAGCATTTTAGTTTACCAATGTACCTGGTTGCTTTAAAGTCTCTGTGCTCCGTTTTGAGCTACCTATTTGCCAATATTTTAATAAACTTCAGTAAAAAAATGACTTGCACTTTCGTCATACTGTCTACGCCCATTGTCGTAAACTCGTGTGGCAATTCCAACCGTTTTTTTTTTTTTAAAAAAAAAAATACGGGAAATAGCATGAACAGATTTATGTTTAATAATGTGTTGAAGAACTGTCTGTGTCATGTACCTAAACATCGCATGAGCAGGCTTGACAAAACCATTACGACCCAGACATGAATTTAGTTCCACTGCCTGACACAGGCGAAAACATGACGTCGGCAAAACTTCAATCAATTTACACAACTCTTTCTCGTGTACATGTGTCATTATTCTGAAGGTAACATGTTTTAAATTTGGAAAACTACAAAGGAAAGGGATTAGGGTAAAAACATCGAATTTCGGACAGACATGTAAAATCGGACACTTTTCTACCTCCCCTGACATAACGCCCTGCTCTAGACTCCTGACCAATTGATAAAGTCTTATTTCAGGTTTATTGTACAGACAAAATATCGTCGTACCCACTTACCAACAGTGAAAATGGAACGCGTCACATTGTATTCGACCATTTAGATATCCATTCAAGTCTGGTGACCTCCAGCTCCGCACAGTTTATGGAGCACGTGGTTTTGTTGCTTGTCACAACTTTTTTTAATTCCATCTTTTATAGTTGAATATTGATGCACAATGAAATATTTCTGCTCCCTTGCATCTTCGATAGTTAAATTTATGAAATGAAAGGTTGTTTTTGCATATTCACGTAGATTTGAAACGAAATGAGGATGAAATAATGGGTGTCCGTATTTCCCTTCAGGAAATTTAATTTCGGACACGCCATTGAACACGACGTTCAGGCGATGAATTTTGACCCTTTCATGTAGTTTTTTTCCTTTCCTGCTGTTTGTAAATAAAATGCATTGCATCTAATTACGTTTTAGATAAGATTATTTTAGATTATTATTGGTTTAGCGATCGAAAGACTGGAATGCATCACCATGGACCCCAAAAACTGAGCAAGAGTTGACTGCGGGTTGAAAAGATTCTGTAGCTTTGCATGCTGGTTGACATTTCAGCACTTGATTTTAAGAAGCAAATGAAATCGAAATCTTAAAATACCTCAGTAGTCTACTCATGTGATAAATGAAACATGTTTAACTGTTTTTGACAGAATAAAAACATTTAAAGAGCTTTATTTTGTAAAAAGAAACAACTGTCCGATTTTCCCTTCAGCTCTGTCCGTATTTCCCGATAGCTGTCCGAATTTTCATGTTCGACCCTATGTCACTTTAAGTGCTAATCAAACACATTTAAATACGTTAACCAATGAAATTACAGCTCTATTAAGTCAATCGAGCATGTCTGGTAGCTACCAGCTAGATTTAACCTGGTGACATGTCTGGAGCAAAGCACAAACCGTGCTGAAGCAGTGACACAGCGAAAAAGCGTCCGAAGTTCGATGTTTTTACCCTACACGTTTTGAGTGATACACTGATTCTGTTTCTGTTCGTTGACCTGATTCCGTACAGCGGTAGGCTAGTTTATTCAGGCCGTTTATTCAATATAAATAAGTAAATAAAAGGAATACTCACACAATTGGATCATCGATGAACAGCTGTATTAACCAGGCTTCGCATGTGCAGACTGATCGCGATATATCGACGATATACCCTCTTTCCTTGTTGTTCGTTTCATAGCGCACATGCCGACAGCAATTCGAAATGAAACAAAGAAAACCGAAACGAGGCTAACAAGTATTCCTTTTTGAAAAAAAAACAAATGGTAAAAACGCATTGTTTTCTTTCGGAACAGTGACAGGATACTATATAAAAGATACTATATCATACAACGGGATGATTTGTGCGCATCTTGGATCTTTTCCTTACTTGCAAATTTAGACTGGCCCCAGCCCTAGAACATTGACACATTAATTCTTCCAACGGGCAGCCTTATTTCTGCAAATGGGTGCTATACTCAAGAATGATCTTTTTATGGCCATGAAAGGTCAGGCATAAGCTGGAGCAGAAATTTCAGTTTTTTAAGTGACCTTGACCGATTTTTGAGGTCACCACTGACCAGGGTCATTATCAAGGTCATGCAACCATGAAAACCCACCCACTTCGATTCTGTATTCTGAACAAATGGCCATGTTTTGACCAACTGGCACAGATACATCATTGTTATGGCTTTAAGAAAATGATAAGATTTAAATTTGATGACCTTGACCTAATTTTCAATGATACCAGGGTAACATAAAGCTCTATGAAAAACATTGCCTGCACTCCCTTAGAACTGAAGTAATGGTCAATTTTGACCAAACTGGCACAGATACATGGATCAATGGGAAGACTTTAAGAAATGATCAGATTTTAGCGACCTTGACTTAATTTTCAAGGTCAACATGGTCATGTACATGTATGTCTATGTAAAACCTTGGCTGCATCCTTTCTTCTGAACTCATGGCCAGGTTTTGACCAAACAGACAGATACACCATTGGGAGGATCTTAAAAATGATCAGATTTTGGTGACCTTGATCTAATTTTCAAGGTCACTAGTGTCATATAACTATGAAAACATTGTCTGTGCTCTATCTTCTGCAGCAATGGCAAGATTTTGACCAAACTGGCACTAATACATCATTGGAACAACTTTAAGAAATGATTAGATTTTAGTGACCTTGACCTAATTTTTATATGGGTCACCAATACTCACCATGTCATATATGGCTTTGAAAAAGCCTTGTCTGCACTCTTTCTTGCAACTGTATTGCCAGGTTTTGATCAAACTGGTACAAATACACCATTAGGGGATCTTAAGAAATAATTAGAATCTGGTGAGCTTGATCTAATTTTCAAGGTCACCAGGGTCATATTACTATGAAAAAGCCTTGTCTGCATTGTACCTTCTGACACATTGGCCAGATTGACTAAACTGGCACAGCTACATCATTAGGAGGACTTTATGAAATGATTAGATTTTTGTGACATTGAACTAATTGTCAAGGTCACTAGGGTCATATAACTCTGTGAGAAAGCCTTGTCTGCATTCTATCTTTTGAACTATCGGCCTTAAGTTTAAATATTAATAGAAGCAGTCTCCTCTTACATGTAACTTAAATGTGTGAAATATACAGTAAAGTCTGAGTTTTAGATAAGCTCTACTTTCCATGGATCCAGTCATGGTCAACTCTAAGTCCAAAAATTCCATGTTGAAAAAAGTTTTAAGTATAAATAATCCAGGTGGATATTTTTTCCAAGCGGATTCTGAAAAAAGAATCACATTTCTCAAAGTTAAAGCATGAGTAATCCGGGTGGATTTTTTTTCCTGGCGGACTTTGAAAAAAGTACGCCTGTATTAAAGACATAAAGTACGCCTGGATTTTGAAAAAAGTACGTGTCCAGGCGTATTACGCCAGGATTTTCTCAAATCCGTGACCTTTTCGCTTGGAAACCGCTTGGATTCCTGGTGGATTCCGTCTAGAATTTTCGTACGGGATTCCTTAAGTATCTATTTAATGATTAAAGGCATTTACTCAGTAGTTAAGCACTGTATCAAAAAGATTAGGTAATTAAAAGGTGCTGGTCTTGTAGTTATACAATTTGAAAACACTTGGGCTAAGCTGTGAGATGAAGGATGCCATCCATGGATTCACAGTTCATGGCCCTGGGATATTCAGTATTGGGGGTAAAGGGCCAACTTCAGGCAAAATGAGGTGGATATCAGCATGATGCTTCTAATTAATGGCTTTGATTTTACAATTTAGTTCTTATAGTACTTTTCACATTAAAAAAAAAATCAGAAATACCTTATAAAGTTTCCTTGGCATCTGTACATAGCGAAAAGTAAAGTTATTGACTAAGAAAATGGGTTTCATTAAGAGTGATCTTAAGATATAGGATGTCAAATTTTACACCACCTGAAACAGTAAATGCTAGTAAATTTACTTAAGAATTCATGGTAAGAACACAGCTAGCTCAAATGTTTCAAACCTGATGTTTTCATTCAATTACATTTAGGCCAAAAGAAAAATATGTCTTGTGTACGATTATGTCTCCAAAAAATTTAGGGTCGGTACGTAGGCAAACCTTTTTTTTATATAAACTTTTTTGTATAGAAAAAGTCTAAAAATCTTTTAAAAATGTCTAAAAATAGACTTCAATATCCCAAAAGGCTTCAAAAAAGTTTGAGTAGGCCCCAAAATATTAGGGTCGGAAGGGTAACCGGAAACAAGACATTTTCTTTTTTTGGCCTTATTTTGTTCGTGTTCACATGTTGAATATTCTGTTCTGCTTTACAGCGACAAAGAAAAAATAATTGCATGCAACCAAAATGCTTTCTTTGCCTGTTAAAGCTGCATACTCTGTAACTATAAACATTTTTCGAAAAAAATTCTTTTCTTTTTAAATCATTTGTAAAAGTAGAATTAAGCAATGTTTTCACAATAAAAATATTCTGTACAGCTGAAAACTGCATGGAAAAGTGAACTATTTTACCAAATAGGTGTATCTTTCTCTTGTTGGTAATTATTTGCGTCCCTCCAATAATTCTAGACCGTTGAATTTTAACATAAATGCAGTTGTTTTGATAGTGATAACTTGTTAAGATTTACGAAAATGGTAAAATGTTTACCTAAATTTGAGTATTTTTACTGTGTTCTTAAAAATAAAAACATTATTTTTAAAATTAGAAGATCAAAAGTTACAGACTATGCAGCTTTAAATAAGACAATAATGGTCAGGAAGTAAGTTCTTTTAGTTGACGACATTACCACCTGACTAACAAACCTTTGAAATTCTTTGCATTGTTCAAAAGTGTACAAACACTGTGCATTTACCTTACAGTCAAGGTCTAAAACTAGTTCCACAAGGTCAGAAATCCCATAGACTTAAATGTATTTTCACGATTTCAAGAAATCTGATCAGCGCCGTTGTTATTCGCTTTTTGGAAAGTATATCTAAACTTGCTGCAAGTGAAACTTCAATTTTCTAGCTAGTCTCTGTAGCTGAGGAGACTGTTTTGAATCTTGCTTAGTGGGAAACCCCGAAGACAGGTTTTCTGACGGAAAGGCCCATATTATACTTTCAGTGTCATTTGAAAGTTTAACACAACTTTAATGTTGCAGAGATTTACACAATATGCAAGAATTTTTAGACAATGTTACCATTGACATCAATAGAAAACCGGCTCATCCAAATTTCAAATTTTGTAAAAATTTGAAAAGTTCAATGTCAAAACGTCATCAAATTTATATTACTATGCTTTACGCTAGTTTCATTTAGTCTTGCAATAACCTCATTAACATCAACGGAAAGTGGCATTTTAAGTTTTGGACAATTTGTTGTATTTGGTTATTGTAATCTCAAACTTTCATCTAAAATGCAAACTTTGTGCACCTAGTATTCAAGTTAACAACAAGTGCTAAAGAACTGAGTTAAAATCTCGATGCAAGACAATAGCAACACACATTTGCATTGGAGTCTAAGGAAATTTATTTTTGTTGAATTAAGATTGGTCTTAAATTGAGTGTAGATTGAGTGTAGCATGCTGGATTCTGAAACCCTGTTGACAGGTTTTCTTGTAACAAGGGGCATATGATAATGGAATTTATAGCCATCAGCAACTCTTGCTTCAATATAAGTCCAGAATTTTTGTGATATTTTGCAGAAGATGACTTCCAAGATGTTAGAGTTACTCTTGGTGGTGACCAGTTGACAAGAGTGTGCTTTGACTTGGCAAAAAACCTTCGTGCAGGCACCCATACAGCTACTGAGCGTCTTGAACAGCTAAACCCTGTTATAGAAGAACTTTTTCATACTGAGCAGGATCTGATTGAGGTATTTATTGTTTCATAGGGCCAAAATAAGCAAAAGAAGAGTAACATTGTTTTTTTTCTTTCACGCATATGCCTTGAGTGCTCATAAGAAACATCTAGGTGAGACATTCTTTAGAGAATCCACAACATACATTTTGGTTGAGATTTTTTTTCAAATATTCACTCTTATCTAGGGGCATTTACTTTACAAAAATAGTGAGTATGATTAGGAAATACCACAACCACAAACCGCAGACATGGCACCGCGAGGAAGAGCCACACAACCATCGTACACTTGTGGAGATAAGTAGTTTTTTAGCTTAAACTGTTATTTTTATCCATGTGTCTGGGCTGCTCAGAAGCAACATCTTGAGAGGGTTCTCTTTAGTACCCACAACAAATGTTTTGTTTCATACGTAAGACAAATAAATTTCAAATATACAATGTTTCTGGGAGTCTATACTTTACAGCTCCTATGTAAATGTTTTTTTCACATTTTTCACTGAAATATCACATGAAATACTGATTAACACTTGCTGTGGAGATAAGCTTATTTTTTGGGCTTTAAATTGTTTATTTTTCTTACCCATCTTTTAAAACATTTGTTTAGAGTGCTCAAAAGAACCGTCTCTTTGAGACAGTTCTTTTGAGTACCCACAACATTGTTTTTGTTGAGAAGTAAGATCAAT
This sequence comes from Loripinus fragilis, assembly GCA_964019695.1. Lineage (NCBI taxonomy): Eukaryota > Metazoa > Mollusca > Bivalvia > Lucinida > Lucinidae > Loripinus > Loripinus fragilis. The sequence continues at coordinate 249,833 of CAXHUL010000002.1, forward strand.
ATACAGGATTTTAGTTAAGAGTGCATAACAAAAATTTTATTTTCTTATTTCTCAACCAAAACAAATGTTGTGGGTACTCAAAAGAACCGTCTCAATGATACGGTTTCTTTGAGCACCCAAAACAAATGTTAAAATTGATGGGTAAGAAAATATTAACAATTTTAAGCTGAAAGTTTTGGTTTATCTAAACCTGTGAATATATTTAGAATACACTCCTATCTGGAGGCCTGCGGTTTACAACACCTACTTTAATGCTTTTTCCTATTTACCATTTGGGGAACAGTCACAATGAGACCTGATGATCGATCTTTAATATTTTGGTCTTTATTTGTCACTGTGTTCACGACAGAGAATCGCAGAAATCACAGCAGAACCCTTTCACTACATTATCACTAGGTGCATTATAGCCAAAATACTCGAGCATGAATACTCTGTAACACCTTGAGGTATTCTGACAGTAAGTAATAATATTTTGTTCTATTCCAGGGCGGTTTTTTCTGATGTCTGTGTTGTTATAGTACAATACAGCTGTACTTTGCAAACCATCTCTCCCTGCTCTGCCAGTCTCTTGAAAATACTTTTCCAGAGATGTGGGTGGCTTATAATGTATTATTTGACGAATGTGTGGCGCATTCAAACCCATTCCTAGGGCAACAGTTGCAAAAACAATCCTCACTCTACTTTTTACTTTGCAAAGTTCTTGCACGATAAATCTTTTCATGGTCTCAGTGTACACTTGTTGATACTGAGCAAACAGCCTGTTTTCAGGTACGGCTTCACCAACATACTGTTTCTCCCCCATTTTCTTTTCAAAGAAACTGTAGGCAAAGCTTATTACACTTGTATCCGTGTACATAATAGTTAATGGGAAATCAAGTTTATCTGTCATCAGCTGATCTGCTAATGGTGTGAGAATTTCTTCTAAGTGGTCCTCTGTGTCAGTTGATGGTGGTCGTGAAACCTTTCGGTATTTGATGTCTGGGTTTACTGCTATTACTTTAGGCTGTTTAAGTTTTAGGGATTTAATAAGCTCTTGTTGTGCTGCTGGTGGAGCTGTTGCGGTCAACACAATGGCAGGTATCTGGGGAAATCTTGATAGTAGCTCTGAGCCAATCATTGAGAACTCTTTCCTAAATTCTCCACCCCTAATAATAATAAAAAACAAATTATTTGAATTTCAGAAAATTATCAAGACCTTTTACAAGCCTGAAAGCTCAAGAGAAGATGGTACATTACCCCATTTCAGGACCCTACTTGGTAGGAGAAATGTGACCGGGCAGGTCAAAGCTACAAATGGTTTTGAGGCGCATAAAGATTTCATCTTCACTGTCACAAGGTATATGGGGTATTCCATAATAAGCAAGACAGATAGCAAAAAAAGTGCTTTGAATTTTAACCCTTTGTATTCTGATGAATTTTCTCATACAGATAAATACATAAGAATGGGATTGTCAACTATATTTATCAAAGGGTAACAGGCAGACATTTCCAAATAATTTTGTGGGAGCTCAGTGGCAGAGTGCTTGACTTGAGACCAAGGGGCCGTGGGTTTGAACCTCACCAGCGTCACTGCTTTGTAGTCATTGAGCAAGACAAATTTATCCTTGCTTAGTACTGGTTCAACCCAGGAAGACTCTTCCCTACATGACTGAAAGATTGTTGATGGGACGTAAAGAATCAAATCAAACAAACAAAATAATTTTGTGATTCTGTCCCTGAAGATTGCATTTACTCTAGATAGCAAACAACGCTGGCCCTGATGAAACAATGGGGTTAATTTAAGTATTTATATGTACATGTGTACATGTATGTACTCCAAAGAGAAATGAGTATGACATGGTTATGCCACAATCACCAACTAGAAACCAAACCACCACACTACAAGGAAATGACATGGTACCACACAACAGCAATAAACATTTACTATTAAAGTAATGGAACCAGCTGGCTCTTCCTCAGCAAGATGATTGCAAAACTTACTATATTGCACAGTTGTTGGTGTGCCCTTGCAAATGCCCACACTTTTGAAGAGAAAGCTAATAAATATGGGCTATGACCTAGTTTCATGCACCACATATGTTTTGGTTGAGAAATAAGAAACTTAATTATGATCACACACTCTTATCTGGAGGCCTGTGCCCTTTTTATACACCGACGACCCCTAGGTGGGATCACAAAGTCAAAACAATTTTTTTCTGAAATAGGTCATGTTGAATATCAAATTAAAGGGAAATACGTGTAGAATATTATGCAAGTTTGACCTTATGCACTCCCCTGACATTTTTGGCTGCGTATTAAGGTCGGATATTTAAATTGTACAGATAAGTATATTTTGATTGAACTTAGTGAATTGGTAGTCTTTGAGTATGGTCTGAGTGAAACCCAAGAAGATATAAGCTGTTTGAGCAATTGGATTTAAATTTTATGGTAAACATCCTTTCCTTGTGACAAGAACTCAGGTGAACAAGTCTGGGCCCATGTGCCCTCTTTAAAAAAAAGCATGGGGATAAAATTGACAATAATTACGACCTCACAAAAGACCAAAGACAAACAACCATTACAAAAATAAAAAAAAACAACATTAAATAACAATGAATTGTTCAACAAGTAGCCCAGTGACTTAGTGGTAGAGTGCACAGATTACGGAGTTGATCAGTTGCCTAATCTGAGTCTTCACATTCACACACACACATGTATACATTTTGTTGATTTTGTACCATCATGACAGTTTATCCTATATGGCGTGTATGTAAAGATAATGAAGTCAAGCTCAGTTATTCTTTTAGTCCGTCCAAGCAGTTTAGACTTTGCAAGTCAGATAAAAAAAAATAAGATTTCATGAAATGTATTCTGTCAGTGAAATGTTAATTATAATTTTATTTTGCATACAGGGCCATGATTGTGGAACTTGCTTGTGAAAAACTTGGCCTTGACAGCAAGACCAGCAATATAGCACTGCCAGAAAATGCTAAATTTTGGAGGAACACCAAAGTCAGACAGTGGTTGGAGGAATTGGTAGATCCTATTGTGGACATCATATTCACAGCCTTCAGAGAGCCTTCAATGGATGGAGTGAATATGCACATTGATTCCCCATCTGGCGCTTTTGACATAGTCGCTCCTGCTCGTCTCAGAGGAAAACATATTGACATGTTGCTGAATGGTAATATTGCATATTTAGTTTTTCACATGTCTTACTGTTGTATTGCACCTCAAATGGAACACAGTAATTTGTTATACCCCCCGCAAACTTTGTGGTGGGTATACTGTTTTCACGTTGTCTGTGCGTCCGTCCGTCCGTAACATTTTGTTTCCTCAATATCTTGAAGAGTCATTGCTGGGTTTTCATCAAACCTTGCAAACATGTTCATATATGCAAGACAAATACTTAAGACAAAAAAGTAAGGGTTAGGGGCCAATTCTATTAGAGATATTTCCCTTTGTAGTTCTAAATGGCTTTTAATATAGGGTTTTATGCTTTTAGGCCATACACGGGCTGATCATCTCCTACCACAGCTTTTGTTGGAACAATTTGATACTATTCCTATACAATGTAGACACATTGAACGTATGCATGAAGTAGATTGGTTCATAAAAAATATTTTTTGACAAAATGACAGCTGTGAGAACTTAGACAATTTTTCCTAATACGGCTTTTGTATATGCATAGATGGTGCCTTCATGGGCCGATCAACTCCTACCACAGCTTTTGATGGAACAATTTGATACTTTGCCTGTACAATGTAGATACATTGAACATATGCATGAAGGGGTTTGATCTAGAAAAAAATATTTTTTTTACAAAATGACAGCTATGAAAACTTAGACAATTATTCCCTTATATGGCTTTTGTATATGCATGGATAGTGCCTTTATTGGCCGATCAACTCCTACCACAGCTTTTGATGGAACAATTTGATACTTTGCCAATACAATATAGACACATTGAACATATGCATGAAGGAGTTTAAAATTTTTGTTTACACATATTCTACTGAAATTTACTTTTCAAAACTAAGGTCTGCTGGTTTGAACTTTAACTTGCCAAGTTTTTTCACCGACTCTTACTGTGCGGGGGTATCTAATAAGCATTGCTTATTGACTTTTTTCATTTTTAAAATCTACATAAAAATAGCTTCACTCTGAAAATTTGCATGGGCATAGAAATAACAAAGCCAACCCTTTTGGTGGAGACTGATATCAACCTTATGCTCTGATATCTTGTAAAAATAAATAACTTAGTTTTTGTTTGTATGAAAATACCCTTTCAGTACCCATTATTGTACTGACTGTCAGTGCAATACACCTGGGTTAGATATTGCAATATTTGCTCAACTACAAAATGTCCTTTAGAGATTACAGCAGATGATATAAAAATATGATTTAAAGCATTAAATGGTGCGGTTTACAAACAATCCAAGCTGCGTATAAAGGTCTACCGTTAAGGGGTTATTTTTGGCATTTCATGCCTACTGAGTACTGTCATTTCATCTGCTTTGTCTACCTATCTGTATGCTTTGTGTTCATGTGTCTTTTCGTACATGCGTTCAACTAGAAATACACATTTAAAATCTGGTTTTATCTCAGTTTTTGGAAAACAACACAAAGGTTGTTAACTAGAGGATGCAATCTCGAAGCAAACCTATACAAAAGTTCTCATTTTTGTCAGCCTTTATTTGAAGGTAATTTTACTTTAACACCGGAAGAAATGACGAAACCCAAATTGCCGTAGTAGTATGACCACATTGAACCTAGCATCCTTTTTATGGGACATAGGCAAACAGTGCATACCCAGATCAGATATTGCAGAAAGCGGCGTCAATGGAGCACAGTGGCTCAGTGGTAAAATGCTTGCCTCGAGACTGAGGGGCCATGGGTTCAAGCCACACAGGTGTTCACAACATTATTCTCTAAAGTTTTGTCTATCTGTACATATCTATGAACCTATCTATGTTAATCATGAACAAATGGATTTTTCTTTTACATAGCTCATTATAGGCCATCAGAAGTGCTACTGTGTACATGAGCCTCACTGTAACAAAACCATTAATGTGGTATATTACCACAGTGGACTCTGATCAGACTGTGCAATACTGTATAAATAACAATTCAGGTTTTTCTCCATGCAGATACCAAAAAAGCAATTGAGTATGATGAGGAAATACCACAACCAAACACTGCAGACCAACCCATGGCACCATTTAAACCACATCACACTCACTAGACACTAGGAATACAAAAAAATCAAGCAACTAGCTCTCTTCCCCGTCAAGATAATTGCAAAACTATAATGGACACCTAGTAATGCACAACAAAAACATAAAACATACACAGAAATCAACAACATCAGAACTAGCACCCTAGAACGAGAGCAGCCTGAGCCTCTCAGGGTGGGGGTTGGAGGCTTTTACTGGTACCAAGTCTTCACCCTTGATTCTGTTGTTAAGAACAAAGAAGATGAAGACTCTGATCAGACTGAGTGGGTGCTGTTGCTGATCTTAGTCTTCGCTGGCTAGCTTTGTCTGTTGCAGGCTCATTTATCTTTTTTTTCACAGGTCAGATGGTTCGAATTCCTGTACCCGGAGAAGAGATGCCACCATTAGTAGATGATGATATTTATAATTATTCTTTGAGCTTCCTAAGAGTGGCCATGGATTGCTTCAGTTTGATGATTTAGTAAAATCTGGTGACATTGACAGACTTACCATTGTTATGAAAAGTCTTTGTCCCACCTTAATTGGGCTTACTTCATATAGAAGTAAATATGCTATTGAATGTGTCAATTTCTTAACTAAAACTGAGTGTCTTCTGTCTGAAAAGGACAGTGTTAAAGTGAAACTAGAAGCCTTTGTGAATCCTACTGGAAAAGCTGGTGGAAACAAAGCTGCAGACATGCAGCAGGAGAATAACATTAAAATGGTTAAGACAGTTTTGCGTGGTCTTGGTGCTGGTAAAACAGACAAAGCAATTGAAAGATCTTCAAAAGCAGCTCCAGTTATCACCAGTATTGAAGAAAACTTTAAGAATATGACTGGTTCAAAATCCATCCCTAACAGACATGTTAAAAAATCAATGGAAGGTGATGTCAGCCTATTATGTGAGCATTTGAGGCATGTTAGACCTTTTCAGGCAAGATTTGGCAGAACCCTTGATACATACCTTGGCATTAAATCAAGTGTATTTTATGATATAGATAAATACAAACTAAGGGAATTCATGTCTCGTCACAGCAGAAGGGCTGTGTCAAGGGTATACATTGACGATCATGATGGGGTTTAAAGTGAAATATTATTCAAATGAACACTCTTTGTGGACCACCTAGCCCTCATTGTATGCACAGGCGTGATATTTATGGGATCAACCTATCTGCTGTGGCACATCAAGGCTGAAAAATGGGTTTTGTGTTAATACGCAGTATGCATTACTCAAAACACATTGTTAAAAAAATAGCAAGTGCTGAATGGCTATAAATAATTGGAGACATCAAGTCATTTTAGATAGCGTAACAATAACAATGATTGGTAATACACTATTTAGCATCAAAATCACATTATTTTGTGACGCATCTGGTAAACAAATAAGTTGCATGCACCCACAATGCTCAAATCAGATAAGTCAGTGTGCAATATGCATGCCCCTATTGTTTTTTAATGCCTAGCAGCAACGTCCCTGTAAAGTACAGAAAATTGTAAGCCAAAATGATGAAGTGGAAAGGTTTTCAAAAAGTGTTAAGATTATGAAAAAAGTGATAGGGGGAAAAATGGATTTTAACCAGTTGTCTGCAGTTTGTGATTGTGGTATTTCCTGATCATACTCACTTACTATTTTTTATCAAATTATATACCACTCAAAACAAGTTTTCCATCTGACAGTTATAAACATATAGGATCTTGCATGAGTTAGGAGATAAAATGCACAGGTTTAAAATTTTTCAGCGTAAAAATGTAAATATTTTCGTTCCCATCAGTTTTAACATATGTTTTGATGCTCAAAAGAACCGTCTCATTGAGACGGTTCTTTTGAGTACCCACAACATATGTTTTGGTTGAGAAATAAGAAAATAAAACATTTGTTACGCACTCTTAACTAAAGTCCTGTAAAATGTATTGAATTTATTAAATGAGTTAGGGGTAAAAGTGATAAAATGCATGGCTTGCCCAGCATTTTCTCACTTTTTATCAGTTTGATAAATTCAATAGTACAAGAGCACAAATGTTAGATTCTATCTATCATATGACATTAGGATTACTTTAAATCTCATTTCTGGTGTAAAAAAGTTAAGATTTTGTCAAATTGCAGGCAATAACTATGGACGCCATTTCATATGTATAGCTTTATCCGAAATTCTGTAAAAACTAGTGGTTTTTATGGATTTTAATGCTTAGTGTTATTTCACCTCATTTTTCGATAACATAGCACACAAATTTTGTTATATTGTACATTAAGGGGTTACTCAGTTTGAGCTCCTCCAGCAACCTCTATACCAAACACACTACGATCATATGTCCTGGTCTTTGTAAAAAGTTGCTCTAAATGTATATTAAGTTTCAATTTTTACCACCAATTAAAAAAAATCCATGTTTATAACCTAATTGCAAAACTTGTTTTAAGTAGTGGTGTATATTGTATTAGGCTAGGTCATTCCTGTGGCCATGGATTTGCTTCAGTTCAATGATTTAAACAAATCTGGTGACATTGACAGACTTACCATTGTTATGAAAAGACTTTATCTCACCTTTATTGGGCTTACTTTATATAGATGTAAATATGCCATTGAATGTGTCAATTTCTTAACAGAGACTCAGTGATTTTGTTGTCTGTGCATCCTGCATCTTTTGCGCATAATTTTGTCTCTGGGATGCAAAGTTTTTATTTTAGCCAATCCCAGGCTGCAATAGAATTGCAGACTTGGCACTTAAAACAGTGTTCTGGACTCATAAGTTTGCAGTTGGGACTCACTGATATGGGAAACAGCGAGTCCGAGGACCCATAAGCCAAAAACTGTAAATAAATCACTGAGACTTACACTGCCCTTTTAAGACAAAACACATTCAAAAATGGTTAGTGATTTTAATCAGAAAATACCACAATCATAAATTGCAGACAAATCGGTGGCACCTTAGTATCCTAGATCAGGTGTGGTATTTGATAGTATCGATTCCTGATCATTGCCTTCTTCGGTACTTAGATTGTGTGATTAGCACATTCCTATAATATAACCCTTCAATAGTTGGTTATAAATTCCACAAACTTACCTTGATAATACAAGGAGTTTGTGTTTTCCTTCATTTTATGTTGTCCATGTATAATTTTGCTAAATGTGTTATGTATGTGTAATCTGTAATTCCAACAGTTTTCATTCCTTAACATGAACTTTGCATCATAATTGCTCATACATTGAAGATGAGCACTGGTGACACAGGACTAGAGCAGAGATGGATCTTGTTGTGCCCCTAACTTTTGAAAAAGATGAAGGGGAATATTGCTTTGGGCTTTTCCGTCCATGTGTAGTCTGTTAAAAAAAAGTTATTGTTTTGAATTTCTACAAATTGATGCCTCATAAAAGAATAACTGACTCCAGGCTTTTAGTTCAGAGTGCGTACCCAAAAATTAATTTTCTCATTTCTTGACCTAAGCAAATGTTGTGGGTACTCAAAAGAACTGTCTCAATGAGGCGGTACTTTAGAGCACCCAAAAACATGTGTTAAACTGATAGGAAAGAATATATTTTAAAATTTTGCGTTCCAAAATTTTGATTATCTAACCTTTTGTGACTCATATTATCTTTTTAGTCTGAACTGTCTTCCTTTGAGGAGTTGTGCCCCCTTTTAAGGGTCCAAATGAAATTTAGTAATAGCTGATTTCATAGGCCTTCCGTACGTTAACAGATTTCTTTCAGGACTCAACTTCAACTCACATGCACTTACCTCATATGCACTTACATCACATTACTACATCAGCCAATCCAAATTTGTCCCATTACCACGAGGCCGAGCAGCCAGCATCAAAATACCGAAAGAAATTAGTATTTTTTAAGCAAACAAACATGTATGATTGCATACCAAGTGAGGATTTTATTTTATTATTATTGGTTTTGGAGTCATTGTTCCTTGGAAATTGCCGCATTGAAAACTGGCAATAAAGATTACTTGCAAACCATTACAGCTAGCAGCTTCAAATTGAGTCAGCTGATAGAGGATGATTTTTTTTTAGTTATTGCCGTTTGCAAATTTAGCCATTGAAAACTTGTAAAAAAGAATTCTTGAAAATTATGGATAGGAGCTTCATATTTGGTCAGCTGATTCAGGATGAGAGTAGCTAGAAAAGCACAACTTCAAGGAAATGATTGGGGGTATAGTGTTCCATAAACACAATTTCTAGCTGTTTTTTTTTGTTTTTTTAAATGCATGTTTTGCCAAAAATTGGTAATGAATGATATCTAATGTCAGTTTTGGTCCAGATCATGGGGTTGAGGTTATATAACTTTTTAATGCTAAATTCAACAGCAAAAGAGTGCACAGTAGCTCAGTGGTAAGAGTGCATGACTTTAGACTGAGGGGTTCCGGGTTCAAACCTACCAGCATCACTGTGTTTTGTCCTTGAGCAAGACACATTAATCCTTGCTTTGTACTGGTTCAACCTAGGAAGACTTGCCCTCACATAACTGAAATTCTTTTGACTTTGACTTAAAATATCAAATAAAACAAACAAAATCAACTGAGCATGAAATTTCAACTGCTTATAAAAAGTGCTGGAATATCCATACTTCGCTTGTTTTCAAACAATCAGATTTTGTATTTATCATGCCAATAAATGTTTAAATTCCAGCAACTGTTGGCATTTTAACATTTCTGAGCTTGATGAATTCTATACTATGTTCAGTTGAGCATGAGAAAAACTTCATAACCTCAAGGAGAGGACCAACAGTTGTCTGTTTGTGAATGTTATCAGTTGACAACACAGGCAGACAAAGGGTTTACAGGGTTCACACAGGCTTAAAAATTACTTGAATATAGAGGGCTTTCTTGAAAAGTCCTTGAAAATTAAATCTGCCTTGAAAAGTACTAGAAAATCACTCGAATGCCTTGAAAAGTCCTTTAATTTTTATATTTTCTGGAGAACTTAACACTGTTGATAGAGATCTAAATCAGTATAAAATTGTTGTGCCTTTAAATGCACAACAATTAGATACTCATTTTGTAGTACTAATTTCTCATTTACTAATTTCTCTCCATTATCTCAGTGTAGCATTTTTGAAGAAGAATTTTAACACTTGGATCAGTATTTTTCCTAAACTTTTAGTCCTTGAAAACTGTAAAATAGCCTTGAGAAGTCCTTGAATTTTACTCAGCTTCCCTGTATGAACCCTGGTTTAACCCACCAGTCAGTATAACATGATATTTTAATAATATTAAATATGTGCCTCTCTAGATGTTATATGTTGTCTTGTTTGAATGTATTTGGTTTTATCTTGATAGTTAAATAAAACAAGATATTACAACTTTATTGTTGCTTTTTTTTCAAATCCTCTGCATACTATTAATCAAGATGTCATTTTTAAACAGTTTTTGCAAAGCTCTTGGCTTGCGATAATTCATTTTTAAAAGTCTCAAAATGATCATTGAAGTTTAAGACCAGCAGGGCTTACCATGGCTCAGAACTAGTTGTAGCCAACACTTTAGCCAAATGGAAAAAGTTGGAGCCAAAAGAAATTGACTTTAGCCAATTTGCCAGAAAGTAGTATCAAGAAGTTGGTCTTTATTTGATTCTTTGCCAGCTAGCGACGACTTTTGTTATCTGCTGATAACCTTTGCAAACAGTTTGGACCCAGATCAGGCCCGACAAAATGTCGGGGCTGATCTGGATCCAAATTGTTGGACACCCTGATGGTATTGAAAAGAATCCAGCATTCAAAGAGTTAAATATGGCACAACAATAAAGTGTGAAGTAATAATAAAAGCAATATTGGAAATCCAAAAGCTGATCAAAATTTACACTTTTTCGCAGATATGTAAATTTTCAACCACCTAGAGTGTACTTTTAGCCAATGACTTATATTTGTAGCCACTCTACATTTTTAGAAGCAAATGGCTAATGGCAGGGTGAGCCCTGACCAGTGTTCTCATATGCCATGGTTTATTTGACTTGGCAGTATTTGGTGCAGACATTGAGCATATCGAGTTGACTAAGTGGTAAAACTTCATACTTTCATTAGATTTCAAAGGGAGCACAGATGGGTTTGAGACCGAGGGGCGGGCGTCTTGAGAAAGACAACAAACATTAGATTTCAATAAATTTGCACCAGCATTTAGTTTTTTTACAAAAATTCTAAAGAGGACCACCAACTTATGTATGTCAAAGCAGAAATAGGTAAAATGTGGGTTTCTTATCATGAAATGCAGTTATACACCCTATCAAGAAGTCTATTCAGTGTCTGTGACATAGTTATCTCCAGATCTTTTTTTTTTTTAAAAAGCAAAGGGGATATTGTAATCCCGTCTGTCAGTCCTAAGCCATTGGAAGAAATCCAACAAATTTGTTTGTGTGTGTTTCTCGCATGAATGGGGCGTGCAACAGCACAATTTCTTTGGCCCGCCCCCTGGCGAACAAATATCCTTAAATTTTAATTACAAAGTTAATTTCAAAGATTTCATAACCAAACTTTCTGTGTGTTCTCACAAATAAAAGATATAAAACACATAAAATGGGAGTTTCAGTCATGCCCTAGGGGTGAGATTTTGAGCACTGGAGGTGCCCAGGTGGTCAAAAAAAAATTTTTTTTTTTAATATGGTCAAATGGCACATCAAACTGACAGGAATGGTGAGCACAACAGAATGCAAACAAAATTTTCATCCCACGGTCAAACGGGTCAGTTCAAATATCATAGTTCAGTAACAAAGGCAATTTCAAATATTTTTATACCAAACCACGTGTATGTTCTCCCAAATAAAAGATTAACATTTAAAACGGAATTTTAATTGTGTTGCCTGGATCACGCCCCAGGGGTGGGACTTGGGTGTGCTGGGGTAAAAAACTTTAGCATGTGGATTTGCAATGAGGCCCCATCGACTGCGCATTCTAGTTCACTTTTTGCAGTTGTACCTTGGTCCCATTTGTCAGATTTGCTGTTTGCACCATGGGCAGTAGATAATCTTTAATCAGAAATGACTCATAATTAATTCTTAGACTTAAAATATGCAAATCCAAAGCAGTTTTGAAATAGTAACTGAGTATGATCTGGAAATACCACAATCACAAACTGCAGACAAACCCATGGCACCGCGAGGAAGAGCCACACAACAATCACGAGACACAAGCAAGACAAACCAAGCAAAGCAACCAGCTCCCTCTTCCCCATCAAGATGATTGCAAAAACTAGAAAGGACATAAAGTAACATATAACAAAACAGAACAATTACAGACTCCTACAATGGGAGTAACAATATTCAATGAATCAACAACAGAACCACCATCTTAGAACGGACAGCGGTCCAAGCCACCAGGGGTGGGCGTGCTAGATTCTGCTGTTGTTGAAGTACAAGAAATGTTTTTTTATGTAACCTGTCACATTTCCCTAAAGCTATTATCTTATACAACTTCTCATTTTGGATCATGATTAGGCCGAGGACAAAGTTTAGTAAGAAGTGTATTGGCTCAGTGCTAGTGCTTAACTCAAGAACAAGAGGTTGCGGGTTCGAGACCCATTGGCATCACTATCCTTAAACAAGATACATAGGTCCTTGCTTAGTACTGGTCTGACCCAGGAAGACTTGTCCCAATTTAACTGAAACTTATCTGAAAAGTTGACTAGGATGTACATGTACAGTTCAAAATATGTTGCAGAGGTAAAAAAAATGGGGAAGTGTGAACATCTGTAGATGAATATATGTAATAAAACTCAAAGTTACCATTCTTATATCATATGAGCCTCATCTATGGCTATCCCAACAAGATTTCCACTTATAGATAGTTTCTCTAAGAAACTATAACCACGCTTGGTCTTAATCAGTGCCTCGGGATGGGCATAAACAACCCTATACAACCCTTTTTCAACATCACTTAATGGAATATAGTGGGTTAGATTTCCATCTCCATCATCATCATTATCTGACTCTGAACTTGAATCTGTGTTGTGGCTAAAGGTTTCTGCCTCAGATGGCACATGAAGTCAATTGCACAGGAACTGATTCCCTGTGATGAAAGGGCCGTGCACTGATCTGTCATGATACTGTTCAGAGGGGTGATTACTAAAACACAGTTTTTAGTGGCAGTGAGAGGAACTCCTCTTTGCAAGCTGATCACAAAAGGCACCAACTGGTAAATTAAACTTTTTCCAAACCCAGTGGGTAACACTGCCAAAACATCTTTCCCAGACATAACTGCCTCAAGACAAACATACTGCTCCTCGTGCAAAGCCTTGCTAAAGCCTATATGCGCCTTGGCCTTATCGATCAATGCCCGATCTTCCATTATGCAGTTATGTTTCAATCTTTATTTTCTTTTATGTATTTTGACGGTTTTCCCTAAATCTATATTTAGAAACTAAAATAAAACAAAATTCATAACAACGATTTTTTTGTATTTATTTCGCCCTTTTGAAATCATTATATTTTTAAATGAATTTAAAATGAAAACAGGCTTTTTAGCCCCTAAATATCGGTGATTTGCAGCTATTCACGCTTGCTACTTTGCGGCGACAGATTATTGAGTAATGCATACCGCGTATTGACACAAATCCGATTTTTCCGTCGTGATGTGCCTTAGCAGACAGGTCGATTCTTTAGTATCGCGCCCGCGCAAAGACAATGTAAAAGCACTTAGTTTCATGCTTTTGTTGTCTGCTGACTTTTGTCAAAATTAACTTTTTCAAACATTATTTCAGTAACTCTATTAGAGTTCAAACAATTTGGATCCAGATCAGGACCGACAGAATGTTTGCAAAGATTATCAGCATATATGGGCCTCGACGCGAAAAAACCTGTCTTCGGGGGCTTGCGAACAACAAAGGCACAGACCAGCCGGCGCATCCTCGCAGTCTGATCAGCACCTTTGTTATTCGCTTTTTGGAAAGTATCATATCCAAACTTGCTACAAGCCAAATTTTAATTTTCTAGCTAGTCTCTGTAGCTGAGGAGACTGGTTTGAGTCTCCCTTTTACAGAAACCCCGAAGACAAGTTTTGTCGCTCGAGGCCCATATAAGGGATGATACCTAAGTCTCTGCTAGCAAAGTAAGAGTTAAAGCATCAGTTTCAACTTATTGGTGAAAATTCAAAATTTTCAAAATCCTGAACTTTAGAAATTCCAATTTTTAAACATGCAGTGTGCCTAGGAAATACCAAAATTTTTTAATTTAAATGGTCTATTGTCTTAACATGAATTGAAAACAAATCTGAGAAACTATCATAATCTGACTAATTCAGCATTTCAAAATCCTGAATTCAGGAATAATCCTGAAAACTTTCACCCACGTAGACAACAAAGTTTGTGACAGGAGAAGGTTTGACAGTTTATGTGTTTCACACAAACCACTAAAATTTTTTTGGGGTTTGTTTAACATGCAATATTTTTTTTTACCTTAGTGGTACTGCAAATTCTAGAATGGACGGACTTTAATTGTTATCAGCCCATTGTTAAGAAAGCTCTAGGCCTTTCCAGCTTGTTAGAAATACTCTCTTAAGAAAGAAAAGATAAATACCTGTAAGGTTGCTAGCTCTACTGATTACAACCCTGTTGTTCCTTTACAAATTCAATGTTGGAGAAGCAATTTTTTGAGTGTAAAATTGTAATAATTTTCTTACCTATAGGTTTAAACATGTATTTTGGGTGCTTAAAAGAACCATCTCATTGCTGACTTTCTTTTGAGTACCCACAACATGTGTTTTGATTTAGGAGTAAGTAAAATAATTTTCAAATACACGCTTTTATCTGGAGGCTTGTAAATTTTAGTCTGATCCATATCTATAGACAGACTGATCAGATCCTTCATTTTCCTCATATTTATTGTACTTGAAGAGGTCAATTCTTTTCTAACATTTAAAAGAAAGCATTATGAAACAAAAAACAACCAGTTTTTACAAATAAGTCTCTGACATTCTAGCAAAATAAAGAAAATTGGTAAATATTGAGATTTGCCTGTCCATTGTCCTCAAAAAATTGTGGTATAGCCAGGACTTTAGTTAAAGAGTGCGTAACAAAAATTTAATTTTCTTATTTCTCAGCCAAAACATATGTTGTGGGTGCTCAAAAGAACCGTCTCAATGAGAAGGTTCTTTTTTGGCACCCAAAACATATATTAAAATTGATGGGTACGAAAATACATACAATTTTACGCTGAAATTTCTTTTTTATCCAAACCTGTGGTATAGCGCTGTACAATACAAGTGACAGGTGATAAAGCAATAGGAAACAGGCAAAAATCATCCTATCAAAGATAAAGAAAAGTTGAAATTCTAAATGGCACAAAAATAGCACCCATTGGCTGCAAGGGTCAACATATCCAGCGAAAGCCTAAAGGGATGTAACAATACATCAGACTATCAATATTATATATCGCAATAGTAGCCTATGCAATGTTACTATATCGATAAGAAAGTGGCAATGCCAATAGTATCGGCAATAGTCTTTTCATTATCACATTAGTTTCAATAGTTTTTAGACATAGAGATTTTCACTTTAAAATTGTTTGGTTAGACACCAAAAGAAAGTTAAATGGCAATAGGATGTATATAGTGTTGCCTCCCATGCATTTCAGCAAAATAAATGGACTTTAACAATATTCTGAAATTTTTCTCTTGTTTCCGTACAAAAATTGGTACCCCTACATGCAGAAAAGTCCGACCATATTCTTAATTTTTTTCTCCTTCAAACAAGCATGTTTCAGACAATAGTATCACATTAGTATTGCAATGGTAGTCGACAATAGTAATAGTATCGCAATGGTGCTTCCTGCAATGTCAGTACTATCGCAGTAGTCATTTTTGGCCGCAATAGTCACCCCTTAAAGCCTATGCCTTTGAATTTGTTCCAATTTTATGGTAAAAGAACTTTTTCACAACCACATCATCTTCTGAGGCATGCCATGCGAACCCTTGTTAATACAGTTGATGGCAGATTTCCCAGCTTAAGGTTTTGTTTACTTTTTTTTTTAGATTTTTTCAAAACAAATTATTTATTCATGGCAATGTGATATTCTGTTCTGTGATATTCTTATATTAAAGCTAAATTACTGGTTTTCAGTCAATTTTGTTTTGTTATGACCCTACTAGAAATCAATTTCACACCTTTCAGGTCCAGTAGTGGACGTTCTACCACGAGGCTGTGTCCAGAGCATCACATGACATAAGGCAAACATGCACGGATCCAGAAAGTTTTGTCAAGGGGGTCCAATTTATTTATTTTATTTTTTTAGTTGATGAGCGAAGGGAGGTTCCCAATACCACTATAAGTGGACCTTCATTTGCCCGCCAGCGAAACGCCATTAAAATGGCGTTTCACTGGGGTGCCGATGATGGCCCAACATGGAGTGCTGGCTTAGTAGCTTTGTGATTTTAGGGGATCTGAACCAATAATGCTAGGAAACCCTTAATTTTTGTGATTTTCCAGGAGCGGGTCCGGACCCCCTGTCCCCTCCTCTGGATCCGCGCATGGGCAAACCATACAAAAAAAATTACTCAACTCACAATACCAACAATCAGAATCCTCCTGAAGGAGCACTTAGGTCTGGGTTTACACTGTTTTCAAAGAACAGAGTATACCACAGGTTTAGATAAACAAAAATTTTCAGCATAAAATTGTAAATTTTTTCTTACCCATCAATCTTAACATATGTTTTAGGTGCTCAAAAGAACATTCTCATTGAGAGGGTTCTTTGGAGTACCCACAACAAATGTTTTGGTTGAGAAATAAGAAAATTAAATTTTCGTTATGCACTCTTACAGCAGCGGTCAGTTAAGCGTACAAACTTTGTTGAACCTGGTTACAACTATTTGACTTGTCACAACAACTTTCCTTTCAACAGTCAATCGATTAAAGCTTATTTTAGCCATTATTCAAACACAGTCCTGTCAAAACTACCTGGATGAATGACAGCTCCTTGAAATATCTTTTGTCCAGCCTCAAATGACCAGTCACTCTTGTTACCATAGCTATCCAGTTAAAAGTTTCAATGAAATGTAATAGATTTTATCAAATGTATGGCTCATGAAAAAATGCTGAATATCATCATCATCATCATCATCATCATCATCATCATCATCATCATCATCATCATCATCATATGTATGGCTCATGAAAAAATGCACATCATCATCATCATCATCATATGTATGGCTCATGAAAAAATGTTCATCATTATCATCATCATCATCATCATCATCATCATCATCATTATCTTCATCATCATCATCATCATCTGTATGGCTCATGAAAAAATGATCATCATCATAATCAGATATTAAACCTGAAACATGCAACTTTTAAGGCCTTTGAAATTAGAGGAGTTGTCCAGAAACAAACCACCCCATTTTCAATCTTCAAAGAACAATAACATTTGGTGACCATAGCCTCTAAGAAGTTTCTAGAAACAAGATTTTTACAGAGAGACGTACACCCCATACTATGACCATTTTTTTTTTCAAAGCAGGTGTAAAACGATGAAAAATATGAATTCATTCACAATTTGATCTTATGATTACCATTCATTGTCCTGTAACATCTTAACCCTTTCCTGCATGAACATTCATGCTAAGCTCCACCTACTACAGATAATTATATAAATAAATTTTCATGTTTGTACATAGAACAAAGAAATTACTTGTCAGGTCCACTAGTATTGGTTCATATCTAATATTTTCTTAAGCAAACAGAGTATACCTGATCAGGCAGCTCTTGTCAGGCAACTCTTGTGAGAGCTGCCTGATCTGGGTCTGCTCTGTTTGCAAAAGCGTTAAAAGGTGTCTCTATGTCTCTATATTCATTGAAGCCAATGTATGGGTTTTGAAAATTATATAATAGCTAGCACATGAGTTTTGATACTTATTGCAGATGAGTAAAGTTTTAAATTCAAGCATGCATACACGGCTAACTACATGTAGTAGGGCTAGAAACCTAATTTTGGGTCTGAGCTCTCATCTACTTCCATATATTGTGAATGTGAGGAGTTGCGGTGCTGGTGAGGGTCTGTGCATGCCGGGACTCATCTGATCCTTAGCACCTCACCGATGCAATAAGTTGCTGGCTAGCTGATTCTCACATACCATATTCAAAATAAATTGTGTTAAACATGAAAGGGTAATGTTGTTTCAAACTTTGTTAGTTTAGAGCATATCATTGCATACAATATCTGTTCATGCATATAACAGTTATAAAACTTTTTTTCATGGTCAGCTCAATGAATATGAAATTCCAACTGCTCAAAAAAATTAAAATGCTGAAAAATACTTCTTGCTTTCAAACTCTCATATGTTAGATTTATCACGCTTCTAATGTTAAACTGTCAACAATTGTTTTTTACATTTATGAGCATAATTAATTTCATGCTCAGTTGAGTTGAGTATGAAGAAAGCTTTCTAACCTGGGGTGTGTGATGAAAAGCCTTCCTTGTTTACTATTCTGATAAAAGCTTTTTCTTTTGCTCTAGCTATCTGTGGTCGTGAGCCCTTTTCTTTGTTTCATCATGGTGTGTTAATTTGATAAGAGTGTTTCTCCATGAGGATACATTGCATTAGTTAGATGGCCTCCATGGGAGCTGAACATTTCTTGCAGTTCAACAACAGAATTTAGGGCGAAGATTGGTACCAGTAAAATGCATTTAAGTGATCTTGTACATGACAGAACGAATAAAATTAACTGTGCGCCCAGCGAATATACAGATCAGCTTTTACGTGAACCCAGATAAATCTGAGTATCTAGTGTACACTGAATCATTTTGAATTCTGATCACCAGTTTCAGAGAATAGTTGGTTTTTTTTTCCATACTGCAATAAACCACACCAATTGGCTGCCATGGTTTTCGACAGATAAAATTTCTTTTAGCCATCTATGTTAAGTGTCTCTAAGGATCATTCCAGTGATGTTTTGTTAAAACTTGCCAAGTGAGATAGGAGGAGTTGTCATTTAAAGCAAATTATTGATGACGCTCAGGAACCAACAGACTATGGACATTGACTGAAACCAATAGCTCACTTTGAGCTAATAAGGGGTTAATCAGGAAGAAACTAAAAGTAAAGTATTAATATTTTAATACAATTTAATAACATGGTTAAGGGTATAATGAAGATCCAACAATTATGACAATCCCTTTTTAAATAACAAACAGTTTCTTAACTCAGCCTGCTAGTGAAGACTTAAGCTTGTGCTGGTAGTCCATACAAACAGCTTGGACTTTGATTGGCTCGGAAAAATCAAGACCCAAGCTGGATCTAAACAGTTTTGACATCCTGGAAGATTTGAATCAGCCGACAAAAAGGCACGGAAAATTACACAGCATGCAAATAGTTAACTGCTTGCCATCACTGATTTTTGTTGTCAGCTGATGACCTTTGCAAACAGTTTGGGCCCAGAACAGGATTCACAGATCTTGGTACAAGCCGTTTGACACTGATAGTGTTCCTGAAAGAGTTCAATGAAAAAAGTCAGCATAATACAATAACATGACAAAATACCCATCATGCAAATAATTAACACACATGAGTAGCGACATGAGATTTCCATCATGTAAATAGTTTTCCAACAATATGGTATTTTTACAAGTGAAGACTCAGACGAGCCTGTGCAGCCTCCTTTTAAGCTTAGAAACTACAAATGATGTTCAGTCAGTAGCTTAAGAGTAATAGAATATTCAAGCGACTAACAAAGGCTCTGATCAGACTGAGTAGGCTGGTTGCACATACTACATTGTTGGACTAAAATCTCATGTTGCGGCTCATATACAGGCTGCACATCAAGGTTTCTCCATATGATATACCATAATGACCTAGGAAGAATTGAATAACCCTTTTCAGACAAATTGGGATTTTCCAGAAGCAACATACAACAGTTCAGATGGTTCATAGTATATATGGGCCGCGACGCGAGAAAACCTGTCTTCGGGGTTTCCTACATAGCGAGACTCAAACCAACCTGTTCAGCTACAGAGACTAGCTAGAAAATTGAAATTTCGCTTGTATCAAGCCTGGATATGATACTTTACAATAAGCGAATAACAGAGGCGCTGATCAGACTGCGCGTATGCGCAGGCTGGTCTGCGATTTTGTTGTTCGCAAACCACCGAAGAAAGGTTTTTTTCGCGGCAAGGCCCATATTAAGGGGTCACAAGGTTTAATTTCCTAAAAAAATACAATTTATCTTTCTCTGAAGATCAATTCTAGGTAAGCAAGTGTAGACCCAGATGAAATGCTGCATTGTGTTATACGGCATTTCATCTTAGTCGTCACTGTTTGCCGAACCACATGTTTATGGTTTAA
This sequence comes from Loripinus fragilis, assembly GCA_964019695.1. Taxonomy (NCBI): domain Eukaryota; kingdom Metazoa; phylum Mollusca; class Bivalvia; order Lucinida; family Lucinidae; genus Loripinus; species Loripinus fragilis. Next base: position 270,297 of record CAXHUL010000002.1, read on the forward strand.
ACATTGTAAACCATGCTAAGCCTGCAACTTAAAGAGAGTTAGTCTAATACTAATCTCAATAATAATAAATAATAAAAAGTCTTTATTTTCAGAGGGCAACACATTTAGCATTAAACGGCTCATCTATCCATAAAGCCTTCAATAAACTACCTAAAATACAAGTGTAAAATACAAAGATGATTTACATGAATAAAAGATAATACAAGCATCATGGAACACTTTCACACCTACATATGCACACATTTGAACATACATTTTATACTTATATAAATCGTACATGTACTTCTAGACAGAAGTGTGTAATTCTACTCAATTTACCAATTTCTCAACCAAAACACATGTTCGGAGGCAATCAAAAGAAGCATTTCAAATGTTCAAACTGACGAACAAACAATATTGACAATTTTTCACTCAAAATTATGTTCATATGGACGTATGCATAAGTTTCAAAAATTGAGAGGTCTGGATTTCATCCACTTAATACAATGTATAGGCTGGATTTCATCCACTTAATACAATGTATAGACTGGATTTCATCCACTTAATACAATGTATAGGCTGGATTTCATCAACATAATACAATGTATTTTAGACTGGATTTCATCCACTTAATACAATGTATAGACTGGATTTCATCCATCTAATACAATGTATAGGCTGGATTTCATCAACATAATACAATGTATTATAGACTGGATTTCATCCACTTAATACAAAGTATAGGCTGGATTTCATCCACTTAATACAACGTATATGAAAATCATCAACAGTTTCTAAATTCTTTAACCAGTCTGGTAAATTGTTCTAAATGACTGGACCTGAATAAATTCGGCTTTGAAAGTTTATTTTGTGGCTTTGGAGCATATAACATTGATTTAGCCTTCCATATAACATGGATTTAGCCTTTCATATAACATAGATTTGGCCTTTCATATAACATAAATTTAGCCTTTCATATAACATAAATTTGGTCTTTCATAGAACATAAATTTGGCCTTTCATATAACATAAAATTGGCCTTTCATATAACATAGATTAGGCATTTCATATAACCTGGATTTGGCCTTTCATATAGCATAGATTTGGCCTCTCATATAACATAAATTTGGCCATTCATATAACAGATTTGGCCATTCATATAACATAGATTTGACATAAATTTGGCCTTTCATATTACATAAATTTTGATTTCATATATCATAGATTTGGCCTTTCAAAAATAGATTGGACAGTTCATGTAACATAGATTTGGCCTTTCATATAACATATATGAAAGTGTGTTAATATGTTAAACTGTTGGCAGTGTTATCATATTATCACAGGGGTTTTCTTCAAAAAAATTAGGTTAAGTTAGTGATTTTAATACTTCTAAAGTTTTGTCATTGATAAATAGTAATTAAAAATGCGACAGCCTTTCATATAACATAGATTTGGCCTTTCATATAACATAAATTTAGCCTTTCATATAACATAAATTTGGTCTTTCATAGAACATAAATTTGGCCTTTCATATAACATAAAATTGGCCTTTCATATAACATAGATTAGGCATTTCATATAACCTGGATTTGGCCTTTCATATAGCATAGATTTGGCCTCTCATATAACATAAATTTGGCCATTCATATAACAGATTTGGCCATTCATATAACATAGATTTGACATAAATTTGGCCTTTCATATTACATAAATTTTGATTTCATATATCATAGATTTGGCCTTTCAAAAATAGATTGGACAGTTCATGTAACATAGATTTGGCCTTTCATATAACATATATGAAAGTGTGTTAATATGTTAAACTGTTGGCAGTGTTATCATATTATCACAGGGGTTTTCTTCAAAAAAATTAGGTTAAGTTAGTGATTTTAATACTTCTAAAGTTTTGTCATTGATAAATAGTAATTAAAAATGCGACAGCCTTGGGTGTCATTCTCAAGGAATTATATGTCCAAAATGTATGTAACTGTTAAATACATGTAACAATTTCCTCAATAAAACTAACTTTAGTAAGATTGTTGAAAGAAACCATTATTTTGCTCTAAGGTAGTATCTTTCAACAATCTTACTAAAGTTAGTTTTATCAGATTATATATTATAGTCTGATCAGAGCCTTTGCTAGTGGCTTGAATATTCTATGACTATTAAGCTACTGACTGCACATCATTTGAAGTTTCTAAGCTTAAAGGGGGGCTGCATAGGCTCGTCTGAGTCTACATTTGTCAAAATGCCTTATTGTTGGAAATCTCATGCCGCGGCTCAATTTTTATAATAGAATCAGTGCAGATACTGCATAATAGTTCTCTGCAAATGCTACATGACAACTTTCTGAAGAAAACGGACCTTTACCCAAACCCTTGGGTCAAGGATGTATAAGGGCAAAAACTTAATTGTTGGATGCTCATAGCTTCATTCCTTTTTAAGGATTATTGATGGTTTGAGCCTTATATGCCTATTTTTCTGACCCCAAGAATGCTGTTTTGCAGCTTCTCGTGTGATGTATGTAGTTTCATTGCAATAGTTGAATCAAATGTCAAGAAATGAATTTAAAGTATCCCAATATTTATGGTATATATAATCTAAAGTATCCCAATATTTATGGTATATATAATCTAGGTATGATATAATACCTTGAACAGTAAGGTGTTTTCTTGTAGATAGAACTCTTTGCATGCCAGTGGAGAATTTTGTCATCTGCAGATGAGCTTTGCAAACAGTTTAAACCCAGATCAGGACCAACAGAACACTCTTATAGTGTTCCTGAGCAATTTTTCTTAATTTTGAAAAAAGCCAGCAGATAACTAAAAGCATGAGAAATTACCCAGCATGCAAATATATAAGTACAGAATGATTGCAAAGAAATGTGTCATAAAATAACTAAACTTATTTCTTATGAAAAAAATATATACATAAACCATGCTAATTCTACTTCTAATCTTTATGTACTTTATATTAAACTAGCGCACAATATGAACCAAACTAGGTGGTTGGTGCTAGAGAACCCCGTAGAGAACCAATTCCTGTCATTTATTCCTTATTCCGTAGAAAAAGTATTTAATGGGTTTTGGTCCTGGTTTTTTGAGCTGCAGAACATCATTCCCTGGCCCCTTGTGCCAGAAACATTCCGCGCCACCTTGTGCCAGAAAGCCACCTTCATACAACGTGTAAAATAAGGGAACACATATACAGACAAAAGTTTTTGCTGGCACAATGAAATAAAATCCATTTTTTTCCTAATTTGTATAGATGTACTACGACCTTTGAGTAAGGTAAAGTCAGGTATATTTGGACAGCCAGCTAAACTCAGGCAGTGACCTTGTTTGTTTCATATTTCAAATATTGGAATAAAAAATAAATTAACTAAGCAGTGAAAATCCTGATGAGACGGCTCATAAGGAGCCGTCTCATCTGGATTTACACTGTTTGCAAATGTGTGTCCGATTTTACCTGATGTCCTAATTTACCCGACTTTACCCTAATGGCTCATTTTATTTCAAAAGGTTGATGCATAACAAGTAACATGAGCCAGTCAGCCTGGGACATCTATGTGTGTCGCAATCTTATAGTAAATATAGGTAAAAGTCTGAAATCCCTATTTCTAGATCTATATTTGTAATATTGTAAATACAGTCCGGCTTCAAGACTTTTTATTTATCTTCTATGTGCTCTTTATTCCTGAAGGATCCAGGTCTCCAGATTATTTATTGCAAGAATCTGTACTCTTGAAAATGGTGTAGATCCAGATCAGCTGGTTCCTGAGGTCAGCTCATCCTGTTTGACACCATTTCATCTTGATAATGAATCAACATTAATAATACGGTTGCACCATGGATTTCAAATTGGAAAATCATTTAGTGTGAGCTACCAATCAAAAACTTAAATTTGTGCTTATAGGAACACAAGCCTTTGTTAGATCAAGTACAGTATGTTACATGGTATATGTTCCATGGTATAAAATACATGTACATGGGAATGTATTTCCAGAATTGAGCAAGATGAACCAGAGAATTAATATAATGGTATCTCCACTAGCGAAAGAGACCACACCACCAAGGAAACACTTCCAGCAGCTAAGGACATTCTGGAAGAAGAAAAGATCTGGTACGCCAAATGAGCCAACATTTGTATCTGCAGGTGAAAAAAAAAGATGGAGGATCAATGAGAGATGTGATTCTAAGAGTCAAGAGTGTGGCTCGGAACACAAGGAAGAAGAAGAAGCCTCCAAGACAATTTGGACCTTTGTCATACCACAGGAGCTTGAAGTTATGTCCTTATATCACACCTATATAGCTGCAAGACCAAAAGCTGATAGTGTCATTCAGGGGATAACAATTCCTTCACAAATTAATCAGCGAATGAAAAAAACAGTACCCATCTTTAACCTTCATGAACATTCATGCATAGCTCCACATACTATGAATAATTATATAAATAAACTTTCATGTCTGTACATCTATAGAACAAAGAAATTACTTGTCAGGTCTACTTGTGTAGGACCATATCTTATCATATTTCCTTAAGCAAACATAGCAGACCCTGCTCAGTCAGCTCTTACAAGAACTGCCTGATCTGGGTCTGTTTAAAAAAGTGTCAAAAGGCGTTGTTATGAGGTAAAGGGTTTACTCTTTGCCTACTGGGTAATTTTGCATGCTTTTGTCAACTGCGGACTTCTTACATAATCAATTTTGCAGGAAAACTATTAGTGTGAAACAGTTTGGATCCCAATTAGACCCAACATTTTGTTGGGCCTGATCTATGTCCAAACTGTTTGCAAAGATTATCAGCAGGTGACACTAGTAGGCAAATAGTTAAACCTACATGTGAAGCTATCATGTGAAGAGAGTTGTAAAAGTTGAACTTGTGAGCAAGAGCTGCACAGAGAGGTATGCTCACACCAATCAGCTATGTGATAACTGCCAACACCTCATGAGTGGGCTCAAATGTACACTGAACAAATTTCTGATTGGTCAGCTCTGTTTTATTCAATCATAACTATTTCAAAAACAATACACCAATCTTTAGTATGGTAAACAAATTAATGAGACCTAAAAATCATATGGGCCTAGTCGCGACAAAACCTATCTTCGGGGGTTTGCAAACAACAAAGGTGCAGACCAGCCTGCGCATGCGCGTAGTCTGATCAGTGCCTTTGTTATTCGCTTTACGAAATGTACCCTATGTAAACTTCCTACAGGTGAAATTTCAATTTTCTAGCTAGTCTGTGTAGCTGAGGATACTGGTTTGAAACTCGCTTTGTCAGAAACCCCGAGGACAGGTTTTGTCGCGACGCGGCCCATTATCTTTAATATTTCTTTTGCAAAACTCAAACAAAAGATAACTAATTAGAAAGGATCAATTAAAAATTCTGGTCAGTGTATTTTAAAGAACTATAATGCACTAGTCATTTGTAACCACTGACACCCCCCACCCCCGGGGTATAGCGGGGACTTTGACTTTTTTCCCAGCAAATCCCTGCTAGAAGCTCTGCACTGCAGGACAATCAGATTGTAAACTCTTGGCTAAATGACCCCCGTACTGCGGGGCTCAAGCTGATGGTCATGTCTCGGCTAAAAAAAAACTTGAACGGGCAAAGTAATGATATTTAAAACTCAGGCTCCAAAATACAAATGCCACATTAATTGACAAGTAATGCCGACATTAGTGGGTGGGGTGAGTTTTGGGAGATAACGTTGGATTTTCAACAACAACAACAAGTTAGTTTCTTCTTTCAGAAGTAAAACATCATGCCTAATGAAGAAATGTAAAATTAAGTTTATAAACACTGTTCTCTAGTTTTACAAACAAAATTCAACAAATATTGGAATGACTTACAGATGGAAATAATGAAAAATCGGCAGCAAAATGACCGGAAAATTTTCAGAGATTTCAGTCACACAGACAATCTACCGTAAACTCGGGGTACTATCATCAAGACGAACTTTCACTTTCAGTGTGTAACTGAGCGGGTGCTAAACATTATCCATGATTTCACAGAAAATATATACATGAAGCTGTAATCCCCACTACTTTGGCGCAAAAACAAAACCACTGCATTCACCCGCCACTGCCAGGACATGACAAAAGTAAAAACCCGGCACATTTCCCCTGGGGGTGGGGCCGTGATTACAAATGACTAGTGCATAAGGTCCATTTAACTATTTCAGACCCATGCTGAAATATTTTACTAATCTCTTGGTCAAACAGTGTAGACCCAGATCAGACTGCTCCCTAAGGAGCTTTCTGATCTGGTTGACACTATTTGCCTCTGCTCTTCCATAAGTGAATAATTTTAGCAAACATATGCAGCAGATGACTAAAGCAGATATTTTCAGATGCATTTATGCAGGCTAAGTGTAAATCTTTAGTTTACTAGAAAGAAATCTGCTGCATAATGTATTTGTGAGTAAATAGACCATAAGGTGACCAGCCAAGGATCAGACCAGCCTGTGCAAATACACAGTTTAACAAGAACCTTCACTGCTCATGCTTTATGGTGTCCAAGTAAATGAACAAGAGAACTAGGAATTTCAAAGTGATATTGCCAAAATAACAGAAAAACACATTATGTAATTGTCTCTCTACTGGCAAATAATTATAAAACTTCTATAACTAATAGTCTATAATTTCACTGCTTGAGTCCATATTGATGCTAACTTGTTTATGAACTGAATGCTAGTGTCTTTTTGTTTTTGTTGCTGTTGTTGTTTTGTTGTTTTCATGAAACTCAAAAGATCCAGGACTGAGGCTTGAGGTACAAAACCTGAAATGAAAAAAAAAAATTATTTAAAAATAAAGAACAAAAAGAGTGAAATGTATCTCTGTCAAGACTAATGCAGGCCTCCAGATAAGATGACAATATTGATGTTTTTATTTCTCTCACAACATATGTTTTGGGTATTCAAAAGAACCCTCTCAATGAGATGGCTTTTTGAGCACCAAAAACTTGTTTAATGTATGTTTTGGGTATTCAAAAGAACCGTCTCAATGAGATGGCTTTTTGAGCACCCAAAACTTGTTTGACGTATGTTTTGGGTATTCAAAAGAACCGTCTCAATGAGATGGCTTTTTGAGCACCAAAAACTTGTTTAACGTTTGTTTTAGGTATTCAAAAGAACCCTCTCAATGAGATGGCTTTTTGAGCACCAAAAACTTGTTTAACGTATGTTTTGGGTATTCAAAAGAACCATATCAATGAGATGGCTTTTTGAGCACCAAAAACTTGTTTAACGTATGTTTTAGGTATTCAAAAGAACCGTCTCAATGAGATGGCTTTTTGAGCACCCAAAACTTGTTTAACGTATGCTTTGGGTATTCAAAAGAACCGTCTCAATGAGATGGCTTTTTGAGCACCCAAAACTTGTTTAACCTGAAGGATAAAAATTTATTCAAAATTTTAGTATCCAAATTATTCCTGATCTGAATCGAAGACTCCCTGAACATTTTCCCTGCTAGAGATGACCTTGTCCTCTGCTGATTAGCTTTTCGCAAAGTTTGGCCCAGACAGAATGTCAGTCCTGATCTGCATCCAAACCATTTGCACTCTAATAAGTGTTTGTTAAATAATATTTTTGGATTGATTTGATTCTTTACGTCCCAGTCAACATTTTTAGTCATGTCAGGATGGGTTTTCCTGGGTTGAACCAGTACTAAGCAAGAATTAATGTGTCTTGCTCAGAAACACAAGACAGAGCCATGGGTGAGGCTTAAACACCGCAACCCTTCAATCATGAGTCAAGTACTCTACCACTAAGCCACTGTGCTCCCATATGCTGCATTTTGTGATATACATTGATATATTGTTGATATTTACAAAGGATCGGTAAATAAAACGTTAGGAGATTTAGCCAGTGAACTATCCAAACATCATAAATAGAGATGAGAATTTCACAAGCTGTAAAAGCAGATAAAATTAGCAAAATATGTTTACCAACAAAAAAAAGAAAATTCTTGAATCTGATCCGAGTAGGTTGATGTCCTGGCTGATCCGAGATTTCACTCTGCATAGACCTATGGTAAATGTACTGAGCTTCCAAGCATTAGTTTTCTGCAAAATGCAAAGGCAAACAGTGTAGACCCAGATCAGGGTTTAACCTCTTTGCTATTCTGACAAGCATTCTGTCCTGATAACCAACATTTTAATTGGGAATAAAAGAGATAAAGTGTTTGAAATATTCGAACATTTACCATAATACTGTGTGTTTTGACATGCACAAACTCAATAAATCTCCACTTTGAATTAAGAAACCTATCTTATAAAGAGCTATGACAAGTTAACTTTGCAAATAAGGTCATTTTTTATGATTGTCTACTTTTCCAAAATCGACATTAAAAAATTTCTTTCAGGATTATCATCAAAATCTTAGTTGGGCATGATCTAGACCCATAATGTTTACAAAGGTTATCGGCAGACAACACTAGCAGATAGAGAATTAAAAGTAAGATATCATTTGAATATGCTGTATAAGGCATTCATATACTTAGAAATTTTATGATCTCGAACCTTAATGTTCACAAAGGTTATCAGCAGACAACACTGGCAGATAGAGAATTAAAAGTAAGATATCATTTGAACTGCTGTATAGGCAATGTAAGGCATCCATATACTTAGATATTCTATGTTACATAAAGTAAAAGTCCTTTGCTAGACTTCAATATTAACAGGATTAAGTCAATTCAAACATAATGAGACTTGCAAACCAAACATCTATGTGTTTTGTTTACTTGTTTTATTTCTGTACGTCCCAAGTCAACAGCTATGGTCATGGTACTTTGTGTATATACTTTTGCTTGTAACTGACAACAACCCTTCTTGAAGGATTCAGTAGAAGGGAGGAAAATGACCATAGAAACAAAGTCAACAGCTATGGTCATGACAGGATGGTATGTTCACCTAACCACACTTTTTCCTGGGCAAGCTTGAACAAGTGGTTAACCAGAGGTACTTCGTGTACATACTTTTGCTTGTAACTGACAACAACCCTTCTTGAAGGATTTAGCAGAAGGGACGAAAATGACCGTAGAAACCAAGTCAACAGCTATGGTCATGGCAGGATGGTATGTTCACCTAATCACACTTTTTCCTGGGCAAGCTTGAACAAGTGGTTAACCAGAGGTACTTCGTGTACATACTTTTGCTTGTAACTGAAAACAACCCTTCTTGAAGGATTCAGCGGAAGGGAGAAAAATGATCGTAGAAACCAAGTCAACAGCTATGGTCATGGCAGGATGGTATGTTCACCTAACCACACTTTTTCCTGGGCAAGCTTGAACAAGTGGTTAACCAGAAGTACTTCATGCACATACGTTTGCTTGTAACTGACAGCCCTTCTTGAAGGATTCAGTGGAAGGGAGGACAATGACCATAGAAATTATTTCATGATTCATCTCCACCACAGTATGGGACCAGACAGAGATCAAACTTGTGACCCCTGGATCTGCAGTCAGACAAGCATCAGTAGCCAGTTACATAGTCACCGACTACGCTATATGGCCGGTAACTATATGTCTTGATCCACATCAGAATTACATAGTCACAGACTACGCTATATGGCCGGTAACTATGTGTCTTGATTCACATCAGAATTAAGGGTGAGGCCGGTAACTATGTGTCTTGATCCACATCAGAATTACATAGTCACAGACTACGCTATATGGCCGGTAACTATGTGTCTTGATCCACATCAGAATGAAGGGTGAGGCCCGTAACTATGTGTCTTGATCCATATCAGAATTAAGGGTGAGATTGGTACAGTGAATACCTCAAGTAATTTTCTTAATGACCGTTCCAAGGCAGTGGTATGGTACTGGATTGCATCAATTCCTGATCTTTGTATTCCTTACTTTGTTTGAAACTAGAGGACCTGAAGGTCCTGAAGCGCTCACCTGATCTCCTTAATAATGTTAAAATCAGTCAAGGTCAACTACGGCTTATAATGAAACATAATTTGTTTTACCATATTTAGGGGTTGCGCCCATTTTGGTCAAACAATCTAATAAATACTCCATCAAACAGCCCAGTGATTTCTGAGAAAAAGATGTTTAGTTAGGTATGTGGCAGTCCAAATGAATGGACTTGGATAAAAGGTCAAAGGTCAGCTTGACATTTGATACTTATAAAAAAACATTATCTCATTAGGTTTAACATTTCTCGTAAGTATTATGATTTCGGCTTAAACAGATATAGCAAAATGAACATTTCAAGATTTTTCCATATAGATGCATTAGGAATCAAATTTGACCTTGCCATAAATTAGGTCAAGGTCAACCTAGATTGATCATTTGAGCAACCTGGTAGGGCCCAAATCCCCAATGCTACATACCAATTCCCAAGGCCATTGGCCTTTTGGTTCCAGAGAAGAAGATATTTAAAGGGTTTTTAGTATCAATAGGCATGGTGGCCATCTTGGTCATGTGACCAGAGCAATTTGTATAAATTTTGGCTAACCAATCATAAGGAGTCTTCATATAAAATTTGAGTTCAATTGGCTTAGTAGTTTCTGAGGAAACTATGTTTTAATGTGTTGGTGGGACGCTAATATGAGAGACCTTGGCTGAAAAATCAAAGGTCAACCTTGACCTTTGAAACTTATTTATAGCCATTGACTAATTAGGTTTAACATATAAAGTGAGAATAATGACTTTGGCTTCAACAGTATTCAAAAAATCAACTTTTCATAAAATTTCCTATTTAAATGCATTAGGAAGCGAATTTGACCTTGACGTTAAGTAGGTCAAGGTCAACTTAGAATCATCATTTGAACAAACTTAGTAGGCCCCACATCCCCAATGCTACATACCAAGTCCCAAGGTCATTGGCCTTCTGGTTCTTGAGTAGAAGATTTTTAAAGTGTTTTTACCGTATATGGGCATGTTGGCTATCTTGCTCATGTGACCAAAATATTTCGTATAAATTTTGGCTAACTTATCATAAGGAGTCTTCACATGAAATTGGAGTTCAATTGGCCTAATGGTTTCTGAGAAAATTATGTCTTAAGATGTTGATGGGACTCCAATATGAGCGACTTTGGCTGAAAGGTCAAAGGTCAACCTTGACCTTTGAAACTTATTTATTAGGTTTAACATATCAAGTAAGAATAATGACTTATTTATTAGGTTTAACATATCAAGTAAGAATAATGACTTATTTATTAGGTTTAACATATCAAGTAAGAATAATGACTTATTTATTAGGTTTAACATATCAAGTAAGAATAATGACTTATTTATTAGGTTTAACATATCAAGTAAGAATAATGACTTATTTATTAGGTTTAACATATCAAGTAAGAATAATGACTTATTTATTAGGTTTAACATATCAAGTAAGAATAATGACTTATTTATTAGGTTTAATATATCAAGTAAGAATTATGACTTTGGCTTCAACAGGATTCTAAAAATCAACTTTTCAAAAAATTTCCCATTTAAATGCATCAAGAAGCAAATTTGACCTTGATGTTAAGTAGGTCAAGGTCAACCTAGGATCATCAATTGAACAAACTTGGTAGGCCTCACACCTCCAATGCTACATACCAAGTCCCAAGGTCATCAGCCTTCTGGTTCTGGAGAAGATTTTTGAAGGGTTATTATCATATATGGGCGTGGCGGCAATCTTGGTCATGTGACCATTGAACAAACTTTTGTTCCCCCATCCTAAGGAGTCTCCATATGAAATTTGAGTTCAATTGGCCCAGTGGTTTCAGAGGAGAAGATGTTTGAAAAGGTTGACAGACGGACGACGGACGGACGCCGGAGTGACTGGTATACTATTAGCTCACCCATGAGCCTTCGGCTCAAGTATAAAAAAGAAAAACCAAGACTTACTATTTCTATTTCCAATCATGGTATAATAATGGCCTCCACCATCCCCTTATAGCCATCCTTACATCTCCTTGATGAAGCTCTGCTTACAACATGCACTGTAAAATGCAAGTCGATTCAAGTATAGAATATTTATGCCTTAAGTCATCAAAGCTGGTAGCTTGTGCGTTTTGATGCTTTATGTTCCTGTCAATTTTTCAGTCATGTTGGGATGATTTCCTATCCAGGACACAACACAGTGACTCCACTGGCTGTGAGTCTCGAACAAGTAACCCTTCCATCCCCAATATAACCAACTGTAGATAACCCCTTCAAGTATGTCCAGCCTACAAAGGTCCTGGTCAGCCTGAGCTACCAATCAGGTTCATCAGGGCCTTCATTGTTGTCCATAAAAACTATATGAGCCAGTGCATGAGATTTCCAACAATGTGGTATGTGCAACCAGCAAAGCCTCAGATCAGCCTGCGCATATGCGCAGTCTGATCAGAGCCTTTGCTAGTGGCTTGAGTATTCTATGATTGTTAAGCTACTGACTGAACATCATTTGGAGTTTCTAAGCTTAAAAGGAGGCTGCAGAGGCTCTTCCGAGTCTACACTTGTCAAAATGTCAAATTGTTGGAAATCTCAAGCCACGGCTCATATCATATGACTTTGCTATACAGCCCTTTCCTTGCTATGTGACAACCTTTGCAAACAGTTGGACCTAGACCAGACCTGATAAGACTTGGGGCCTGATCTGGATCAAAAATGACACAATATCTGAATTTTTGAAAACTTTCATTTTGAAAAAAAATCAGCAGACTGCAATAAAAGCATAAATAATTATCCAGCTATGCCAGTGGATACACAACCATTTTAGCATAAATGTAATGACATTATCATAACAACAATATCTGCCAACAATACATTTTTGCATCCTTGGTAATTTTGCACGTTTTTGTCATCTGCTGATTTTTTATTTAAATATGAAATCTTTTCAAAACATTCTTTCCAGAATACCAACAGAGTGGCAAAGAGTTTGTTTCCAGATCTGTCCCGATGTTTGAATTTACTAAATGCCTTTGCTAAAATATAAACAAAAATCTTTCAAGTGTGACTGTATTCATAAGATGAAAATATGGCTTTAGAAATAGGGGTTTCTGGTTTTATCTTACATTTACTGTAATATTTTGACAAATGTTCTAGCCCAACCAGCTCAGTTTACACATTACGCATCAACCTATTGAAAAAGACTGATCCAAAGGTCATTACTCTGAAGTTGTGATACATCTATACTTGTAGATTTATGTACATATTATTCCTTCATTTCAAACTTATTAACCCATTTAAGCCAAATGGAATTTTCCACTCTTATCAAATGGACCAGTCCATTTCATTTTAAGGGTTGTTGGGTGGTACTTTTCATTTTCATTCAAATTTTGATAAAACATTGACTGCTGGCAGACAATGCTTATGATATATCAAACTTTTTTTAAATTAGAAAAGATGTAACAAAATTTGTTGTCTGCTGCAGTTGTGATTGGCAGTTTACGGGTTAATATCAATTGTTAATAATCATGTGGTAAAGGAGTGCAGGAAAAGCTTGTAATATACTTACAATTTAAAAAGATTGATTCATTTCACTGCAATATTAGGTACTCTTGAATCTGTGAATAGAAAATATAGATTTGTTAAGCACCATTTCTGTCTATCACTGCCTACTAGGTAACTTTACATGTTTTTTTGTCATCTGCTGATTTTTTTTCCAAAATCAATTTTTTTGAAAAGTTTAAGAGTGTCAAACAGTTTGGACCTTCGAACCATCTGATCCTAAGGACCCACAAGGGCTGGTGAATCATTAATCAAAAAACAATCAATCTCTTTGCCTTCTAATGTCCTGCCAGCCAAGAGTGACAGCGACATCATGTTTGTTTACAATTGTTTAGTAAAACACTATCTTGTACACACCAAGTGAGCTAATGCAAATCGATAGATCACTTGTGTATTAATCAATACATAAGTGATCTATCGATTCTAAGTCCCTGACAACTTTGTAAACAAAACATGATGTCACTGTCACACTTGGTTGGTATGACAGTAATATCGTCTGCTGAGGACCTTTGCAAACGATTTGGACTGACATCTTTTTTTAATTTATATTTAGTGTTTGTCTTCTTAATGCTGTCTTCACCTGGAGATATAAATGTAAAAAAACTAGCCTTTACCCCGTACTGTGGGGTTGGTGTGGTGGGGGGGGGGGGGGAAGATTCATCCAAACATCTACCATGACCCCCCTATCAGCTACAGTATCTCATAAGTGTGTCGGTGTTGGCAGGTAGGGGTGGGGCAGTGGTTACAAATGCATTTCACTCTTACAATGTGTGTTGGTACATGCATGCGCTTAATAAAAATGGAAATGAGCATAGACGTTAAATAAAAATGTGATAAAAATAAAATAAAATAATAAAAATACTCTGAAAAAGTGAATGCCACTTAGTGTCTGTATCACAAATGGATGCGTCCAATGACAGACAGTGCAGATCCTGATTATAACGCGCCTCTAGCAGCTATCTGATCTAGTTCAACTCTACCAGGTTTCCTAGACCAAGCATACATGTAAACCTTTCGATCATTCGCCCAAAAATGATTGTTTCAGAATACAGGAAATCTTAAAATATGGAGGGTATATAATAGAGAGTATTACTTGCGTGTGATAAAAATGTTCATAGTTCTAGGATGCTTATTCATGCGTGGATCCAGAGGAGTGGGTACTGGGGGTCTGGACTACCCTCTACAGCATGGAAAAGCACAACGCTGTAGATCTCCTCAGGAACACTGGTTTGGAACCTTTGGAAAAGCACAAAGCTACCGAGGTCGGATCATCCGACCGTTGGCTAAAAAAATAAATGTCAAAACTTTGGACCTGGACTCCCCCGAAGAAACTCTGTACTTTCAGCGCAAGTTTATTGCAATGAATATGGTAAAAGAATGCGTCAAACTTGTCATTGGAAGTAGTGATTAAGCTAACAATGTCAAAACCTTAATGCAACTGCACTACTGTAGCTAATTTCTAAGAATTTCTAGTGATTCGAAACTGGGAAAATGACCCGGAACTAGGAAAATTGGGAGCCTACTTCAAAGCCAAGGTATGACACATAGCAGAATCTGAATGATAAAAATTGAGGTTCATTATTAAGGGGAATGATAGTGCTTCGAAATCATATTTACTCAGAGCAACTATTTGGAATACACCTCAAAAAGTGATTCAGAACTAGGCAAATAACTGTACCATCAGAGTGTCAAACAGTTTGGTTCCAGATCAAGCCAGATGTTTTAAAAAAAAAAATTCAACATCCATAGAGCATGAAAGCATCACCTACAAGTAATAAGGCACTTACCTAGATCAGCGTTGGCCAACATCCAGATGTGTTAATGCTGGTTTCTCCTCAGACATCTATGCTGAACACTCCACACTGCAAGGTGTCCCGTAGCTGAACCAACATCCAGATGTGTTAATGCTGGTTTCTCCTCAGACATCTATGCTGAACACTCAACACTGCAAGGTGTCAGGTAGCTGAGCCAACATCCAGATGTGTTAATGCTGGTTTCTCCTCAGACATCTATGCTGAACACTCCACACTGCAAGGTGTCCGGTAGCTGAGCCAACATCCAGATGTGTTAATGCTGGTTTCTCCTCAGACATCTATGCTGAACACTCCACACTGCAAGGTGTCCGGTAGCTGAGCCAACATCCAGATGTGTTAATGCTGGTTTCTCCTCAGACATCTATGCTGAACACTCCACACTGCAAGGTGTCCGGTAGCTAAAATATCTGAAGCTACTAAAAACATTTTATTTATACTTTTACATACAATTTTTAAAACCATAAAAATAGTGAATATAAGGATGTAAATGAGGATGATAGAGGTCATGAGAATGACAATGATAATTAGGATGATCTGGTTTTTCAATGTTTTACCTCCCAGTAAACAACTTGTCAGTCATATAGGGATATTTCCTGAGTTTTTTGTTTGTTTGATTTGATTCTTTACGTCCCATCAACAATCTTTCAGTTATAAAGGGACGGGTCTTCCTGGGTTGAACCAGTACTAAGCTAGGATTAATGTTCTTGCTCAAGGACAAAACGCAATGACGCCGGTGAGGCTCGAGTCAAGCACTCTACCACTGAGCCACTGCGCTCCCACATCAGGTAGAATGAGTTAAACCAGTACTAATCAGACGATAAAGATATTTCCTGGGTTGAACTAGTACTACTGTAAAGTCGAAACTTTTTGCAAGAATTCTATTTCCAGGAAAATGGTGTAAAGACATATTTGCCACATTTAAAATTCACAATTTTGACATGATTCACCTTCATCAGTGAACGACAAGAGTGAGTTTGCCATTTCTAGAGAATTTATTTTAGCTCACGAAAATTTCCAAATTTACAGTAAGCAGAGGATACACATAATGCAGAGGCTTTATGAAGAGAGTCTAAACCTGTGGTTCATAAAGTGCTGTTTGCAGATGACCTGATGGTCAATGCAAAGTCCTGGAGGGAATTGCTGTTGAAGTTAAAACCTTGAAGCCTAGGCTGCAGAAGAAAGCCCTATGTGCAAACAAGGGTAACACAAAGAACCTGGCATCTGTTGGAAATATGAACCTGCTGTAGATATTTGGAAAAGACCCTTGCACAGAAAGTCTTACAGAAACTGATAGAACTGCAATCTAATGTGGTGGCTGCTTTCATGGGTGTGTAAGAAATGCAGTGGTATCAAGGACTCACTGAGCCAAGACCTTTTGTTGAGATGAATCTGACTGATCAGGAAGAGTGGATTGGTGATGACAAGCTTGAAGTCCTCCCAGAATTCTATTACCTCAGTGACATGCTCTCAGCTGGGAAAGCTGCAAGCTGGGTGTGGTCCCATGCTGCACGTGTACATGGGGCAGGTTTCGCCACCTACTCCCTCTTCTCACCAACCACCATCTGCCTCTGTTGACCCAAGGATGGGTGTATTCAACAAGTGTGAGGAGTGAGATGTAGCATGAATCAGAGATATGGGTCGTAACAGAAACATTGAACCACCCAAGACATAATAACTGTCATGATTCCCTGAACCTGTAACATCAACATGAAGAGCAATGTTAGCTTTGACTCCCATCTCAGAAAGCTCTTCAACCAGTATAATGATATGATACTCCTCACTTGGAAGACTTGGGCGACTTAGAAACATACAGGCCTCCACGAGACAAAACCCGTCTTCAGGATTTCCGACAATGCAAGACTCAAACCTTAGCTACAGAGACTAAATAGAAAATTCTCGTATAGCCAGTTGAGATATACTTTCCACAAAAGGGAATAATAAAGGTGCTGATCATTCTGCTCGGATGCACAGGCTGGTCAGCCCCTTTGTTGTTCACCAACCATAAAGACAGGTTCTCACTTCAAGGACCATACATAGGAGCACAGACTGTGCCACTTATGTATGCATGCTTGTCAGAGGTGGGTGGGCAGAAGAAATCAAGCAGACAATAGAAACTGTTGGAGATGTGGTTCGCAATGACAGAATGAAGCTAGGTTATGTTTTGTTTGTTTTCTTGCTTTAGGTCCCAGTCAACAGCTATGGTCATGGGGGGACGGTCAGTTCACCTAACACACTTTTTCCTGGGCAAGTTTGAACAAGCAGTTAACCAGTAATTTGTGTATATACTTTCGCTTGTGACCGACAACAATCCTTCTTGAATGAATCAGCAGAAGGCAGGAGCATGACCATAGAAATTATATCATGATCAATCTCCATGAAAATATTGGACCGAGCCGGGATTGAACTTGGGACCCCTGGATCTTCAGTCAGATGTGCATCTGTAGTCAGAAATGTTACCGACTGCGCTGCGCTACCGGGTAAAGCTAAGTTATGAATTCAACAGACCCTACAAACCAGAGAATAAAAGTCAGTCAGTCCTGCATGACCCTTGGGAGAGGATAGAATCTGGCCAGTATAAACAGATAGGCCATTTTAATTGTGTTCCCATATAAAGGATCTGTGGGGTAAATAATCCCATGGCAGTATTTTAAGAAAGGCTATAGACAACCAAACTAAATTTGGTCCCATTATCATTCATAGCCAAACTATCCCACTTTGTTTGATTTGATTCTTTATGTCCCATCAACAATCTTTCATTTATGTAGGGGTGGGTCTTCCTGGGTTGAACCAGTACTAAGCTAGGATTATATCCCACTTTGTATCTAGGACTGCAGAAATACAGCTACAACCTTATTGTTTTAGATTACACTTGCCAAATTCAAGTCAAAAATGTAAATGAGTTGAGTGAATAAGAAGACAAGCAGAATCAAGAGCCAGACGTATCCTTACAATCCAGCAAGAGATTTATCCTGGCAAACTCCACAATCACCAAGACAAATCAATGAGCCTGCTTTATCTGGATGACTGAAATCAGTCTAAAAAATGATCTTACCAATCTAGAAAAAAAATCCTAAATTTGCTAAGCTGCAGCTGTTTTTTTGTAGTCCTTTAACAAATAGGAAGTTTTCCTCAGAATGAGACAAAATTCAGTTTGTCATATGATTGTTCTTAAAATACTGCCACAGGATTTTCTACCTGCGAGATCCTTCATACTGTTTGTTTTGTTGCTTTACGTCCCAGTCAACAGCTATGGTCATGGGGGACGGTCAGTTCACCTAACCACACTTTTTCCTGGGCAAGCTTGAACAAGTGGTTAACCAGTAATTCGTGCGCATAATTTTGCTTGTAACTGACAACAACACTTCTTAAATGGGAGGAGAATGACCATAGAAATTATTTATGATAAATCTCCACAAAAGTATGGGAGCAGGCCGGGATCCAACTCAGGATCCCTGGTTCTTCAGTCAGATGTGCATCAGTAGTCAGATAAGTTACCGACTGCGCTACCCTGCCTGGTCAGTGGTTTATTTGGCCTGCTGGATTTCTTCTTCCAATCCACTTCAAGATGCACTGTATGTTTACAAACACCGTAATCCAAATTATGTAGTGTATCACATCTATATCCAGATTGCCAAGCTTTGCGAGATGTCAGCCTAAGCAAACTTTGCTCTTCATGTTGATGTAACAGATCCAGGGGATCATGGCAGTTAGTATGTCACAAGCCGTTCAAAGTTTCTGTTGTCATTACCCATGTCTCTTATTCATGCTTCATCTGGCTCCTTCCACTTATTGAGTACATCCAACCTTGGTTCAACAGAGGCAAATAGTGGTTGGTGAGAAGAGGCAGTTGTTGGCCAGACTTGCCCCATGTTCATCGAGGTAGCGGAACTCTTGAAGGGCTTCAAGCTTGCTATCACCATACAACTCCTCCCTTAGTCTACCTTCAATCAGCTGTGCATTGATGAGGCATCCGATTCACCTAAACTTGGGGTCTGGGCTTAGTGAGCCATTGATACCACTGCATTTCTTGCTCACCCATGCAAGCAGCCACCACAGAAGATTGCACTTCTATCAGTTTCTGCAAGACAGACAGCACAGAGGTCCTTTACAAACATCTTCAACAGGCCCACAATCCCTGCAGATGCTTGAATTTTTGTATTTCACATGTTCATATGTAGGAATTTCTTCTCCACCTTGACTTCCATGACTCCCATCTTAAATATAGCAGTTCCCCCTTGGACTAGGCAATGACCATCAGGTCTTCTGCATAAAGCAGCTCTTATAGTCAACCAGTTCAAAACCCTCTTGATAGAACCTCTAGCAGGATGATAGAGAGAAGTGGACTTAGAACAAAGCCCGGATGGACACCAAGTCCCTTACCAAACTTCTCTCTATACCCAACTGCAACTCTTACCAGCTTCACCACCATTAATGAGCCGAGACACAAAATTTTTGTTTGAATAGATTCTTTACGTCCCATCAACAATGTTCCAGTTAAACAGGGACGGGTTTTCCTGGGTTGAACAAGTACTAAGCTAGGATAAATGTGTCTTGTCCAAGGCTCGAACTCGCAGCCCCTCCGTCTCCAGTCAAGCACTCAACCACTGCACTCCCTTTATGTCCAAGTCAACAATTTTTCAGTTATGTCAGGACAATTTCCTGTATTCCTGGGTTGAACCAGTACTAAGCAGAGGATAAAGTGCCTTGTTCAAGGACTAAACACAATGCACCCGTCAAGTCTCAAAACAGTGACCTTTGATCAAGTCACTTACACTCTACCAGAGTCACTGTGCTCATTTACAGCATGTTTATTATGAAGCATGTCAATAGAACAACATCTTTATCAAAAGTGCATGGGAGATCTACACAAAACTTGTACACTAAAGTCAAAGTTAGGGGCATGAGAAATTTAAAACCAAATCCCTTAAGCCATTGTTTAACTAGAATAGCGCTTAAATTTATGCTAGGCATGTGATATTTCATAACCAAAATTCCTCTGCAGTCAATGCTGTGGTGTGCAAGGTGTTTTATTACCTACTCATTTAACAAGCACAACTTTTTAAACTTTGTATGTGTAAGTGAGCCCCCCTTGTTTTGGAATACAAATTTGCAAAGAAGATTCCTGCTCTCACGGACAAAAGATGTTTTTCTATAACATGCATATATACAATTTCATGTGGTTTCAACAAAAAGCACTGATGAAAATAAACTATTATTTAACCATTAGACCCAATATTATGACAAATGTTCTAAAATTTTGAACCCTAGTTGCCTGCCAACAAGGCATAGACAAACAGCGTAGATCCTGACTGAGAAAAGCAACAGAGAAGACCCTGATCAGACTGCTTCTTCAGAAGTATGATCAGTGTCTTCTCTGTTAATTTGCCAATCCCGATCTGCGCTTCTCCCAAAGCAGTCTGGTCAGGGTCTTCTCTGTTTGCTATTTAGCCAAGAAATTTGAGAATTCCACTAACCAACATTTCATTTGCAAATAGAAAAGGAAAAGGTTTTTTTTACGTTAAAAAAAAAAACAAAAAAAACATTTTAAGTCCTCTTTAATGGCATAAAGAGCAATATTTTCTGTGCTTTTTATGTTTGTACATTAACTAACTGCACACAAACTTGGCAAACTTCCATAGAGATTTGGCCACTCTATGTGCAGTATGGCTAATTTTACATCTTAAACCACAGAAATCGATTACAGCTAGGCCAGGGGAGGGGCGCCAACCCTCAAAGGAACACAGAACTATAAAAGTAGGATAGAAGAAATATATTGCTTTTAAGAAGAGTTTGTGTTCCTTGCTTACCCACTCCTATCTCTAAATATAACTATCACTAAATATATACAGCAGGCATAAGTTAAGCATGTTATTTTAGATATGAGGAATGAAGTGTAATATTTTCTTTTATTTATATCCTTATATTTATTATGAAACTCATTTCAAAAGATATATCCATTTTCTAATGCAGATTTGTAAGCATGGAAGATCTGACATGTTTAAGAGGTTCATGAAAGTACAAGTACTATTGATTCATGAGACCAAATTTGCCTAGCCCTTAGAGAATTTGACCATTTTGTATCAGCCTATACTATTAATCCAGCAATATCAAAATAATCAATTTAGTAAAATAATTTTCCTATTCATTAAGTGTAGCCAAAACATAAATTGAAGCTTTTAAGATTGATGCACATGGTGATGGAACTGGTAAGAGTTGCAGTTGGGTACAGAGAGGAGAATGGCAACGGACCAGGTGTTCATCCAGTCCACTTCCCTCTATCAACCCGCCAGAGATCATATCAAGAGGGCCCCGAACCGGTGGACTACAAGAGCCGCCACATACAGAAGACCCGATGGTCACCGCCCCGTCCATGGGGGAACCGCTATTGAAGGTGGGAGTCACCGAAGTCAAGGTGGAGAAGAATCTCCCACGCATGAACATGTGAAATACAAAAATTCAAGCATCCGCAGTGATTCTGGGCCCATCGAAGATGTTTGGAAAGGACCCCCGTGCTGTCCGTCCCGCAGAAACCGATAGAAGTGCAATCCTCTGTGGCAGCCGCCCGCACGGGTGAGCAAGAAATGCAGTGGCATCAATGGCTCACCAAGCCCAGACCCCAAGTCTAGGTGAGTCGGATGCCCTATCAATGCACAGCCGACCGAAGGCAGACCGACAAGGGAGGAGCTGCATGGTGACAGCAAGCCTGAAGACCCCCAAGAGCTCCGCCACCCTGGTGAAACGCTCCCACTGGGTGCAGATGCGTGCTGGCTGCAGTCACACGTTGCCGGTGCGCATGGGGCAAGTCTGGCCAACAACCGCCTCCTCCCACCAACCACCACCCGCCCCTGCCGAACCAAGGCTGGGTGCACCCAACAAGTGGAAGGAGCCAGACGAAACATGAATCAGAGACCCGGGCAATGACAACAGAAACCCTGAACAGCTTGTGGCACACTTATTGTGGCATACTGACTGCCACGATCCCCCGGATCTGCCACATCAACATGAAGAGAAAAGCCTGGTGGCTAGGGCTGCTGTCCCTTCTAAAGCGGTGGTTCTGTTGTTGTTGACTTTTTGTTTATTGTTACTCCCATTGTGGGAGTCTGTAATTGTTCTATGTTTTGTTGTACGTTACTTTATGTCCATTCTAGTTTTGTAATCATCTTGATGGGGAAGAGAGAGCTGGTTGCTTTGCTTAGTTTAGCTACCTGGTGTCTCATGGTGGTTGTGTGGCTCTTCTTCATGGTGCCATGGGTTTGTCTGCGGTTTGTGATTGTGGTATTTCCTGATCATACTCACTATTTTAGCTTAGGCTCATATCTCACAAAGCTTGGCAATCTGGACACAGATGCGACACCCCCCACTACCTGGATTGAGGTGGTTTGTAGTCAGATGTGCATCTGTAGTCAGACATATTACTGACTGCGATACTCAGCCCAGTAAAGCTAAGTTATGAATTCAACAGACCCTACAAACCAGAGAATAAAAGACAGTCAGTCCTGCATGACCCTTGGGAGAGGATAGAATCTGGCCAGTATAAACAGAAAGGCAATTTTAATTGAAGTTTTAATTAAATGTTCCCATATAAAGAATCTGTGGGGTAAACAATCCCATGGCAGATTTTTAAGAAAGGCTAGACAACCAAACTAAATATAGTCCCATTATCATTCATAGCCAAACTATCCCACTTTGCTTGATTTGATTCTTTATGTCCCATCAACAATCTTTCAGTTATGTAGGGATGGGTCTTCCTGGGTTGAACCAGTACTAAGCTAGGATTATATCCCACTTTGTATCTAGGACTGCAGAAATACAGCTACAACCTTATTGTTTTAGAATACAATTGCCAAATTCAAGTCAAAAATGTAAATGAGTTGAGTGAATAAGAAGACAAGCAGAATCAAGAGCCAGACGTATCCTTACAATCCAGCAAGAGATTTATCCTGGCAAACTCCACAATCACCAAGACAAATCAATGACCCTGCTTTATCTGGATGACTGAAATCAGTCTAAAAAATGATCTTACCAATCTAGAAAAAAATCCTAAATTTGTTAGGCTGCAGCTGTTTTACAGTAGTCCTTAAACAAATAGGAAGTTTTCCTTAGAATGAGACAAAATTCAGTTTGTCATATGATCTTTCTTAAAATACTGCCACAGGATTATCTACTTGCGAGATCCTTCATACTGTTTGTTTTGTTGCTTTACGTCCCAGTCAACAGCTATGGTCATGAGGGGACGGTCAGTTCATCTAACCGCACTTTTTCCTGGGCAAGCTTGAACAAGTGGTTAACCAGTAATTCGTGCACATAGTTTTGCTTGTAACTGACAACAACACTTCTTGAATGCTTCAGCAAAAGGGAGGAGAATGACCATAGAAATTATTTCATGATCAATCTCCACAAAAGTATGGGAACGGGCCGGGATCCAACTCGGGATCCCTGGTTCTTCAGTCAGATGTGCATCAGTAGTCAGACATGTTACCGACTGCACTACCCTGCCCGGTCAGTGGTTTATTTGGCCTGCTGGATTTCTTCTGACCATCCACTTCTAGATTCACTGTATGTTTACAAACCACCTAAATCCAAACAATGCAGAGCACCACATCCACATCCAGATCGCCAAGCTCTGCGAGATGTCGGCCTAAGCAATCTTTGCTCTTCATGTTGATGCAACAGACCCCGGGGACCACGGCAGCTAGTATGCCACAAGCCGCTCAAGGCCCCCCTTGTCACCACCCATGTCTCCGACTCATGCTTCATCTGGCTCCTCACACTTGTTGAGTACACCCAACTTTGGTTCAACAGAGGCAAATAGTGGTTGGTGAGAAGAGGCAGCTGCCGGCCAGACCCGCCCCATGCACACCAGCAACACGCTACCACAGCCAGCCCACAGCCGCAACCAGCAAGAGCACCCCACCAAGGCAGCGGAACCCTTGGAGGCCCCCAAGCCCGCAGTCACCACACAACCCCTCCCCCATCAGTCCACCTTCAATCAGCTGCGCATTGAGGAGGCATCAGACTCACCCAAACCTGAGGTCCGGGCCCAGCGAGCCATTGACACCGCTGCATTTCCCGCCCACCCATGCAAGCAGCCACCACAGAAGATTGCACTTCCATCAGCCTCCGCAAGACAGACAGCACAGAGGTCCCTTACAAACATCCTCAACAGGCCCAAAATCCCTGCAGATGCCCGAATTCTTGCATTTCACATGTTCACATGTAGAAACCTCTTCCCCACCCTGACCCCAAGGACTCCAACCCCCAACAGCAGCAGCCCCCCCCCCCCCCCCGGACCAGGCAATGACCACCAGGTCCCCCGCATATAGCAGCTCCTATAGTCCCAGTTCAAAACACTCCTGATAGAACCCCCAGCAGGATGATAGAGAAAAGTGTACTTAGAACAAAGCCCGGATGAACACCTAGTCCCTTACCAAACTCCTCTCTATACCCAACTGCAACTTTTACCAGTTCCATCCCCATTAATGAGCTGAGACAAAAAATATGCACATGCACGGATCCAGGAATTTTTTCCAAGGTGTGTGTGTGTGTGGGGGGGGGGAGGGGGAGGGAGGGGTCCAGGTCCAACTGCCAGAAATCAGCTCTGACAATGTTTTTTTTTAATTATTTGTTTTTTTTTAGTCCTTAACTTATTTTGCAGAGGGTGTCCAATGGTTATTTAAAAGAAAACAATAATTTTCCAAGGTTTCAGAGGGGGCCAACATTTTCCAGAGGGGGTCCAGCTTTTTCAAGGGGGGTCTAAATGCTAATTTCTATAGAAACCCATAAAAAACTTGTGATTTTCCAGGGGGGTCCTGTCCCCCTATCCCCTCTCTGAATCCATGCATGATATACAAGCTGGTGTTTGCACCCACTGAAGACTTAGATAAGACTGCATCTCTGGAGTCTGATCTGTGTCTTTGATGGGTGCTCCATATTAAGGCTAGGGTTTGAAGTTTTGTTTGTTTGATTAGATTCTTTACGTCCCATCAACAATCTTCCAGTTAAACAGGGATGGGTTTTCCTGGGTTGAACAAGTACTAAGCTAGGATAAATGTGTCTTGTTCAAGGCTCGAACTCGCAGCCCCTCCGTCTCCAGTCAAGCACTCAACCACTGCCTTCCCTTTATGTCCAAGTCAACAATTTTTCAGTTATGTCAGGACAATTTCCTGTATTCCTGGGTTGAACCAGTACTAAGCAGAGGATAAAGTGCCTTGTTCAAGGACTAAACACAATGCACCCGTCAAGTCTCGAACCAGTGACCTTTGATCAAGTCACTTACACTCTACAAGAGTCACTGTGCTCATTTACAGCATGTTTATTATGAAGCATGTCAATAGAACAACATCTTTATCAAAAGTGCATGGGAGATCTACACAAAACTTGTACACTAAAGTCAAAGTTAGGGGCATGAGAAATTTAAAACCAAATCCCTTAAGCCATTGTTTAACTAGAATAGCGCTTAAATTTATGCTAGGCATGTGATATTTCATAACCAAAATTCCTCTGCAGTCAATGCTGTGGTGTGCAAGGTGTTTTATTACCTACTCATTTAACAAGCACAACTTTTTAAACTTTGTATGTGTAAGTGAGCCCCCCTTGTTTTGGAATACAAATTTGCAAAGAAGATTCCTGCTCTCACAGACAAAAGATGTTTTTCTATAACATGCATATATACAATTTCATGTGGTTTCAACAAAAAGCACTGATGAAAATAAACTATTATTTAACCATTAGAGCCAATATTATGGCAAAAGTTCTAAACTTTTGAACCCTAGTTGCCTGCCAACATGGCATAGACAAACAGCGTAGATCCTGACTGAGAAAAGCAACAGAGAAGACCCTGATCAGACTGCTTCTTCAGAAGTATGATCAGTGTCTTCTCTGTTAATTTGCCAATCCCGATCTGCGCTTCTCCCAAAGCAGTCTGGTCAGGGTCTTCTCTGTTTGCTATTTAGCCAAGAAATTTGAGAATTCCACTAACCAACATTTCATTTGCAAATAGAAAAGGAAAAGTTTTTTTTACGTTAAAAAAAAAACAAAAAAAACATTTTAAGTCCTCTTTAATGGCATAAAGAGCAATATTTTCTGTGCTTTTTATGTTTGTACATTAACTAACTGCACACAAACTTGGCAAACTTCCATAGAGTTTTGGCCACTCTATGTGCAGTATGGCTAATTTTACATCTTAAACCACAGAAATCGATTACAGCTAGGCCAGGGGAGGGGCGCCAACCCTCAAAGGAACACAGAACTATAAAAAGTAGGATAGAAGAAATATATTGCTTTTAAGAAGAGTTTGTGTTCCTTGCTTACCCACTCCTATCTCTAAATATAACTATCACTAAATATATACAGCAGGCATAAGTTAAGCATGTTATTTTAGATATGAGGAATGAAGTGTAATATTTTCTTTTATTTATATCCTTATATTTATTATGAAACTCATTTCAAAAGATATATCCATTTTCTAATGCAGATTTGTAAGCACGGAAGATCTGACATGTTTAAGAGGTTCATGAAAGTACGAGTACTATTGATTCATGAGACCAAATTTGCCTAGCCCTTAGAGAATTTGACCATTTTGTATCAGCCTATACTATTAATCCAGCAATATCAAAATAATCAATTTAGTAAAATAATTTTCCTATTCATTAAGTGTAGCCAAAACATAAATTGAAGCTTTTAAGATTGATGCACATGGTGATGGAACTGGTAAGAGTTGCAGTTGGGTACAGAGAGGAGAATGGCAACGGACCAGGTGTTCATCCAGTCCACTTCCCTCTATCAACCCGCCAGAGATCATATCAAGAGGGCCCCGAACCGGTGGACTACAAGAGCCGCCACATGCAGAAGACCCGATGGTCACCGCCCCGTCCATGGGGGAACCGCTATTGAAGGTGGGAGTCACCGAAGTCAAGGTGGAGAAGAATCTCCCACACATGAACATGTGAAATACAAAAATTCAAGCATCCGCAGTGATTCTGGGCCCATCGAAGATGTTTGGAAAGGACCCCCGTGCTGTCTGTCCCGCAGAAACCGATAGAAGTGCAATCCTCTGTGGCAGCCGCCCGCACGGGTGAGCAAGAAATGCAGTGGCATCAATGGCTCACCAGGCCCAGACCCCAAGTCTAGGTGAGTCGGATGCCCTATCAATGCACAGCCGACCGAAGGCAGACCGACAAGGGAGGAGCTGCATGGTGACAGCAAGCCTGAAGACCCCCAAGAGCTCCGCCACCCTGGTGAAACGCTCCCACTGGGTGCAGATGCGTGCTGGCTGCAGTCACACGTTGCCGGTGCGCATGGGGCAAGTCTGGCCAACAACCGCCTCCTCCCACCAACCACCACCCGCCCCTGCCGAACCAAGGCTGGGTGCACCCAACAAGTGGAAGGAGCCAGACGAAACATGAATCAGAGACCCGGGAAATGACAACAGAAACCCTGAACAGCTTGTGGCACACTTATTGTGGCATACTGACTGCCACGATCCCCCGGATCTGCCACATCAACATGAAGAGAAAAGCCTGGTGGCTAGGGCTGCTGTCCCTTCTAAAGCGGTGGTTCTGTTGTTGTTGACTTTTTGTTTATTGTTACTCCCATTGTGGGAGTCTGTAATTGTTCTATGTTTTGTTGTACGTTACTTTATGTCCATTCTAGTTTTGTAATCATCTTGATGGGGAAGAGAGAGCTGGTTGCTTTGCTTAGTTTAGCTACCTGGTGTCTCATGGTGGTTGTGTGGCTCTTCTTCATGGTGCCATGGGTTTGTCTGCGGTTTGTGATTGTGGTATTTCCTGATCATACTCACTATTTTAGCTTAGGCTCATATCTCACAAAGCTTGGCAATCTGGACACAGATGCGACACCCCCCACTACCTGGATTGAGGTGGTTTGTAGTCAGATGTGCATCTGTAGTCAGACATATTACTGACTGCGATACTCAGCCCAGTAAAGCTAAGTTATGAATTCAACAGACCCTACAAACCAGAGAATAAAAGACAGTCAGTCCTGCATGACCCTTGGGAGAGGATAGAATCTGGCCAGTATAAACAGAAAGGCAATTTTAATTGAAGTTTTAATTAAATGTTCCCATATAAAGAATCTGTGGGGTAAACAATCCCATGGCAGATTTTTAAGAAAGGCTAGACAACCAAACTAAATATAGTCCCATTATCATTCATAGCCAAACTATCCCACTTTGCTTGATTTGATTCTTTATGTCCCATCAACAATCTTTCAGTTATGTAGGGATGGGTCTTCCTGGGTTGAACCAGTACTAAGCTAGGATTATATCCCACTTTGTATCTAGGACTGCAGAAATACAGCTACAACCTTATTGTTTTAGAATACAATTGCCAAATTCAAGTCAAAAATGTAAATGAGTTGAGTGAATAAGAAGACAAGCAGAATCAAGAGCCAGACGTATCCTTACAATCCAGCAAGAGATTTATCCTGGCAAACTCCACAATCACCAAGACAAATCAATGACCCTGCTTTATCTGGATGACTGAAATCAGTCTAAAAAATGATCTTACCAATCTAGAAAAAAATCCTAAATTTGTTAGGCTGCAGCTGTTTTACAGTAGTCCTTAAACAAATAGGAAGTTTTCCTTAGAATGAGACAAAATTCAGTTTGTCATATGATCTTTCTTAAAATACTGCCACAGGATTATCTACTTGCGAGATCCTTCATACTGTTTGTTTTGTTGCTTTACGTCCCAGTCAACAGCTATGGTCATGAGGGGACAGTCAGTTCATCTAACCGCACTTTTTCCTGGGCAAGCTTGAACAAGTGGTTAACCAGTAATTCGTGCACATAGTTTTGCTTGTAACTGACAACAACACTTCTTGAATGCTTCAGCAAAAGGGAGGAGAATGACCATAGAAATTATTTCATGATCAATCTCCACAAAAGTATGGGAACGGGCCGGGATCCAACTCGGGATCCCTGGTTCTTCAGTCAGATGTGCATCAGTAGTCAGACATGTTACCGACTGCACTACCCTGCCCGGTCAGTGGTTTATTTGGCCTGCTGGATTTCTTCTGTCCATCCACTTCTAGATTCACTGTATGTTTACAAACCACCTAAATCCAAACAATGCAGAGCACCACATCCACATCCAGATCGCCAAGCTCTGCGAGATGTCGGCCTAAGCAATCTTTGCTCTTCATGTTGATGCAACAGACCCCGGGGACCACGGCAGCTAGTATGCCACAAGCCGCTCAAGGCCCCCCTTGTCACCACCCATGTCTCCGACTCATGCTTCATCTGGCTCCTCACACTTGTTGAGTACACCCAACTTTGGTTCAACAGAGGCAAATAGTGGTTGGTGAGAAGAGGCAGCTGCCGGCCAGACCCGCCCCATGCACACCAGCAACACGCTACCACAGCCAGCCCACAGCCGCAACCAGCAAGAGCACCCCACCAAGGCAGCGGAACCCTTGGAGGCCCCCAAGCCCGCAGTCACCACACAACCCCTCCCCCATCAGTCCACCTTCAATCAGCTGCGCATTGAGGAGGCATCAGACTCACCCAAACCTGAGGTCCGGGCCCAGCGAGCCATTGACACCGCTGCATTTCCCGCCCACCCATGCAAGCAGCCACCACAGAAGATTGCACTTCCATCAGCCTCCGCAAGACAGACAGCACAGAGGTCCCTTACAAACATCCTCAACAGGCCCAAAATCCTGCAGATGCCCGAATTCTTGCATTTCACATGTTCACATGTAGAAACCTCTTCCCCACCCTGACCCCAAGGACTCCAACCCCCAACAGCAGCAGCCCCCCCCCCCCCCCCCCCCCCCCCCCCGGACCAGGCAATGACCACCAGGTCCCCCGCATATAGCAGCTCCTATAGTCCCAGTTCAAAACACTCCTGATAGAACCCCCAGCAGGATGATAGAGAAAAGTGTACTTTAGAACAAAGCCCGGATGAACACCTAGTCCCTTACCAAACTCCTCTCTATACCCAACTGCAACTTTTACCAGTTCCATCCCCATTAATGAGCTGAGACAAAAAATATGCACATGCACGGAATCCAGGAATTTTTGCCAAGGTGTGTGTGTGTGTGGGGGGGGGGGGGGGGGAGGGGGAGGGAGGGGTCCAGGTCCAACTGCCAGAAATCAGCTCTGACAATGTTTTTTTTAATTATTTGTTTTTTTTTTAGTCTTAACTTATTTTGCAGAGGGTGTCCAATGGTTATTTAAAAGAAAACAATAATTTTCCAAGGTTTCAGAGGGGGCCAACATTTTCCAGAGGGGGTCCAGCTTTTTCAAGGGGGGTCTAAATGCTAATTTCTATAGAAACCCATAAAAAACTTGTGATTTTCCAGGGGGGTCCTGTCCCCCTATCCCCTCTCTGAATCCATGCATGATATACAAGCTGGTGTTTGCACCCACTGAAGACTTAGATAAGACTGCATCTCTGGAGTCTGATCTGTGTCTTTGATGGGTGCTCCATATTAAGGCTAGGGTTTGAAGTTTTGTTTGTTTGATTAGATTCTTTACGTCCCATCAACAATCTTCCAGTTTAACAGGGATGGGTTTTCCTGGGTTGAACAAGTACTAAGCTAGGATAAATGTGTCTTGTTCAAGGCTCGAACTCGCAGCCCCTCCGTCTCCAGTCAAGCACTCAACCACTGCCTTCCCTTTATGTCCAAGTCAACAATTTTTCAGTTATGTCAGGACAATTTCCTGTATTCCTGGGTTGAACCAGTACTAAGCAGAGGATAAAGTGCCTTGTTCAAGGACTAAACACAATGCACCCGTCAAGTCTCGAACCAGTGACCTTTGATCAAGTCACTTACACTCTACAAGAGTCACTGTGCTCATTTACAGCATGTTTATTATGAAGCATGTCAATAGAACAACATCTTTATCAAAAGTGCATGGGAGATCTACACAAAACTTGTACACTAAAGTCAAAGTTAGGGGCATGAGAAATTTAAAACCAAATCCCTTAAGCCATTGTTTAACTATAATAGTGCTTAAATTTATGCTAGGCATGTGATATTTCATAACCAAAATTCCTCTGCAGTCAACGCTGTGGTGTGCAAGGTGTTTTATTACCTACTCATTTAACAAGCACAACTTTTTAAACTTTGTATGTGTAAGTGAGCCCCCCTTGTTTTGGAATACAAATTTGCAAAGAAGATTCCTGCTCTCACGGACAAAAGATGTTTTTCTATAACATGCATATATACAATTTCATGTGGTTTCAACAAAAAGCACTGATGAAAATAAACTATTATTTAACCATTAGAGCCAATATTATGGCAAAAGTTCTAAACTTTTGAACCCTAGTTGCCTGCCAACATGGCATAGACAAACAGCGTAGATCCTGACTGAGAAAAGCAACAGAGAAGACCCTGATCAGACTGCTTCTTCAGAAGTATGATCAGTGTCTTCTCTGTTAATTTGCCAATCCCGATCTGCGCTTCTCCCAAAGCAGTCTGGTCAGGGTCTTCTCTGTTTGCTATTTAGCCAAGAAATTTGAGAATTCCACTAACCAACATTTCATTTGCAAATAGAAAAGGAAAAGTTTTTTTTACGTTAAAAAAAAAAACAAAAAAAAAAACATTTTAAGTCCTCTTTAATGGCATAAAGAGCAATATTTTCTGTGCTTTTTATGTTTGTACATTAACTAACTGCACACAAACTTGGCAAACTCCCGTAGAGTTTTGGCCACTCTATGTGCAGTATGGTTAATTTTACATCTTAAACCACAGAAATCGATTACAGCTAGGCCAGGGGAGGGGCGCCAACCCTCAAAGGAACACAGAACTATAAAAGTAGGATAGAAGAAATATATTGCTTTTTAGTAGAGTTTGTGTTCCTTGCTTACCCACTCCTATCTCTAAATATAACTATCACTAAATGTATACAGCAGGCATAAGTTAAGCATACTATTATAGATATGAGGAATGAAGTGTAATATTTTCTTTTATTTATATCCTTATATTTATTATGAAACTCATTTCAAAAGATATATCCATTTTCTAATGCAGATTTGTAAGCACGGAAGATCTGACATGTTTAAGAGGTTCATGAAAGTACGAGTACTATTGATTCATTAGACCAAATTTGCCTAGCCCTTAGAGAATTTGACCATTTTGTATCAGCCTATACTATTAATCCAGTAATATCAAAATAACCAATTTAGTAAAATAATTTTCCTATTCATTAAGTGTAGCTAAAACATAAATTGAAGCTTTTAAGATTGATGCGCACGGTGATTGAACTGGTAAGAGTTGCAGTTGGGTATAGAGAGGAGAATGGTAACGGACAAGGTGTTCATCCAGTCCACTTCTCTCTATCAATCTGCTAGAGATTATATCAAGAGGGTTTTGAACTGGTGGACTATAAGAGCTGCTACATGCAGAAGACCTGATGGTCATTGCCTTGTCCATGGGGGAACTGCTATTGAAGGTGGGAGTCATTGAAGTCAAGGTGGAGAAGAATCTCCTACATATGAACATGTGAAATACGAAAATTCAAGCATCTGCAGTGATTCTGGGTCTGTTGAAGATGTTTGGAAAGGACCTCTGTGCTGTCTGTCTTGCAGAAACTGATAGAAGTGCAATCTTCTGTGGTAGCTGCTTGCATGGGTGAGCAAGAAATGCAGTGGCATCAATGGCTCACTAAGCCCAGACCCCAAGTTTAGGTGAGTCGGATGCCTTATCAATGCACAGCTGATTGAAGGTAGACTGATGAGGGAGGAGTTGTATGGTGACAGCAAGCTTGAAGACCTCCAAGAGTTCCGCTACCTTGGTGAAATGCTCTTACTGGGTGCAGATGTGTGCTGGCTGTAGTCACATGTTGCTGGTGTGCATGGGGCAAGTCTGGCCAACAACTGCCTCTTCTCACCAACCACTATTTGCCTCTGTTGAACCAAGGTTGGGTGTACTCAACAAGTGGAAGGAGCCAGATGAAACATGAATCAGAGACCTGGGTAATGACAACAGAAATCTTGAACAGCTTGTGGCATACTTATTGTGGCAAACTGACTGCCATGATCCCCTGGATCTGTTACATCAACATGAAGAGAAAAGCCTGGTGGCTTGGGCTGCTGTCCCTTCTAAAGTGGTGGTTCTGTTGTTGTTGACTTTTTGTTTATTGTTACTCCCATTGTGGGAGTCTGTAATTGTTCTATGTTTTGTTGTACGTTACTTTATGTCCATTCTAGTTTTGTAATCATCTTGATGGGGAAGAGAGAGCTGGTTGCTTTGCTTAGTTTGTCTACCTGGTGTCTCATGGTGGTTGTGTGGCTCTTCTTCGTGGTGCCATGGGTTTGTCTGCGGTTTGTGATTGTGGTATTTCCTGATCATACTCACTATTTTAGCTTAGGCTCATATCTCACAAAGCTTGGCAATCAGGATATAGATGTGATACTCTGCATTATTTGGATTGAGGTGGTTTGTAGTCAGATGTGCATCTGTAGTCAGACATATTACTGACTGCGATACTCAGCCCAGTAAAGCTAAGTTATGAATTCAACAGACCCTACAAACCAGAGAATAAAAGACAGTCAGTCCTGCATGACCCTTGGGAGAGGATAGAATCTGGCCAGTATAAACAGAAAGGCAATTTTAATTGAAGTTTTAATTAAATGTTCCCATATAAAGAATCTGTGGGGTAAATAATCCCATGGCAGATTTTTAAGAAAGGCTAGACAACCAAACTAAATATAGTCCCATTATCATTCATAGCCAAACTATCCCACTTTGCTTGATTTGATTCTTTATGTCCCATCAACAATCTTTCAGTTATGTAGGGATGGGTCTTCCTGGGTTGAACCAGTACTAAGCTAGGATTATATCCCACTTTGTATCTAGGACTGCAGAAATACAACTACAACCTTATTGTTTTAGAATACAATTGCCAAATTCAAGTCAAAAATGTAAATGAGTTGAGTGAATAAGAAGACAAGCAGAATCAAGAGCCAGACGTATCCTTACAATCCAGCAAGAGATTTATCCTGGCTAACTCCACAATCACCAAGACAAATCAATGACCCCGCTTTATCTGGATGACTGAAATCAGTCTAAAAAATGATCTTACCAATCTAGAAAAAAATCCTAAATTTGTTAAGCTGCAGCTGTTTTACAGTAGTCCTTAAACAAATAGGAAGTTTTCCTTAGAATGAGACAAAATTCAGTTTGTCATATGATCTTTCTTAAAATACTGCCACAGGATTATCTACCTGCGAGATCCTTCATACTGTTTGTTTTGTTGCTTTACGTCCCAGTCAACAGCTATGGTCATGAGGGGACGGTCAGTTCATCTAACCGCACTTTTTCCTGGGCAAGCTTGAACAAGTGGTTAACCAGTAATTCGTGCACATAGTTTTGCTTGTAACTGACAACAACACTTCTTGAATGCTTCAGCAAAAGGGAGGAGAATGACCATAGAAATTATTTCATGATCAATCTCCACAAAAAGTATGGGAACGGGCAGGGATCCAACTCGGGATCCCTGGTTCTTCAGTCAGATGTGCATCAGTAGTCAGACATGTTACCGACTGCACTACCCTGCCCGGTCAGTGGTTTATTTGGCCTGCTGGATTTCTTCTGACCATCCACTTCTAGATTCACTGTATGTTTACAAACCACCTAAATCCAAATAATGCAGAGTATCACATCTATATCCAGATTGCCAAGCTTTGCGAGATGTCGGCCTAAGCAATCTTTGCTCTTCATGTTGATGTAACAGATCCTGGGGATCATGGCAGTTAGTATGCCACAAGCCGTTCAAGGTTTCTGTTGTCATTACCC
This sequence comes from Loripinus fragilis, assembly GCA_964019695.1. NCBI lineage: Eukaryota > Metazoa > Mollusca > Bivalvia > Lucinida > Lucinidae > Loripinus > Loripinus fragilis. The sequence goes on from CAXHUL010000002.1 coordinate 305,285, forward strand.
ATGTCTCTGATTCATGCTTCATCTGGCTCCTCACACTTGTTGAGTACACCCAACTTTGGTTCAACAGAGGCAAATAGTGGTTGGTGAGAAGAGGCAGTTGTTGGCCAGACTTGCCCCATGTACACCAGCAACATGTGACTACAGCCAGCCCACAGCTGCAACCAGTAAGAGCATTTCACCAAGGTAGCGGAACTCTTGGAGGTCTTCAAGCTTGCTGTCACCATACAACTCCTCCCTCATCAGTCTACCTTCAATCAGCTGTGCATTGAGGAGGCATTGGATTCACCTAAACTTGAGGTATGGGTTTAGTGAGCCATTGATGCCACTGCATTTCTTGCTCACCCATGCAAGCAGCTACCACAGAAGATTGCACTTCTATCAGTTTCTGCAAGACAGACAGCACAGAGGTCCTTTACAAACATCAACAGGCCCAAAATCCCTGCAGATGCTTGAATTTTTGCATTTCACATGTTCATATGTAGAAATTTCTTCTCCACCTTGACTTCAATGACTCCAACCTTCAATAGCAGTTCCCCCTTGGACTAGGCAATGACCATCAGGTCTTCTGCATATAGCAGCTCTTATAGTCCCAGTTCAAAACACTCTTGATAGAACCTCTAGCAGGATGATAGAGAAAAGTGTACTTAGAACAAAGCCCGGATGAACACCTAGTCCCTTACCAAACTCCTATCTATACCCAACTGCAACTTTTACCAGTTCCATCCCCATTAATGAGCTGAGACACAAAATATGCACATGCACGGATCCAGGAATTTTTGCCAAGGTGTGTGTGTGTGTGGGGGGGGGGGGGGGGGGAGGGGTCCAGGTCCAACTGCCAGAAATCAGCTCTGACAATGTTTTTTTTAATTATTTATTTGTTTTTTTTAGTCCTTAACTTATTTTGCAGAGGGTGTCCAATGGTTATTTAAAAGAAAACAATAATTTTCCAAGGTTTCAGAGGGGGCCAACATTTTCCAGAGGGGGTCCAGCTTTTTCAAGGGGGGTCTAAATGCTAATTTCTATAGAAACCCATAAAAAACTAGTGATTTTCCAGGGGGGTCCTGTCCCCCTATCCCCTCTCTGAATCCATGCATGATATACAAGCTGGTGTTTGCACCCACTGAAGACTTAGATAAGACTGCATCTCTGGAGTCTGATCTGTGTCTTTGATGGGTGCTCCATATTAAGGCTAGGGTTTGAAGTTTTGTTTGTTTGATTAGATTCTTTACGTCCCATCAACAATCTTCCAGTTAAACAGGGATGGGTTTTCCTGGGTTGAACAAGTACTAAGCTAGGATAAATGTGTCTTGTTCAAGGCTCGAACTCGCAGCCCCTCCATCTCCAGTCAAGCACTCAACCACTGCCTTCCCTTTATGTCCAAGTCAACAATTTTTCAGTTATGTCAGGACAATTTCCTGTATTCCTGGGTTGAACCAGTACTAAGCAGAGGATAAAGTGCCTTGTTCAAGGACTAAACACAATGCACCCGTCAAGTCTCGAACCAGTGACCTTTGATCAAGTCACTTACACTCTACAAGAGTCACTGTGCTCATTTACAGCATGTTTATTATGAAGCATGTCAATAGAACAACATCTTTATCAAAAGTGCATGGAAGATCTACACAAAACTTGTACACTAAAGTCAAAGTTAGGGGCATGAGAAATTTAAAACCAAATCCCTTAAGCCATTGTTTAACTATAATAGTGCTTAAATTTATGCTAGGCATGTGATATTTCATAACCAAAATTCCTCTGCAGTCAACGCTGTGGTGTGCAAGGTGTTTTATTACCTACTCATTTAACAAGCACAACTTTTTAAACTTTGTATGTGTAAGTGAGCCCCCCTTGTTTTGGAATACAAATTTGCAAAGAAGATTCCTGCTCTCACGGACAAAAGATGTTTTTCTATAACATGCATATATACAATTTCATGTGGTTTCAACAAAAAGCACTGATGAAAATAAACTATTATTTAACCATTAGAGCCAATATTATGGCAAAAGTTCTAAACTTTTGAACCCTAGTTGCCTGCCAACATGGCATAGACAAACAGCGTAGATCCTGACTGAGAAAAGCAACAGAGAAGACCCTGATCAGACTGCTTCTTCAGAAGTATGATCAGTGTCTTCTCTGTTAATTTGCCAATCCCGATCTGCGCTTCTCCCAAAGCAGTCTGGTCAGGGTCTTCTCTGTTTGCTATTTAGCCAAGAAATTTGAGAATTCCACTAACCAACATTTCATTTGCAAATAGAAAAGGAAAAGTTTTTTTTACGTTAAAAAAAAAAAACAAAAAAAACAACATTTTAAGTCCTCTTTAATGGCATAAAGAGCAATATTTTCTGTGCTTTTTATGTTTGTACATTAACTAACTGCATACAAACTTGGCAAACTCCCGTAGAGTTTTGGCCACTCTATGTGCAGTATGGTTAATTTTACATCTTAAACCACAGAAATCGATTACAGCTAGGCCAGGGGAGGGGCGCCAACCCTCAAAGGAACACAGAACTATAAAAGTAGGATAGAAGAAATATATTGCTTTTTAGTAGAGTTTGTGTTCCTTGCTTACCCACTCCTATCTCTAAATATAACTATCACTAAATGTATACAGCAGGCATAAGTTAAGCATACTATTATAGATATGAGGAATGAAGTGTAATATTTTCTTTTATTTATATCCTTATATTTATTATGAAACTCATTTCAAAAGATATATCCATTTTCTAATGCAGATTTGTAAGCACGGAAGATCTGACATGTTTAAGAGGTTCATGAAAGTACGAGTACTATTGATTCATTAGACCAAATTTGCCTAGCCCTTAGAGAATTTGACCATTTTGTATCAGCCTATACTATTAATCCAGTAATATCAAAATAACCAATTTAGTAAAATAATTTTCCTATTCATTAAGTGTAGCTAAAACATAAATTGAAGCTTTTAAGATTGATGCGCACGGTGATTGAACTGGTAAGAGTTGCAGTTGGGTATAGAGAGGAGAATGGTAACGGACAAGGTGTTCATCCAGTCCACTTCTCTCTATCAATCTGCTAGAGATTATATCAAGAGGGTTTTGAACTGGTGGACTATAAGAGCTGCTACATGCAGAAGACCTGATGGTCATTGCCTTGTCCATGGGGGAACTGCTATTGAAGGTGGGAGTCATTGAAGTCAAGGTGGAGAAGAATCTCCTACATATGAACATGTGAAATACAAAAATTCAAGCATCTGCAGTGATTCTGGGTCTGTTGAAGATGTTTGGAAAGGACCTCTGTGCTGTCTGTCTTGCAGAAACTGATAGAAGTGCAATCTTCTGTGGTAGCTGCTTGCATGGGTGAGCAAGAAATGCAGTGGTATCAATGGCTCACTAAGCCCAGACCCCAAGTTTAGGTGAGTCGGATGCCTTATCAATGCACAGCTGATTGAAGGTAGACTGATGAGGGAGGAGTTGTATGGTGACAGCAAGCTTGAAGACCTCCAAGAGTTCCGCTATCTTGGTGAAATGCTCTTACTGGGTGCAGATGTGTGCTGGCTGTAGTCACATGTTGCTGGTGTGCATGGGGCAAGTCTGGCCAACAACTGCCTCTTCTCACCAACCACTATTTGCCTCTGTTGAACCAAGGTTGGGTGTACTCAACAAGTGGAAGGAGCCAGATGAAACATGAATCAGAGACCTGGGTAATGACAACAGAAACCTTGAACGGCTTGTGGCATACTGATTGTGGCATACTGACTGCCATGATCCCCTGGATCTGTTACATCAGCATGAAGAGAAAAGCCTGGTGGCTTGGGCTGCTGTCCCTTCTAAAGCGGTGGTTCTGTTGTTGTTGACTTTTTGTTTATTGTTACTCCCATTGTGGGAGTCTGTAATTGTTCTATGTTTTGTTGTACGTTTCTTTATGTCCATTCTAGTTTTGTAATTATCTTGATGGGGAAGAGAGAGCTGGTTGCTTTGCTTAGTTTGTCTACCTGGTGTCTCATGGTGGTTGTGTGGCTCTTCTCCGTGGTGCCATGGGTTTGTCTGCGGTTTGTGATTGTGGTATTTCCTGATCATACTCACTATTTTAGCTTAGGCTCATATCTCACAAAGCTTGGCAATCTGGATATAGATGTGATACTCTGCATTATTTGGATTGAGGTGGTTTGTAGTCAGATGTGCATCTGTAGTCAGACATATTACTGACTGCGATACTCAGCCCAGTAAAGCTAAGTTATGAATTCAACAGACCCTACAAACCAGAGAATAAAAGTCAGTCAGTCCTGCATGACCCTTGGGAGAGGATAGAATCTGGCCAGTATAAACAGAAAGGCCGTTTTAATTGAAGATTTAATTAAATGTTCCCATATAAAGGATCTGTGGGGTAAATAATCCCATGGCAGTTTTTTAAGAAAGGCTAGACAACCAAACTAAATATAGTCCCATTATCATTCATAGCCAAACTATCCCACTTTGCTTGATTTGATTCTTTATGTCCCATCAACAATCTTTCAGTTATGTAGGGATGGGTCTTCCTGGGTTGAACCAGTACTAAGCTAGGATTATATCCCACTTTGTATCTAGGACTGTAGAAATACAGCTACAACCTTATTGTTTTAGAATACACTTGCCAAAGTCAAGTCAAAAATGTAAATGAGTTGAGTGAATAAGAAGACAAGCAGAATCAAGAGCCAGACGTATCCTTACAATCCAGCAAGAGATTTATCCTGGCAAACTCCACAATCACCAAGACAAATCAATGACCCTGCTTTATCTGGATGACTGAAATCAGTCTAAAAATTGACCTTAACAATCTAGAAAAAAAATCCTAAATTTGTTAAGCTGCAGCTGTTTTACAGTAGTCCTTAAACAAATAGGAAGTTTTCCTTAGAATGAGACAAAATTCAGTTTGTCATATGATCTTTCTTAAAATACTGCCACAGGATTATCTACCTGCGAGATCCTTCATACTGTTTGTTTTGTTGCTTTACGTCCCAGTCAACAGCTATGGTCATGAGGGGACGGTCAGTTCATCTAACCGCACTTTTTCCTGGGCAAGCTTGAACAAGTGGTTAACCAGTAATTCGTGCACATAGTTTCGCTTGTAGCTGACAACAACACTTCTAGAATGCTTCAGCAAAAGGGAGGAGAATGACCATAGAAATTATTTCATGATCAATCTCCACAAAAGTATGGGAACGGGCTGGGATCCAACTCGGGATCCCTGGTTCTTCAGTCAGATGTGCATCAGTAGTCAGACATGTTACCGACTGCACTACCCTGCCCAGTCAGTGATTTATTTGGCCTGCTGGATTTCTTCTTCCCATCCAATTCTAGATGCACTGTATGTTTACAAACCACCTAAATCCAAATAATGCAGAGTATCACATCTATATCCAGATTGCCAAGCTTTGCGAGATGTCGGCCTAAGCAATCTTTGCTCTTCATGTTGATGTAACAGATCCAGGGGATCATGGCAGTTAGTATGCCACAAGCCGTTCAAGGTTTCTGTTGTCATTACCCATGTCTCTGATTCATGCTTCATCTGGCTCCTCACACTTGTTCAGTACACCCAACCTTGGTTCAACAGAGGCAAATAGTGGTTGGTGAGAAGAGGCAGTTGTTGGCCAGACTTGCCCCATGAACACCAGCAACATGTCACTACAGCCAGCCACAGCTGCAACCAGTAAGAGCATTTCACCAAGGTAGCAGAACTCTAGGTCTTCAAGCTTGCTGTCACCATACAACTCCTCCCTCATCAGTCTACCTTCAATCAGCTGTGCATTGAGGAGGCATCCGATTCACCTAAACTTGAGGTCTGTGTTTAGTGAGCCATTGATACCTCTGCATTTCTTGCTCACCCATGCAAGCAGCTACCACAGAAGATTGCACTTCTATCAGTTTCTGCAAGACAGACAGCACAGAGGTCCTTTACAAACATCTTCAACAGGCCCAAAATCCCTGCAGATGCTTGAATTTTTGCATTTCACATGTTCATATGTAGAAATTTCTTCTAAACCATGACTTCAATGACTCCCACCTTCAATAGCAGTTCCCCCTTGAACTAGGCAATGACCATCAGGTCTTCTGCATATAGCAGCTCTTATAGTCCCAGTTCAAAACACTCTTGATAGAACCTCTAGCAGGATGATAGAGAAAAGTGTACTTAGAACAAAGCCCGGATAAACACCTAGTCCCTTACCAAACTCCTCTCTATACCCAACTGCAACTTTTACCAGTTCCATCACCATTAATGAGCCGAGACACAAAATATACACATGCATGGATCCAGGAATTTTTGCCGGGGGAAGGGGGGGAGGGGTCCAGGTCCAACTGCCAGAAAACAGCTCTGACGTTTTTTCGTGTTTTTTTTTAGTCCTTAACTTATTTTACAGTTTAACAGAGGATGTCCAATGGTTATTTAAAAGAAAACTATAATTTTCCAAGGTTTCAGAGGGGGGTCCAACATTTTCCGGGGGGGGTGTTCCAAATGCTAGTTTCTATAGAAACCGTCTATCCCCCCTCTGAATCCATGCATAATATACAAGTTGGTGTTTGCACCCATTGAAGACTTAGATCAGACTGCATCTCTACGGGTGCTCTATATTAAGGCTAGGGTTCAAAGTTTCTTTAAGGTAAAAACTAAGACTGATCAGACACTGGGATGTGCAGATGGATTTAAATATTTGCTATGTGCACATGACAACTTGTACCCTGCTCATTCATATACATATTATGGCTTGTTGTGCTAACAACATATTTTACCTTATAAACAGACCATCTGTGACATAATGAGACAATTACAAGAAGTATTAGTTGACTCTCAATAACTGGAATATTTTTCTTCTTTGCAAAGTATATTTTGTGTACTTAAAAACAATCAAGGTAAGGCATCATTCACAAACCAATTGCTTTTAGCTCCTTACCTGCTAGTTTCATCTGCTGATGAGCATCGCAAACAGTTGAGACCAAGATCAGGTTAGACAAAATTAGACACATGTCGGGCCTGATCTGTATCCAAACTGTTTGACACTGATCCTATTCCTTTATTTTGATAAAAAATGTTGCTATCAAAAATGAGAAAAAAACCTGAAAATTCCATAGCATGTAAAGTGTTAAATTACTGGTTAAATTGATAAAATCCCTTAAGCCATTGTTTAACTAGAATAGCGCTTTAATTTATGCTAGGCATGTGATATTTCAAACCAAAATTCCTCTGCAGTCAACGCTGTGGTGTGCAAGGTGTTTTATTACCTACTCATTTAACAAGTACAACTTTTTAAACTTTGTATGTGTAAATGAGCCCCCCTTGTTTTGGAATACAAATTTGTAAAGAAGATTCCTGCTCTCACGGACAAAAGATGTTTTTCTATAACATGCATATATACAATTTCATGTGGTTTCAACAAAAAGCACTGATTAAAATAAACTATTATTTAACCATTAGAGCCAATATTATGGTAAATGTTCTAAAATTTTGAACCCTAGTTGCCTGCCAACAAGGCATAGATAAACAGTGTAGATCCTGATTAACAAAAGCAACAGAGAAGACCCTGATCAGACTGCCTCTTCAGAAGTATGATCAGTGTCTTCTCTGTTAATTTGCCAATCCGGATCTGCGCTTCTCCCAAAGCAATCTGGTCAGGGTCTTCTCTGTTTGCTATTTAGCCAAAAAAATTGAGAATTCCACTAACCAACATTTCATTTGCAAATAGAAAGAGAAAAGATTTTTTACGTTAAAAAAAAACAAAAAAAAACATTTTAAGTCCTCTTTAATGGCATAAAGAGCAATATTTTCTGTGCTTTTTATGTTTGTACATTAACTAACTGCACACAAACTTGGCAAACTTCCATAGAGTTTTAGCCACTCTATGTGCAGTATGGTTAATTTTACATCTTAAACCACAGAAATCGATTACAGCTAGGCCAGGGGAGGGGCGCCAACCCTCAAAGGAACACAGAACTATAAAAGTAGGATAGAAGAAATACATTGCATTTTAGAAGAGTTAGTGTTCCTTGCTTACCCACTCCTATCTCTAAATATAACTATCACTAAATATATACAGCAGGCATAAGTTACGCATGTTATTATAGATATGATGAATGAAGTGTAATATTTTCTTTTATTTATATCCTTATATTTATTATGAAACTCATTTCAAAAGATATATCCATTTTCTAATGCAGATTTGTAAGCACGGAAGATCTGACATGTTTAACAGCTTCATGAAAGTACGAGTACTATTGATTCATGAGACCAAATTTGCCTAGCCCTTAGAGAATTTGACCATTTTGTATCAGCCTATACTATTAATCCAGTAATATCAAAATAATCAATTTAGTAAAATAATTTTCCTATTCATTAAGTGTAGCCAAAAACATAAATTAAAGCCTTAAAGATTGATGCGCAAACATATTCCAACATGGCTGCTAAATGGTAAAACCTTAAGTAGCTTATACTCCAAGGTCATACCAAAAACGAAATAACTCAATAAGGGACAATTTTCTAACATGTTTAACTTTATGCCTTCAGTATCAAGAGTTTTTTTTTTGGCAATCAGCTTAGTTTCCAATTAAAATTCTACACAAAAATATTTTGCATCACTCATTATGAGTTTTGTTAAACTCAGACAATTATTAACACATTACATGTATATACCACAGTTCAGATATACAAAATTTTTCAGCATAAAATTGTAAATATTTCTTATCTGTTTTAAAATTGGTTTTGGGTGCTCAAAAGAACCGCCTCATTGAGACTTTTCTTTTTAATTACCCACAGCTGAAGTTTATACTAGAAATAAGAAAATATTTTTTTGTTATGCACTCTTCACTGAAGATAATTATACTCCTAAAATTTAGCTCAGCAGGTAGCAAATGATTACATTCAATTTTCAGGGGGTATTTTCGAAACATTATATATAACAAAATAAAAAATGATAGAAAATTTGTTTTTCTAGAAAAGTATTTTATAAATCATTGGGACATTACATGAGATTTTCCTATTGTATACAGTAAAACTGTCTTTAAGTGGCCACTCAAAAAGATCATAAATTGGTTTTCAAGACCCATTATCACTTAATGCAGGTCAAAAGTATTGCAGAATGCTCCAATCTGCAATACTTTGGACCTTCATTAAGCTACCAATCGTCATTAAGATTTTCCTTTTGCCTTTTTGAGTAGCCGCTAAATTTGTCAGGTTTTACTGTTTGCTTAAAGCTACTTTTAAAATGTGCATTTACAGATATCTAGGAAGATAAAATTCTAATATTTGATGACCTGAGGCTTTCACCACTTTGAGTTATTTATGTCTTGTGTTTGTCATGCTTTCGTTTCACTTCATTGCTGCTTGTGGTCACCTGCTGGCTCCCGTTTGTGATTTTTAATTGTGGGTTTGTCACTTTCCCATGTGGTATCCTGGGTCAGGTGTGGTACTTGATTGTATTGATTCCTCATCTTTGCCCCCTTTCTTACTTTTATTGCAATTGGGAGCAGCAATGGCTCTGCTGAGACTGCATGGATACAGAGACTCATCTGAGCCTTTGCTGTTCTCTGGTGCAACAAGTACCAAAATCTCATGTAATGGCTCATCAATGCAGGTTTTTGATGAAAATCTTTTTTTCTTCTGTGTTTTGGTTCTTTACATCCCAGTCAGCATTTTTTCAGTCATGCTGTGACAGGTCTTCCTGGGACGAACCAGTACTAAGCAGGGGATCATGTCTTGCTCAAGGACACCAGAAAATCTTACACCTAAAAAATGCCCTGGGACATTTCAAAATATTCTATCAACTAATCTACTACCATTATTGAGAGATGCAAAATATCTTTGATCTGAATATTCATACATTTCAGAATTCTGCAAATGCAGAATCCCTCAATGTAAAATATTTACCAGATGAAGATGAGAATAGTTGTTGTGTGTGTGAGGCAAGTCAAGCAGGCACCGACTTGTGGATGGGCAAAATACTGTTGATTAAACTAATGAGGATATATATATGGCAAGTTGAGCAGGCACAGACTTTTGGATGGACAAAATGCTGTTGATTTGGATGGACAAAATACTGTTGATTGAACTAATGATAAGCTATGTGGCAAGTTGGGCAGGCACTGATTTGTGAATGAACAAATACTGTTGATTGAACATATGAGATAAATGCACAAGCAACCCATTTATCATCAATGGAAAACTAAAAAAATAAATGCCATGTGAGGACCATCTTTGCTGTATATGGAAAACAAAGAAAGAGATCAACTGCACATTAACAGTCTGATTAACATTTTAGTTAATTGTTCTTAGTAAAGTATAAAAGATACTGGCTGCATCTAATTTTTCAAAATTATAGAATCTGCAGCTGAGCAGATGGGTTGGGGTCTTCCTGGATAGAAAACCTCAAAGACATTTTCAAAATTTCAAGATGCTTTCTATAAAAAAATCTGTAGCTGAGCAAATGAGTGGGGATCATTCTGTGAAGCAAACCTCGTAGACAGGTTTCAAAGTTAAGATTCTTTCTAGAATCTAAACTTAGCATGTGGGTAAAAGTCTTTCTCTGTAGGAAACTTCAAAGAAAAGTCAACATTTCCAAAGATTCTTGCTAGAATGTATACTTAGCATGTGGGTAAAAGTCTTTCTCTGCAGGAAACCTCAAAGAAAAGTTTCAATATTTCCAAAGATTCTTGCTAGAATGTATACTTAGCATGTGGGTAAAAGTCTTTCTCTGCAGGAAACCTCAAAGAAAAGTTTCAATATTTCCAAAGATTCTTGCTAGAATGTATACTTAGCATGTGGGTAAAAGTCTTTCTCTGTAGGAAACCTCAAAGAAAAGTTTTAAAATTTTCTAAGATTCTTTCTAGAATCTTTGGCTGACAGTTGATTGGGATTTTTACTGGGTAGCAAATCCCGAAGATCTTTTTAAAACTTTCAAGACTCTTTCACGAATCTTTAGCTTAGCAGTGGCTGGGGTATTAATGGGGGTAGACCAGTGGCTGAAGCAGCAGTTACTGATCTAATCCATGTACAGAGACGTTAGAAGCAGAGCGAGAGTCGGAGATGGGTACAAGGTGGAGTTTGGAGTGAGAGTAGGTGTGCACCTGGGCTCTGTCCTAAGTCTGATTCTCTCTATCATACTAGAAGCTTCATCAGGAGAGTTCCCAATATGTGCTCCATAAGAACTGTTGTATGCAGATGATCTGATTATCATTGCAGAGTCCCAAGGGGAACTGCTTTTGAAGATTGAGGCATGGAAGGCGTTGATGGTGAAGAAAGCCAAACATGTGACCAAACATGAAACATAAAGAATCTGGCATCTGTCATGCACCGGTACCTGCAGAATATGTCTGGACAGGACCTCTGTGTTGTCTGTCTTACAGAAGCAGATAGAAGTGCAATATTCTGTGGTAGCTGCTTGCATGGGTGCTCAAGAAATGTAGTGGTATCAAGGGTCCATTGAAATCAAACTGAATTTAGCTTAATCTGATGCCCCAGAAATGCTCAGCTGATTGATGAAGGACAGATGAGGACGGCGATGTTTGGTGATGACAAACTTGAAGTTCTCTCAGAGTTTCACTACCTCAGTGGCATGTTCTTTGCTTGGAGTGGCTGCGAGCTGACTGCAGTCACAGGCTGCAAGTGTGTATGGGGCAAGTTTGCCCAATGACTCTTCTCTGTCCACCATCCACCATCTGCCCAAGGATAAGTGTACGCAACATGTTTGAAGGTTGTGAGGCTGCATGAATCCAAGAGAAGGGCAAAGACAACAGATACCTTGAACTGCCTGCCACATAATAGCTTCCATGATCTCCCAGATCCATTACATCAACCTGAAGAGTATAGTTAACTTAGACTCCCTTCTCACAAAGCTTTGCACTGCGGATATAGATGTGATGTTCAGCACTAGTAAGATGTAGGTAGCTTGTTAACATATGGTGCAATACAGACTAGTTCACCCAATCACACATGCTAGTAGTGGCTAGGCAAAGAAATCTATCAAGCCAAAGAAACTGAGGAGGAAGTGATTAGGAATGACAGCACAGCATGAAGCTATGTATAGATTTAACAGACTCTCAAAAGAAGGGGGTTTTCTAGGTAGAAATGTCAAACAGACCAGATCATTGGGAAAGGATTAATTCTGGCCTGTATAAAATAAATATGGTTGATGAGGATGATGCATGATCTACATATATAAGCCATTTTAATGTGAATTATTTTGATGAGTTGATTGAGAGCCATTATTAAGGAACTCAGAAATATGTTTTGTTGCATTTTGTTTTAATTCTCTATGTCCCAGTCAGCATTTTTTCAGTCATGTTGGGATTGGTTTTCCTGGGTTGAACCAGTACTAAGCAGAGGATAAAGTGTCTGTAATCCCATGGCAGTATTATTAGATAGGTAAGACAACCAAACTAAATGTTGTCCCAATTTCATTCATAGCAAAACTATTCTATATGTTAAGGGACTTCAGCAATACAGCTGCAACTTATTGTTTTAGATACCACTTGCTAAATTTAAATTTAAGCCAATTTCAAAAATGCAATTAAGTTCAGTGAAAATTGAAGACAAACAGACTCAATGACCAGTTGTATCCTTACAAACTAGCACCGATTTCTCCTGGCGACCTCCACGTATCACCAGGACAAATCAATCGTTGACCCTGTAGTATCTTGATTTTAACAAATCTTGTAAAAAATCCTATATTTTTCAACCCTTAACTAGGCAATCATGATATAAGTCATCTGATTTTGTTGTCAGCTAAATTGTTTTTTAAACCTTTTTGATAAACAGCATCTACCCAGATCAGATTGCACATGAAGCAGCAGTCTGATCTGGGTCCACACTGTTTGCCCTTATACATACACTAGTCAAATACTATTAGCAAAAATGTGTGACAGATGACTTAAGCAGACAGCATTTACAGATGAATTTTTCAGGTACCTTAAACGTTTCAGCTGCAGATGTATAACTATAATATTCCTCACAAGTTAGATAGTTTAATTATGAACAAAAACAAGGCAAAGTTTAGTTTGATCATCTGTCTATTTTTTATAATACTACCATGGGATAATGTACTGATGGATTCCTTAGCATGTGCTCTCTAACTAACTTCATGAGTATGGCTCATCCTGGGACATCACTCAAGTGTCAACTTTAATATTGCACAGAAAGTCATTGATTCATGAATAGGGTACATTGGCACTTGCTGAAAATGTTAACTTCGTGCTTATGCATAGATGATCTCAACAATAAGGAAAACAAGCCAAATTAATTATTGCAAAAGATTTTCAAGCCAATTTCAAAAATGTTTTTTTTTAAGTTTGATGAATAAGAAAGATTGTCACAAAACTAGAAAAAATCCTGGATTTGCGACTATCTTTTTTATTTTATTATTGAAGTCAACTATTTAAAAGCATGAAATTATGTTTTCATCAAATGACAGTTAACCATAATAAATCAAGACTTTCTTTCCAATGTTAAAAGTTAACAAATAAGAGATGTCCCTGGATGATGGGGACCCTAAATATTAGAATTTCACTCGGACCGAGGCCTGGACAATCAAAAAGACTGTAATATGGAAAACCAAATTTATTACAGACGAGAATTAATCCTCTACCAAGGATGGGACTTGTATGTCCTGCTTTCATTGAAGAGATGCCTTCCACTCAAAGCAATTTTGAGTCTTTTTGAATCCATTGCAAGCTTCATTGTCTTCTTTACTACTTTTTCCTACATTTGCCTTGGTCTGCCCAACCACTTCAAGCATAAGTGTATTGCTGATCCAGCCTGTGTTGCACTGTAAGCTAACAAGCCACTAAAATTCTACCAGTGAGGGGCATATCTTTGATGCACAGCTTTGTGAGAAGGAAGTCTGAGCTAACTAAGTCCTTCATTTTGAGGTTTCTGATCCAGAGGACACAGGTTTAGATAAACAAAACATTTCAGCATAAAAATGTGAATATTTTCTTACCCATCAGTTTTAACATATGTTTTGGGTGCGCAAAAGAACCGTCTCATTGAGACGGTTCTTTTGAGTACCCACAACATATGTTTTGGTTGAGAAATAAGAAAATTAAAATTTCGTTACACACTCTTAACTAAAGTCCTGAGAGGATCATGGCAGTCATTGCACCATAGGGGGATTAGGTGTCTGTTGTCATGGCTCAGGCCTCTGAAGCATGAAGCATCATACTCCTCATACATGTTGAGAACCCCTATCCTCTGGTCAGCAATGGTAGTTTGTGGGAGGAGAGAGATTTGATTCTTTACGTCCCAGTCAACAATATTTCAGCTTTGTCAGGACAGGCTTCCTCGGTTGAACCAGTACCAAGCAAGGATTAATGCGTCTTGCTCAAGAACACAATGCAGTGACGGCGGTGAGGCTCGAACCCGCAGCCCTTCTGTCTCGAGTCAAACACTCTATCTCTGAGCCTATGCCTCTCAGAGAGGGAGAAATAAGCCAGACATGCTACATGCACTTTAGCAGCATGTGTCCCAGCCAGCTTAAGGCTGCCTTAGCAGAGAGAATGCTATTGAGGTAGCTGAACTGGGAGGACATCCAAGCATGTTGCCACCAACCAACACCTCCCTGACCAGTCTTCCATCAGCTGTGAATTGTTGCCCAGGTTCATCTAAACTCCGGGTCTGAGATAAGTGAATCTTGATAACACTACCTTTCATGTGCACTCATGAAAGTAGCCACCAAAGAAGATTGGACTTCTACCGGCTACTGAAAGACAGACGGCACAGGGGTCCTTTTCAGGCTTCTTCAGTAGATCCTGATTCAAGATAGATGCCAGAATCTTTGTCTTTCCCAGGTTTACATGTACGGCTTTCTCCCCCATGTCCGACTTTTATGTCTCTACTTTCAACAGCAGTTCCCCCTGGGACTTTGCATTAACCATCAGATCATCTGCATTGGGCAGCTCTAATAGAGCATCAGCTCGGAGCTCTCTTGATAAAACCTCTAGCATGACAACAGAGACCATCAGACTAAGGACAAAACCCTGATGAACAACTACTCCCACTCCAAACTCCTCCCTGTACCCATCTCCAACTCTTGCTCTGTTTCTAACATCTCTGTATATGGAAAGTAGCAAAGTTGGAGCCACACATGGTCACAAACCTCAAAGACAGTAATCCTCACATGGCTTGGATACTTCCCCTCCCAAATAAACCTAGGGAAAAATAACCTAAAGTCTGTCAGAAATGAAAAGGGATACCTTAACTCTAAAACTCTGGCAGACTTGGGGCAAGGAACCAGCACAGGAACAACGGACGAGGAAGCAGGGATGGTATCTTGTGGTATCTCCTGCAAATCTGGGGGGTCAGATTCCACATCTGGGGGATCAGGTTCCACATCTGGGGGGTCAGGTTCCACATCTGGGGAGTCAGATACCACATCTGGGGGGTCAACTTCCTCGTCTGAAATATAAAAAAAAGATCATGATAAAAAAAAAATGTCCTGATCCTCTCATCTGCTTATGTTCTTATGAAGCCAATATTGTAAACAGTATGTACCCAGACAGGACTACTTCCTTGGGAGCAGTCTGATCATAGTCCTGTTTGCTTCCATGAAAAAATTTGTCATGCGTGTATGGCAGGATAAGAGCTAACCCAAAAGCTCTAAATATAATAAGCAGATAACAGTTTGAAAAGAGTAATAGTATTTGATTATTTTTAGGACTAGATCATACATTACAATACTGATACTTTATTGGCATTAAACAGGGCTGGAAAAATCCACTGGCCCGCTCGCCATGGCGAGTGCCTTATGCAGTAGGAAGAGTAGAAATTTTGCCTGTTTCCAATGTTAAGTATTGAATTTACCAATACATATGGTGATGTAGGACTAGTAAAAAATTTAAGAATTTTCCACCCCTGTTAAACATACAAATTGCTTTCCCCCAAAAAACATGTAAATATATTACTTGAGCATATATGGGTACCAAAGAATTTTTTGTAAAAATTCCTGTTATTATACAAGAAGCAATATTTAATGGTAATAAATCTGCCATCTAGACTATTCACAAGCAATATTCAGGTCGATAATGAAGCTGGGTCCAATGTGCTGTATACTTAAGACAGGATTGTTGGTAAGGTTCAAGGATGGAACCAATGTGATGTATACTTAAGATAGGATTGTTGGTAAGGTTCAAGGATGGAACCAATGTGCTGGATACTTAAGATAGGATTGTTGGTAAGGTTCAAGGATGGAACCAATGTGCTGTATACTTAAGATAGGATTGTTGGTAAGGTTCAAGGATAGAACCAATGTGCTGTATACTTAAGATAGGATTGTTGGTAAGGTTCAAGGATGGAACCAATGTGCTGTATACTTAAGATAGGATTGTTGGTAAGGTTCAAGGATGGAACCAATGTGCTGTATACTTAAGATAGGATTGTTGGTAAGGTTCAAGGATAGAACCAATGTGATGTATACTTAAGATAGGATTGTCTGTTAGGCTCAACTGTTCTTAGCATCTTGCATAATTTTACAGGATTTCTTTTCGAAATTTGTTTTTCCAAATATTCTTTGAAGAATATGATCATTGTATCAAACCATTTGGATACAGGTTAAGCCAGACTATTCTTTAGACCTGATCTGGATCCAAACTTTTTTTGAATTTTAACAACAAACATCATCCTAAGCAGGCAAAGTGATTGTGTTATCCTGTTCTGACAATAATCAGCATAGATTCATAGGATAATTCATATAATTGATGCTCTGCTTAGCTGACTCAAGATATTCTTCAGCTAACAGCTAATCTGGATATAAAGTATTCTTAAGAAAACATATCCAGGTTTGGTAGTTTTAAACAGAAGTGTTTGTAATTATAGAAATTATCAAATATGTCAAGACACTATATGTGATTGCATAGGCTAGAATTTTTTTATAAGTTGATTTACGGGAATTTTTTTCAGATTTAGGGTCGGGGGGACAAAAAAAAATAAATAAAAAAGCTCTGAAAAAATGACCAGTTAATTTTCAGAGCTTTTTTTAGAGCTTTTTTTTCATATCTCCAGAAAAAATAGTAAAACTAGTGAGTAAACCAACAGTCTGTATTTAATCTTTATATATTTCATCATTTTCCTAAAAATCTGGACAGGACAATCATTTTTAACAGTGTCACTCTCAAAAATACACAGACAGAACCTCAAAAAAATATCATTTTTTAACCAAACAAAATATATTTAGAGTCGGCAGATAAAATAAAAAGAAAAATTTTGAAAATAAATTTTATTTTTTTCCTACTTTCCGGAAAATTACAGTAGGAGGGTCCGTAAATCAACTAATAAAAAAATTCTGGCCTAATTATAGAAATTATCAACTATGTCAAGACACTATATGTGATTGCATATGCTAGCCGCGGTGACACATGTAAGACTAAACATTACAGGGACCAAGCTGGCCCAGAATTTTAGGGAGAAGTGACTTCTCCTGCAGGAAAATAAGGGAGAAGCGACAGTCAGATAGGGAGAAGTTATAGCGCAAAATTACGGCATTTTCTGTCAATTTAGAAGCAAATTAACCATTACACATACTATTGCCATTTAATGGAAGGAGAAACACGATGCAGTGGTAGTAGATTGTCTGATAATGTCACCACAGCTTGCATGTGTGTGCTGACAGAATGAAAATGAGTCTCCCTAAAAAAAAAAAAAAAAAAAAAAAATTTTTTTTTTTTTAGGGAGACTCCCACTTCTCCCTGAGTCCCATTTAGGGCAAAATTTCGGCCCCTATGGCGACTATTTTGCCCTATTCGCCCCCTAGCTTGATCCCTGCATTAGCACAGTTTTATGATGTTCACAAATATCAATAATAAGGCATTTAGATAAGAGTGCATAAACAAAATTTCATTTTCTTATTTCTCAACCAAAACATATGCTGTGGGTACTCAAAATAGCTATCTCAATGAGATGGTTCTTTTGAGCACCCTCACCAAATGTTAAAACAGTTAAAATGATGGATAAGAAAATATTCACAATTTTATGTTCAAAGATTTTCTTATCTAGACTTATGATAATGGTGTAATATTGAAAAAATAAAACCTACCCTGGGAGCAAACATGACACAACCACCCTTCAAGGCCATCCCCTGAAATAAATTAACAAACAAAGGTGAAAGATGGAGGCAAGTAAACAGTGATGTAAGCTTAACTCTGCCAGCTGTGGAATTTTTCAAGCTGCTGACTATTCCAAATAGCACTTTCTAACTAGAGGACCTGAAGCACTCACCTGATATCCTTAATAATGTCAAGGTCAACTTAGGCTTATTACTTAAACTTTTTATTTTACCATATATGGGCATGGTGGCCATTTTCGGCAAGTGACCTAAAATAAATATCATATTTTTATTGTGTTTTTTTTTTCTACTAAATAGTATTATACTTTATATGAAATTTAAGTTCAAACAGCCCAGTGTTTTCTGAGAAATGTATGTGGCAGTCCAAAATGAGTGGCCTTGGATGAAAGGTCAATTTGACCTTTGGTGCTGTCTCATTAGGTTTAACATTTCATGCAAGTATAATGATTTCCACTTAACACTGTAGTCATTCCACTACGGCAATTTGGGTCTCGTCACGGTGTTATAGTAAAATTACCTTCAAATAAAGGCTGACAAAAATGAGAACTTTCTAATATGATTGCTTCGAGATTGCATTGTCTAGGTAACAACATCTGTGTTGTTTTGCCAAAACGGAGATAAAAACATATTTTTAATGTATTTTCTAAAGTTATATTTTAAAAAAAGTCAATTAGGTTTTGTCATAATTATACGGTTTCGTCATTGATTAATTGTCCACAATGACGAAACCCTAATTAGTTATTTCATGCCTAGACATCAAACGTTAAAGTTTTCATATAATTTTAAAGCTAAAAGATACAATGTGAATTTGATAAACACAAATTAATCGGAACTCAAGCATTTTGGGGCGTCTATCTGTGATTAATTGAAGAAATTGAACATGATGAGAAAGTTACCTTAACACCGGAATAAGTGACGAGACCCTAATTGCCGTAGTGGTATGACTATAGCGACTTAAACAGCTATAGAAACATGAACATTTTAAGATTTTTTCCAATATAAATGCATTAGAAATCAAACTAGCATTGCCGTAAAAAAGGTCAAGGTCAATCAATATTCATCATTTGTTCAAACCTTGTAGGGCCCACATCGCCAATGTTACATACCAAGTCCCAAGGCCATTGGACTTTTGGTTCCAGAGAAGGAGATTTTTAAAGGGTTTTTACCTTATATCGGCATTGCGGCCATCTTGGTCATGTGACCATTATTATTTGTTATAAATTTTACTCCTCTAAACTTATGAGTCTCCATATGAAATTTGAGTTCAATTGGCCATGTGTTTTCTGAGAATACTGTTTTAATATATTGATGGAACTCCAATATGAGAGACCTTGGCTGAAAGGTCAACCTTGACCTTTGGAACTTATTTATAGCCATTGTCACGTTCGGTTAAAATATCAAGTGAGAATAATGACTTTGGCTTCAACAGTTTTCAAAAAATCAACTTTAAAAAAATCCAAATTAAATGCTTTAGGAAGCAAATTTGACCTTGACATAAAGTAGGTCAATGTCAACCTAGGATCATTATTTGAACAAACTTATGAGGCCCCACATCGCAAATGCTACATACCAAGTTTCAAGGTCATGGGCCTTCTGATTCTTGAGAAGATTTTGTTAAAGCGTTTTTACAATATATGGGCATGTTGGCCATCTTGGTCATGTGACCAGAACAATTTGTATAAATTTTGGCCAACTTGTCGTAAGCAGTCTTCATATATAAATTAAGGTTAATTTGCCTAATGGTTTCTGAGAAAACTAGCTTTTAATATATAGATGTGACTCCAATATGAGCTACATTGGATGAAAGGTAAAAGGTCAACCTTGACCTTTGGAACTTGTTTATAGCCATTGTCACATTAGGTTAAACATTTGAAGTAAGAATGATGACTTCAACAGTTTCAAAAAATCAACATTTCAAAACTTTTCTCATTTAAATGCATTAGGAAGCAAAGGGGTACATGCATTTAGAGGCTATTTTGGCCACCCTATGAGGTCAAAACATAAAAGTTGCTCTTCACAAGTTTCTTCTTATTAGTTTATTAGGACAAAAGCCAAAGTGTAAAGTTCTGGTATTGATTCCACTTGCTGGGACTACACCACATATGCTTAGAGAGAGGGAGAGACAGAAAGACAAATACATATAGAGACTTTGACAGACAGACAGACAGAGAAATGCAATAGACACAAAGAATCTGAGGGTGTTTAACATACGCGATCCAGTCCCCACCCCTTGTAGATCACAACGCTATAGGGCAACCTGGAACCCCTAAAATTCACAATGGCTACCAAGCGCGTATTCAATGCTGGGCTATCAAATGGCATTTCGCTGGCGGGCCGATGATGGCCCGCTTATAGCTATCTCCCCTCATCAACTATAAAGTGGCATTGGATCAAAAACATCATAGGAACGCTTCAATTCACATCGATTCGTTTTTTGTAGTTACATGTACAATACATGTACATATTGATTGGTATGTAAGCGTTTTCCGAACGTTATAATTCGCTTTCACGCGTCAGATTCAAATCACTTCAATGTGCAGATGTTAGTTACAGTCGCAAAACATCGCAAGGATGTGTCTCTTGATCGTCATCTTTCGCTAGATATGCAAATTAGCCGACCACGATATGCAAATTTGCACATAGCTGCGATCTCTAATGTATGATGACAAACGCTATATGAAGACTTACGATTGATAAACGTATTAAAGCGAATCGTTACGTATAACTGTGACGAACATTTATTCGTCACAAATTTTTAAACATGCTTAAAATTTTCTGACAAACAACACTATTGTAACGATCACAAAGGAATACAAACGCATCAATGGCATCACCAACGATTTAAAACGTACATTTACGAATGATAACGAATCAGGCTGAAGTCCTATTCGTCAGTATGCGCATGATGACGCTGGGTGGTTTTCGTCTATGTGTGAGGAGGCCTTAATTTTTGAAAAAATGGCAATTTCTCTATTTTAAGCCTATTTAGTCGGCCATTTTGGTTACCATGGCAACCAGTAAAAGTAAAATAAATGCCAGAATTTTACACTTGGGCTATTCCTCTAATAAAGCAATAAGATGAAATTGGTGAAAAGCAACTTTCAGTTTTTGGCTCTAGAGGGGGCCAAAATAGCCCCTTAATGCATGTACCCCTTTAACCTTGACGTAAAGTAGGTCAAGGTCAACATAGGATCATCATTTGAACAAACTTGGTAGGCCCCATATCCCCAAAGCTACATACCAAGTCCAAAGGTCATCGGCCTTCTGGTTCTGGAGAAGATTTTTAAAAGGTTTTTACCCTATATGGGCATGGCGGCCATCTTGGTCACCAGGACCATTTGTACAAACATCTGTGACCAGGACCATTTGTACAAACATTTGTTCCCGCATCCTAAGGAGGATTCATATGAAACTTGAGTTTAATTGGCACAGTGGTTTCAGAGAAGATGTTAGAAAATGTTGACAGACGGACGATGAACGGACGCCAGAGTAATTGATATACTGCTTAGCTCACCCATTAGCCTTCGGCTCAGGTGAGCAAAAAATATTTCAGAAACACAATCGGAGTGTCAAACAGTTTGGATCTGATATTCTGTCAGTCCTAAATTGAGATCATTTAACTGTTTGCAAAGTTTTCTGCATACCATTCAAATGTTTTTTATATTATGTCAGGATGTGTCTTTCAGTGTTGAACCAGTACTTTTTGTTTGTTTTGATTTGATTCTTTACGTCCCATCAACAATCTTTCAGTTATATAGGGACGGGTCTTCCTGGGTTGAACCAGTGCTAAGCAGAGGATAAAGTGTCCTGTTTGTTGCTTAACGTCCCATGTAAACAGTTATGGTCATGGCGGGACCGCCAGTCCACCTAAACACATTTTTACTGGGCATGCTTGAACAAGCGTTTTACCAGTACTTCGTGCACATACTTTCGCTTGTAATTGACAAAAACCCTTCTTGAATCATTCAGATGAAGGGAGAGTAATGACCGTTGAAATTATTTCATGATCAATCCCATGAAAGTATGGGACCTGACCGGGATCGAACTTGTGACCCCTGGATCAGAAGTGTCTTGCCCATTGACACAATGCAATGCCTGGGATGAAGCTCCATGCTGCAACCCCTCAATCTTGAGTCAAGCACTCTACCACTGGGTCAATGTGCTCCTCATAATTACAAAGGTTATCCTTAGATGGCAAAAGTAGCTGCTAGCAGATGCCAACCTGCAACCCCTCAATCTTGAGTCAAGCACTCTATCACTGAGTCAATGTGCTCCTCATTATTACAAATGTTATCCATAGTTGACAAAAGTAGCTGCTAGCAGACAATGCCAACCTGCAACCCCTCAATCTTGAGTCAAGTACTCTACTACTGAGCCACTGTGGTCCTAATTATTACAATGGTTATCCTTAGATGACAAAAGTAGCTGCTAGCAGACAGAGTTAAGCCTAGGGTGAAGCTCCAACCTGCAACCCCTCAATCTTGAGTCAAGAAATCTACCACTGAATCAATGTGCTTCTCATTATTACAAAGGTTATCCATAGATGATAAAAGTAGCTGCTAGCAGACAATGCCTACCTGCAACCCCTCAATCTTGAGTCAAGAAATCTTCTACTGAGTCAATGTGTTCCTAATAATTACAAATGTTATCCTTAGATGACAAAAGTAGTTGCTAGTAGACAATGCCAACCTGCAACCCCTCAATCTTGAGTCAAGCACTCTACCACTGAGTCAATGAGCTCTTCATTATTACGAAGATTATCCATAGATGGTAAAGTAGCTGCTAGCGGAATATGCCTACCTGCAACCCCTCAATCTTGAGTCAAGCACTCTACCACTGAGTCAATGTGCTCTTCATTATTACGAAGATTATCCATAGATGATAAAAGTAGCTGCTAGCAGACAATGCCTACCTGCAACCCCTCAATCTTGAGTCAAGCACTCTACTACTGAGCCACTGTGGTCCTAATTATTACAAAGGTTTTCCATAGATGACAAAAGTAGCTGCTAACAGACAGAGTCAAGCCTGGGGTGAGGCTTCAACCTGTAACCCCTCAATCTTGAGTCAAGCACTTTACCACTGAGTCAATGTGCTCCTCATTATTCCAAAGGTTATCCATAGATGATAAAAGTAGTTGCTAGTAGACAATGCCTACCTGCAACCCCTCAATCTTGAGTCAAGCACTCTACCACTGAGTCAATGTGCTCTTCATTATTACAAAGGTTATCCATAGATGATAAAAGTAGCTGCTAGCAGACAGTGTTAAGCCATGGGGTGAAGCTCCAACCTGCAACCCCTCAATCTTGAGTCAAACACTACTACTGAGCCACTGTGGTCCTCATTATTACAAAGGTTATCCATAGATGACAAAAGTAGCTGCTAGCAGATATTGCCTACCTGCAGCCCCTCAATCTTACTATTTTTAGACACATACTTGCATTTTATTATATATTTAGGATGTAGTATGTGATGGATACAAGGAGGGGAGGGGTTCTGACCCCACTCACCCTAAGAAAACCACAAAGCTACAAGGCTCCCTAGCAATACTGGTCTGGAACCCCTGGAAATTCACAAAGCTACCAAAACAGCACTCAATGTTGGGCCAGTATCGGTCTGCAAGGGAAACCTCATTTAAATGGCAGTTCGCTGGCAGGCAAATGATGCCCCACTTTTAGTGGTATTAGGAACCTCTCTCCCTCCATCAACTAAAGTTGTCAGAGTTGGATCCCCTCTGACAAAACTTTCTGGATCTGCCATGAAATATGCACACAAGGGCAACAGGATATTCATGGCACAGTGGATATTCTTCTTTCATAGTTTGTGGGAGGCTTTGGGTTTGAATAACTTTTTTTTCTCCAATTTCATTCAACTATTTATAATAAATACTATAATTTGAGGAATAATTCATTATCCAAAATCATTTTGGTTGCTAAATACTGCTATAAGATAGTAAGCAATGAAGACCCTGGTGTGAGGAAACGTTCTGCGGGATTACTGTCTTTGAGTTTGCTTAATTATGTTCCATGTAAGAGACACTTGGCATAAATGTTAAAACCAATGTGAAAACATGATCATGAGCTGTGTACAAAAATACCATAAATAAAAATGATGAAAAACAACAACAAAGTAATTAAAACAGACACAATCATTGGATAGATTCAAACCCTCTGCACAATGGATTAAACCATTGAAACACGCAGAATGGATTTTCTACTGGTGGCGACCAGGCCTCTTTTCTTACTGAGTTTGGAAACTAACAACAAATAGCTTTCTATATTTCTAGGCAACTTCTGATAGTCATGCAGTGCCCCTCAAATGTTTTGAATACTGCATGACTAAGTTTTTTATAAACAAGCCAATGTTAGCATAATCCTAAAGAGCTTGGGCAACCTATAACTTTGCTTGCAACCTAATCTTTTTGAAATTTGATCGCTACAAAACTGCACATTTGCAGTCTAGTCTAAAATTAGAACAATAAATGCCTGAAAAACAGCCAAGACAAACAGCTCAGACCCAGATCAGACTGCTTCTGAAGTAGCAGTCTGATCAGGGTCTTCCCTCTTTGCTATTCTGACAAGCATTTTGTGAATCCACACCCTGAAAACCATCATTTCATTTGAAAACACAAAGAGAAAATGTTTGAAATTTTAGAACATTTACTATAGCACATTTTTTAAGCATCTATATTTGGTGAAAACAATGCTTTAAACTACTATATTCTAGAATGATACACAACAAACAAGCAAAATCAATTAATAAAGATTCCCTGTTGAAAAGATCCAAAAGACACAGAGAGGATCTTTTTGTTTGTTTGGTTTAATTCTTTACCTCCCACTCAACAAGTTTTCAGTCATATGGGGACAAGTCTTCCTATGTTGAACTAGAGTGCTGAAGAGTTTTGCTCAAGGACACAAGACGGTGACTGTGGTCTTTGAGGCTCAAACCAGCAAATAGTTATAATGCAAGGCTCTGCTGTGCATTATATCACTTATTCACCACAAGTTTAATTCAATGAAATGTTCTATTCTTTTCATCATAATTTACGTAAACAGTTTTGATGTGAAAACCAAGATTTTGACATATACCGAAATTGTTTCTTCTAACATTTCCAACTGTACTTCAGTGCATGCCTAAAGTGAACAAATATATATTAACCCTTTTTATTCTAAATACAAATAAACAGGTACTTTGGCAAAAAGTAAAGACCCAGATGAAATGCTGCAACTGGCGGCATTTCAGAGTTTTATCTATTTGCTAAGATAAAAGCAATCTTTAGAAACATTATAATTACATTAAAATTTGGAAATTTCACTGTGTGGCCCCTTAAAACACAAGATGGTTTATCCCATATGTATTGTTTCACTATGTTTGGGAAAATCCATCAGAATGAGAAGGGTTGTGATTTCTGTTTCTGAAGATTTGCTTTTAACTCTACAAACTGCACAGACTTAGATGAAACTCACCCATCTGAATTTACTGTCAAAATACCAGATTCCAATAGCAGGCCTCCAGATAAGAGTGGGTACTGGAAAATGATTTTTCTAATTACTCAACCAAAACATATGTTGTGGGTACTCAAAAGAAACGTCTCAATGAGACGGTTCTTTTGAGCACCTGTTTAATTTGATGGGTAAGGAAATAAATGCAATTTTATGCGCACAAACTATCCTTATCTGGACCCATGCAATATTTGTATATGAAGAAAAGTATACTCAGAAAAACAATTGAAGGATATTAAAATTCTTTCTGACTATATAATAGTTTAGAAAATAATTTCCATGCAAGGCATTTTCGTATCTGATAGAACTACAAATATGCAATTCAGCAGAATGCAAAATAAAATTTACGGGTCATTGGTCACGATACAGTACCACACCAAATGTACCAACCCTCTTTACCAAAAGTTCACAAGCAAAAAATACAGCGTTTATAAATGTTGCTACAATCTTTACCTGGTCATTACTTATGTTCTTATTCTGACCACAGGCAAGTTTTCACACCCATTTATTAGTAATTGCACCTAATAACCTTACAACTTCTTTAACAAAAATGCACAGACATGGCATGCCCCAGCCAATATGACATCAAATTGGAAGTAAAACACTTACAAAAACTACAAAATTAGGTGTTGAAAATTTGGCTGAGAGCCAGCAATGATTTTGGAGCCAGTCATTATGGAATACAATTTATAAAAATGGATTTCAATCATTTTTTAATGCTTGTGACTTTTCAGTATAGAGGGTTGTACCATTTGGACATGTACTGTACTTTAATCATTGAAGGGTGGTTTACATCAAACATTCATTTTGATTGCATATATCTGGAACTATGAAATGCATGCATAATTTGTTTATTTTTTTATTGTATTAAAAGTTAGAGATGGAACTGAATCTAAATATCCTTCAATTATTTTTCTGAGTATAGATGATTATAAGAGTTTTGATTTTGTGCCTGGGCTACAACTGGTTAAAAAAATTCATAACTTACCCCGCTTAAGGAGCCGGAAGTCCTCTTGTCTCATCGCTGAAAGAAATGGGTAACAAATAGTCAAACATTTGACAAAATAATCTATTAGGTTATAATAACTACTTAGATGTTTGAGATCACAGATTTTGAACTGATCACATCATGATTACTTCATGATACATTTGTATTTCAAAAACTGAAATTTATTGCTAAATAACACCTACATATTCTTCCTAAAAAGCACACCATGTCCAAAACTTGTATTTTGTTCTACTCATCATCCCCGTCAATTTGAAATGCTACATGGTCATATTAAAAAAATTAGCCCCTGGGGCATGGCCCAGGCGGCATGACCAAGGCGTCGGAACAAAAATCCTATTTGACATGTTTTATATCTTATTTGTAAGATGACACACAAAGTTTGGTATAAATCTTTGAAATTAAGTAAGTAAGTAAAGTCTTTATTTAAAGAGGGTGACAACATTTAGTAGTACAACTAATCTTCCATGAGGCCCACAAAATAAATAATAGGTACACACATAAAAAACAACAATTCTACACAAACTATCAAATTAAATTGTTTAACCCTGTACAGCTGAGCAAATATAGCTAAATTTTGGCAAGACCGTAAACTGAATGCAAAACTGTGGATCCTGATCAGCTGATCAGTATCCACACTGTTAGTGTTTCTAAAAACAGAATATATCTAGGTTCAGCAGGACAAGGGTTAATTTGATATTTACACAAGTGCATTTTTTATAATATAGTAACGTATTTATCTTGACAAGCATCCATTTCTATTTTACTCTGCTTGCTGGAATTTTTTTATATTTTTGTCATCTGCTATCTTTTTTTTAAAATTAATTTACTATATAGTTCTCCGAGAGTCAAACAGATTGAATTAAGATCTGGCCCAATATTTTGTCGGTCCTGATCTGGTTTCAAAACTGCTTGCAAAGGTTATCAGCAGACAACAATTGCAGGCAAACAGTGTATATCTAACCAACTTGCAGGGTTCCACTTATTAGTATGCATTTTCAAGCAGAGTAGAAAACAATATACATCCTGATCAGCTGGTTTCAGGATCCAGCTGATTCGGATCTATACTGTTTTCCAAACAGGTTATCCCAGGTACAGCATGGTATGGGCCAAATGATTTACATTATTTTACATTATTTACTGGTCATCATATTTTTGTAATTTTATTTTTATAAATTTTCTCCGCATAAAATTTGACAAAAACACATCAGGAGAAGAAATTTAGGATACTGACTAATTATGACTATTCCCTATGAGTGTAGATCCAGATCAGCTAGCTTCTGAGAGGCCAGCTGATCAGGATCCACACCGTAAGGTACAAGAATTAACATAGGTAAAATAATAAATGGATAGAAGAGAAATGAACAAAAATATTCACTAAAAATATATATACAAACTACAAACATGTACTTAAAATGAATAGTTTAGCATTTTAAAAGGATTTTTGTTGAGTGATCATTTTCTTATCGGCCAAACTTAATTCAAGAGCCAGTTTAAACATCTTTTATGGAATGTTTCTTGAGTTTGGGCATTTTTAACTACTTCAGGCAAGCTGTTCCAAATCAAGCATCCAGAATATCTCATGCTCTGCTTAAAACATTCTGTTCTTGGTTTTGGAGGCACAAAACACCTTATTGATGCAGATCTGAGGTTTACCGATATGTTTAAGTTACTATGCAAGTTATAGTTTTCACCTATATATGTGGGAGTAAGATTGTGATACACTTTGAACATAAACTTGGCCTTTCTTAGAAACAAGCAATTTGACTTGGTTATTGAAATTTATTTGACCTTCAGAAAAAAAAATGCTGTTGCACACCCAATTCACGTGAGTAACTCCATACCAAAAACTGACAGATGGGTTGACAGATGTACAGGCTGACAGATGGAGGCGATAACAATATCCCTTTTGCTTTCTTAAAATCATGGGTATATAAATGGTAAAATAATTATTAAACCCTTAAACAGATACTTTGGCAAACAGGGAAGACCCAGGTGAAATGCCACTTATATGCTGCTTTTGACCAGGGTCTGCACTGTTTGCTTAGATAAAGTGATCTAAGAAAAATGATAAAATATTTTGGGGAAATTATAACCGGAGACCTGGACCCGAAATCAAACTTTTTTCAGACTCAACTGAACCGAGGATGAAAGGGGTATGTGCATTAAGAAGCTATTTGGGCCCCCCTATGAGGCCAAAATATGAAAATTGCTTTTCACTAGTATGTTTTTATTAGTTTATTAGAACAAAAGCCCAAGTGTAAAAGTCTGGTATTGATTAGACTTTTACCGTTGTTATGGTAACAAAAAAGGCCACCAAAATAGGCTGAAAATAGGAAAGTGACCACTTTGGAGCAAATTTAAGACATTTGACAGAGAAATTAACATAGAGCACAAGCAAACACTCAAAAGATATTTTCACAGATGATGAGAATTATTACGGCACACAATATATTAAAAGTTTTTTTTGTATTCCCTTGTACTGATATCTAGTTCTTAAAAATCAGTCTCCAAAAGCCATTAATTTAGCACAAAATTGCAATATCTCTATTTTAAGCCTATTTTGTCGGCCATTTTTGTTACCATAGCAACGGAAAAATTTAAATAAATGCCGGAATTTTACGCTACAGTTATTCTTCTAATAAATTAATCAAAGGAAATTGGTTAAAACAATATTCATTTCGGGGCCAAAATAGCCCCTTAATGCACAAAGCTCTTTATCAGGCTTGTATTTAGGTTAAAATGTTAATTTTTATTTGCATGATAAGTATATATAATGTCTGGGAAGTTTGAAAGCAGGAAGTTTTTATTTTTTAGCATTTAAGTTGTAATGAGCAGTAATTTCAAACTCAGTTGAACTTGAGCGTGGAAAAAAGCTTAAAACCTACAGTCCTGCTCATTCTTGCTTTTTAATAGTAATCGTCAACACCAAAACTCGACAAGCATTGTTCCCCACTGGAACTGTTGGCCCTCAGATTGGGATTTTCCTGTCCCCATTGAACACTAATGATGGATTCTATTCATCTAACCACACTTTTTTCCTGGGCAAGTTTGAACAAGCGGTTAACCAGTACTTCGTGCACATACTTTCGCTTGTAACTGACAACAACCCTTCTTTAATGATTCAGCGGAAGGGAGGAGAATGACCCTAGAACTAATTTCATGATCAATCTCCACGAAAGTATGAGACCGGGCCGGGATCATGTTATGTCTCATCTCGGTCAGTGTTATGTGGATGTGATGCCATTATGTTATGTCTCATCTCAGTCAGTGTTATATGAATGTGATGCCACCATGTTATATGTCGCATCTCGGTGTATTGCCATCATGTTATGTCCCATCTTGGTGTATTGCAATGGGAGCCTCTTTGAAATATGAAAATGTGGTATTTAATGGTGAGCAAAAAAAAGAATCATTTGTGTGAGGATTCGATAGAAAAATCAGTCCCTAGGGATCACTGTCATCACTCGACAAGCCTCTTGACAGTGGTCCTCGGGATGGACCTTTCTATCCTACCCTCACACTCAAGATAGAGATTCTAATAAAATCGGTTGTACTGGCCTAAATGTGTTTGTCAACTCTTTTACCGTCTACATTAGCTGAGAATGCAAAGTGGAAAGAGAAAAGAAAATACTTACAACTGCAAGTTCGATGAAACAAGAGGCCACACTCCCGGCAAGTCAGTTTCTGCTGTCTCATCCTCACAATCCCTCCACAACAGCTACACTCATCGTACATCCTGAAAATATACAAGAATAGAAACATGAGATGCATTGAAGAATCTAAAAAATAGCAATAAGGCCAGAATTTTTTTATAAGTTGATTTACAAACCCTCCTACTGTAATTTTCCGTAAAGTAGAAAAAAAAAAAAAAAATTTCCAAAATTATTTTTATATTTTATCCGCCGACTCTAAATATTATTTGTTTCATTAAAAAAAATGTATTTTGAGGCTCTGTCTGTGCATTTTTTGAGAGTGACACTGTTAAATGTGATTGTCCTGTCCAGATTTTTAGGAAAATGATGAAATATTTAAAGATTTAAAGCTGCATAGTCTGTAACTTTTGATCTTTTAATTTTAGAACTAATGTTTCTATTTTTCAAGAACACAGTAAAAAAACTAAAATTCAGGTATACATTTTACCAATTTCATAAATCTTAACAAATTAGCAGTATCAAAACAACAGCATTTATGTTAAAATTACCTGTCTATAATTATTGAAGGGACGCAAATAATTACCAACAAGAGAAAAACACACCTGTTTTATAAGATAATTCACTTTTCCGTGCAGTTTTCAGCTATTGTGAAAACATAACGTAATTCTACTTTTACAAATGAATTAAAAAGAAAATAAAAAATTTCGAAAAATGTTCATAGTTGCAGACTTAGCCTCTTTAATACAGACTGTTGGTTTACCATACTAGTTTTACTGTTTTTCTGGATATATAAATAAAAAAAAAAAAAAAATAAAAAAAAATATATTTTTTTTCGTCCGTCTGAAAAAAAATTCCCGTAAATCACCTAATAAAAAAATCTGGCCTAAACTCGTCACAGGAAAACAATGGGACTAAAACTTCAACCTGTTCAGCTACCATAGACCTATAGTCCTTAAATGATATTGTGTGTAGTGATGTTATATACGGCTCAATGGAAGTTTTGCACAGATTTTAAAATCACATCCAGGTCTGAATGTTTTAGACTTGCAAAAGCCATTAGAAAAACAACATTAGTGGTTCCCCGAGACTCAACGTTTGGTTTAAACACTCTTAGACTATTGATACGGCCTTTTTTCATCAGATATTTCATGACGAAATAATTTGCTCACATATAAATTCATCTTTATTACTTGTGCAAAACTATTGTTCGGCAGTGTTGAATATGATGTTTCAATAGGTATTATTTTTGTGATGTGTAAAATTAATACTATTCTAAATAAAGGTATACATGACAAAAATAAATGTTTCTTCTACAAATACATAGGACAAGCTTAGCAGGCCCCTGGTGGCCATACTTTTTGACCAATCAAATTCTTGGCTTCTTTTTTAGGACATGCCTGCCTCAACGGCTGGTGAACTGCCAAAGAAAGAGAATTGAAAATCAGGGATTGTCATGCAATGGATTTCTATATTTGAAAATGGATTCACTTTACCAGGTAGTGATGTGTAGATATTAACCCTTTTCAGACCAATGGAATTTTCCATAAAGCTATATATGTACAATAATGTAAGAATGTCAAAAAGAAGCAGATATAAAATTTCTATGTAATCTTTGAATTTTTAGAAAAAGGTTCTACATTTCATGCCAATAATCTGCCAGAAACCAATTGATTTACATACAATACCAAGTCTTATTTTTTTTTGAAATATGTGTATTCAAAATATTTTGAAATAGAGCAGCAGTCGATGGTACACCATCGAAAATACCCACTTTTTTACCTATAACCTTTACCTTGGGGTCAAGGTCACACAAAATATAGCTCAGTACCTTCTACATAATGTGACCTATGCACCTGTGAAGTTTGAAGTTGCTATGTCCAATGGTTAAGAAGGAGATGCATTTACAAGAAAATATATAGTATGACCTGAAAATGTTGTCCAGTATTCTCCAAATCATGACCTATGCACCTGCAAAATTTGAAGTTACTACGTCCAACAGTATAGGAGAAGATGGATTTACAAGAAAGTACATTATATGACCTTGGGGTCAAGGCCACACAAAATGTTGCCCAGTACCATCCACATCATGTGACCTATGGGCCTGTGAACTTTGAAGTTGCTATGTCTAATGGTTTAGGAGAAGATGCATTTTCAAGAAAATTTATTATTTGACCTTGACTCCAACGTCAAGGTCACATGAAGTGTTGCCTAGTACCCTCAACATCATGTGACCTATGCACATGTAAAATTTTGAAGTTGCTACTTCCAAAAGTTTATGAGGAGATGAGTCTACAAGAAAATACATATGACCTTTGACCTTGGCCTTGGGGTCAAGGTCACATGAAATGTCGTAAGTACCCTCTACATCATTTGATCTATGCATGTACAAGGTTGAAGTTGCTACATCCAAAGTTTAGGAGAAGATACAATTACAAGAAATGTGACACACGGACAGACGGACGACGGACCGACTTTGGTACGAAATTAATATACCCTATTTTTCTAACGAAAAAGCGGTACAGTAATAGCTATCTGTTACAAAGTTGAGGTGGTCTTTTAAGGATTTCTGTAATCAATAAATTCGAAACATTACTATTTCCTTGCAAGTGTTGACTTGTTTCTGCTGATAATCTTTGCAAACAGCTTGGACCAAGTTCAGGACCAAATAAAGGTTGGTCTTGATTTGGATCCAATCTGTTTAATACTGTGATAGCATTTGGAAAAGAGTATTTGCAAGTTTAATTTGAAACTAGAACACATTCGATGGCGCGCCATCGCAAATCCCCACGCTCTCGAAGAAATCTAATGATAATTGACCCTTTGACCCCATCCCAAGGTCACCAGTTTTATCGTAGATTAAAATTTTTCAGTGTATAGTGGTCTACTGCTCATCCCCTTTAATTTGAAATGCCACATGACCATGTTCAGAAAATTAAATTTTTGACCCCTCCCCAAGGCCCCAGGGGAGGAGGACCCAAAATATTGTGCTGGTTTAAGTGCCATTCATGTGAGTAACGCACACACCAAATCTGGTTGAAATTCGGGAAAAAAATTTTTTGACCCCCAACCCCCCCACAGTACCCCCAAGTCCCTCCCCTGGGCATGACCCAGGCGGCCAAATGAAAATCCCATCTGATTTGTTATATATCTTTCATTTGTGAGAAGATACACAAAGTTTGGTTTAAAAACCTTTGAAATTGACTTTGTAATTCAGATTTAATGATATTTGACCTTTTGGCCCCTCTCGAAGGCCCCAGGGGGCGGAGACCCAAAAAATGGTGCTGGTGCATGTGCCATTCATGTAAGTAACTCACGCATCAAATCTGGTTGAATTTCAAAGACCCTGCAAACCCCCAACGGTACCCCTAAGTCCGACCAAATGAAAATCCCGTCTGATATGTTTTATATCTTTCATGTGTGAGAAGACACACAAAGTTTGGTTAAAAAATCTTTGAAATTGACTTTGTAATTGAAATTTAATGATATTTAATTATATTTGACCTTTTGGCCCCTCCCCAGGGGGCGGGGCCAAAAAAAAAGTGCCGTTGCACACCCCATTCATGTGAGCAACTCACACACCAAATTTGGTTGGATTTCTTCCAATGGTTTAGGAGGAGATATCGTGACGGACGGAGGGATGGACAGAGGCGATTGCAATATCCCCGACGCTTTTTTAAAAAAGCGTGGGGATAAAAAATCAGCAGATGACAAAAGCTTGAAATATTACCCAGCATGCAGTGTATATTATCAACATACCTGGCCTCGGGCACGGACTTGCATAATCTTGGAAGTATATTGCGAACTGCCATCTGAAACACATAGACAATGGGCATGTACACAGTAAACAACAATATGTATCAACAAAGCAAATGCTTCTCAAAACAACTTTTGCATCGGTTGTAACTTTTTTGTTTATCAAAAAAAAGAGCCAGTAAAAAGTTAGCTAGTTGTCTAAACTCCAGCTGTTAAGTTTTTAGACCTAATTTTTTGCAATAACTTTTCTTCAATTTTAGCAATATGTGTTCGCGATGAAAGTTGTAGAGGAGACTTTCCGCCAACTTCCCCAAAAGGTCTTGTGCTTGTGGCGCAAACAGTTTTTTTGTGTATATAGATGACGATTATGTAGTAAATTGAATTTGTTCTAAATTTCTAAGTCTTTTATAGACAGGTAAAATTCGTATAGGCGTGACAGATAAGGGTAGTTTCAAAAAATATTCAGAAGCGGTGCATTATCCCGTTCTTCAAATGCTGTGCATAACATAAAACTGCCGTTTACATACTCAGAATTTACCGTGCATATGCAGAATCGACTTAAAGCAGGCTCTTTTGTAGGACCAAGGGCTGGGTTATCGCATGACTTGCAATTTTTCTCTTATGCCCATGCTATGAATATGAACGGTTTTGAGATGACCCTACTAGCTTTACACACGAGCGAATCAGGCGCGATTTCTATTATATTTGAATTAGCCATCCATCGCTTTAATAATTGAATTAGGGCGGTGAAATGTAACTTTTTGACTGACATCTTGGACTTGGTTTATTTGCGCTTTGCTTAAAATGTTCAGAGTGCATCTAAGCACAGAGGAACCTGCAGCATCTAGGATGTTGGAACCATTTGGTGAAGTTGGTGGAGATGTTCCTGGATACTTTTCATCGCGAACACGTTTACAGTAGCTAAAATTGAAGAAAAAAAGTTATTGCGAAAAATTAGGTCTAAAAACTTAACAGCTGGAGCTTAGAAGTATAACCTTGATATAACCTTATCCTAGATGTAATAGGAAATCCAAATAATAAAAGTATAATATATTACATAACACGCTATGGGACCTTGACCTTACGCAATGTTTTCTCAAAAAAATGGCAAACAAACTAAACATGCATGGTGTAGCTGCTCCAAATAAAGGTAATATTCAAAGCTTTTATGTCTTATTTTGATGTTCATACTCAGCCATCTTTTAGGAAATAAGTTGTTTTATGTTTCTGTTGTCTTGCTTAACCAAATAAGGGTTTTATTACCCAGGATTTAAAAGTTTCGAGTTGCATGTACATGTGGTTTGCTCACCATTTCTATCTAGGGCATATCTTATTAAAGCATTCAAAACATGAAATTAAACACATTGATCATGTTTTTTGCTTAAGATATACTCATGCTTAAATATAGAAGTCCACCCTGAGCTTTGTATAAGGTTCGTTTAATTTGCATAGTAATTCAGGGGTCACTTACAGGCCAATGCTATGTAGATGAAGTCCTTCACCCACATATCCTGCAAATTTATCAGACTGTTGGAAACATTTCTCTTCCATCTAAACAATGCCAGTATACCTGCGGGCAAGGTACTGTTTGCAAGCTGGTCATGTCATACCCCCTTGACTTGTCTTAGGGATCCCAATCCATCTCCTGTTGGCCACCCCTGAGATATTCTAGGCTAGCGGATACATGGTCGTATCCCTTACCATCTGCCACTTTTTCCAAATTTGAACACTAGCTGATTGAACAATGGCAGTTAATTCCCCGAGGGGGTGGGGTAAAACCCCAGGCTTCTTTTAAACATGCGTAAAAGCCTCAAAAAGTGCATTCATAAAGGTGGCAGTCATACAAGATATGACTTACAACATATAAATTTATAATCATCATAAACATGTTCATGTCTGTATTTATTTTCAAAAACAGCTGGTGAATTTGGGTGGCCTTCTTATTAGCATGAGTATATTATGATATTCAAGACAACAGAGTTATTGTGTAACTTTGGTCTTTAAGAAATGTTAACAACATTTTAGTCCAGTCTGTACACATACCATAAATTCCCCAGACCTGGTCAAAAATTTCGAGAAAGGTCACAAGCCACTGAACAGGTATTTTGAGTACTAGAGGCTCCAAAATTTTGAACAGGTATTCCGAGCAAGGTAAATCTGGGAGGCTATGAACAAGATTTCTGCTTTGATAGGTTATTGGTCTAAACAAAATCTCCCTCTCTCTCTACTTGAAAGCAAATCAGATGCATTCACTTTATGATTTATATAGACTTTGGTATCAACTTTTAGACTACCTCAAACATCTTTTGCAGATGCAGCATTTGCATGAGTTGTCTTTTACCAGTTTTGTGATCGTAAACAGACACGGTTTCAGGCATGGTAAAATTGGCGTTTTATAAGCTGCAGACATTTTCATTGAAATTAAGCATGTAATCCTATCTGTAAGCCTTTAAACACCATCATACGAACCTTCTATTCATAAAGAATAGCATAAGGCGATATTAAAACATTTTTCTGGTGCAAATTAAATATCATTCTGTTACTGGTTTTATTATATGTAGGGTATATTAATAACTTACTTTAATACATTCTATTTAATGTTAGTTCTTTAACTAATACATCATGAGGTGTTTTATTTCATTTTAAACCTTTTTTGTTGCATTAAATAGATATATACTGCTCAACAAAAGTCTAGCACACATAAATAAAGATATATTTATGTGCGAGCAAATTATTTAAATTTATAAAATAGCTGCTGAAATGATGGTTTGATATGTGTTAAAGTTGAGGAGAGCAATGGGTGTCATTTAATTTGGTTTCAACTGCGTTGTTTGTTGCGTTAAACAAGGAAGGGGTCAAAAACGTGTTTCATCTGCATTAGTCGCAATACAAAATTGATACCGCACCGGTTTATTAAGTCTCTCTTGTTTTCCAGTTAGGTCGAAACAAGCATTCTGAAAAAATAAAGGTCGCCTCAATTGAGCTTCCAAAGCAAACGTTGAGTCTTGGAAACCACTAACTTTGTTTTTAAAATGGCATTTGCAAGTCAAAACAGTACTGTTTTTGTTGTGTCGACATGCTTAATTGAAAGAGTTTTTGTGTTTAAAAGGGTGCAATAAGAAACACAACTAAGGGTAAGGCAAGTTTGTAAAAGTTTATCCCTGCGTACTTGATTCATGAAGGGTGATGTTAATCTGAATCCTAAGCTAATTGTAGGTGGTATTGCTATCCCTAGGAGACTTTTTCAAATGATTGACAAAGAGAACTGTTCTGTGTGCTTGTCTCACTCTAGCATCAAAGGGATTACATGAACGCTTGATTCAGCTCGCTGATAAGTCAAGAAAATGGATAAAGGACATTTTTAACATCATAATGGAACGCAGAAACTTGACATAAAAGGGTACAATTCTCTGACTTTTTCGCCCTTTTTCATCGGTAAGAATCCTTTGCTTTACGTTAGAATCAAAAGTTTTAATTTCGGATGTTGGCTTGCATCCTTTTACATGCACATTACATAAAATGTAACATCAATCCACTAATGCCTAACCAGATTACGTTTTGTCTGGCAAACACGAAAAAACATTAATTTTAAGATCCCCATACTTGTTTTTCATTCAAAGCTGACAATATTTTAATCTGTGCTAAATTTTGTTGAGCAGTATATATCTTCCAGTTTGTCCAAAATAGAACTTTATAGTTATTATCAAAAGAGTCTATCAATGCATATTTAGTTTTGTAAAACATAATATTTATTGATAAGCCCAAAGTTATAGGTCATAGACAAAGAATATCATAGATATCTTAACTCAAGTAACAGCTGAATATAGACAATTCCCATGTTCTATTAAATATGTTAATTAAAAGAAAACATATATAACCATATAAAATCTAACCAATGGCCCTATTTGTGTCCAAAATATTGTCTGCAATAATAAAAAAAATTGCCAGAAGTAAATTATACCCGAGTAGTATGCTATACTTGAAACCATAAACCTATGTAACATCCAAAAATAATCTGCTAATGGAAACCTCCCCCATCAAGAGGTTATTTTAAACACTATGATTTTCTAAAGCTACATTTAATGAATTTAATATAAATGTAAAATGGTTCATGTTAACTTATGGTAGTTGGGGTTTCATGTGTTACAGCCATGTTAACTCTGTTACCGTATAATAGTCACAAATCCTATCATACATTTTTTTAGTTAAATCGTATTCTTTATTTATCAACATGCTCATTGTATTGAAAACACTTAAATAAATGCAGCCAACAGCCAGTATGCAACAAAACAAAATCACAATAAACATCACAAACAAGAGCCAAGAGGTCAGCCCTTTCCCTTCAGGTGACCACAAGGCAGGAATGAACAGACGCGAATGCATGACAAACACAAGACATAAATAACACAAATGATCCACAAAAGTACCGCCTTGGAACGGTCAGTGAAAATATACTCGTGTCCAATGAAAACGCATAACTCTTCAGATGCGCATAGTTGTGGACTATTAAAAGTTGGGCAAAAGTGTGTTATTTATATTTATTATTTAGGACAAGTGCAATGGTTTAGCACAAAAATTTCAATTCTAGTGACTCGGTAAACACATAATGTCAGCCTCCAAATTGCGCTAATTGGATTTTTGGCGTATACAAAAAGACCCTAAAATCTCGTTTAAATGTTTTCTTTTTGCCAGTAGATACCCCCAGTACTACTTTGATAATTGTGGCTCAACACCTTACACTACACTAACGCAAACAATGTCACTATGTCAGCTTAGATATAGTGTGGTCCAACAAAACTTGAGGTCAAATGTTTTATATTGCGATTTCTGTAGTCATTATGAGTGTTCTACACAATTCTTATTTCCATTGTACAAACTCACACACATGCAAAACGTAATAAAAATCCTCTCAACAATTGACGTTGCATCATGGACGTCAACTTTGAGCACATTGTCAGCTATTGTTCGCAATGCTAGCGTTTTAAATCTTCTAAAATTTGTGTTCATATGGTGTGAGTATTATCTAACATTAAGTTCAACACAGATACTCTTAGGTTTTTGTATACAAGATTTTAGAGATCGACGTTTTTCAAAAAACATTGATTCCTTCGCTCAGTCGATGTTAACGACCCCCTACACGAGCAAGAAATATTCATGCTACGACCTTGTCATAATTTTGCATCAGTAATAGAAGGATTCCTCGAATGTCTCTTTTTTATGCGCTAGTCAAAATTATGCTAGTGACGTCACATCGTGACATTTTAGCCACTTTCAAGGCAAGATGACTATTACTGAGATTCAGAGATTCTCTGCAACTTATGCACAGAAAAATGCAAAAATAATGCTTTTGAAAATTCTGACACATTAACACACTTTGATGAAACAAAGAAATGGGCTCATGACTCCCAGATAGTCAGAGCTGAAGAAAACCTCCAGCTGAGCTACATCTATCATCTACAATGATAGATTCTTTGAAATTGACCCTTTGACTTCTGTAAAATAAGCTGAGGGCTGCAAAAAAAACCCAAAAAAAACGTCAGAGCTTTTTTGTCAGACTGACCTGGACCCCCCTGACGAAAATTCCTGGGTCCGCGCATGCAAATGCTTATATTTGTTTGCTTAATTTATACATATTTGATATATGCTAGACATTTCATCACTGTCTACACCTCAATTTAGACGAAACATAATAGTAAGCATTTTGTAGCTAAGTAAGATATATTATTCATAGAGCATGCCATAAAAACATATACATGAAGTATAGCTTATCAGCTATTAATTACAACAACCGTCATACCTATCCATATGGCTATCATTTCTTTGTATCTACATCGTGTCCAGTTTGGCTTGATCTAATGCAAAGACTAAAGAATAAATCAAACAAGCCAGCACATTTGATTTTGGTACTTATGGCAGTGTGATACAATGAAGGCTCAGTCCAGCCAGTGCAAATGTGAAGCTCAATTTAAGACTAGATGTAGATTAAGATCAGAATTTAGCCCCACTGTGTCAGCATTGGCTCATACTAGGCCACATATAAAGATTAAAAATATTGCGTGTTAAATGAGAGTTTCAAAGTAAGTAAGGGTGCAAAGATCAGGAATCAATACAATCAAGTACCACACCTGACCCAGGATACCAATGGGAAAGTGACAAACTCACAGTTAGACACCACAAGCGAGAGCCAAGAGGTCAGCCCTTTCCCAGCAGGTGACCACAAAGCACATATAAACAGACACGCACAAAGACATAGCAAACACAAGACAGAACAAAAACATAAAAGATCCACAAAAGAAGCACCACCCCGGAACGGTCAGTGAAATATTTTACTGGAGGGCTTAAACCGGTTTAACGGCGCCAACCTCACCCTTATTTCAGATGTGGATCAAGACACATAGATATTTGGTTTGCATGAAAGACCACTAACTTATCAATGCATCATCTCCTAAAACATATAAATCAAGATATAACAAGGAGATAAAGCAAAGATAAGGACTCAACAGTAAATAAAACTGAATACCGGAGCAAAAGAAATGCAACAGGTAAATCCCGGTGGGCCCGACAAACAGCCACCGGGCCGCGTAGTGCAGTCGGTAACGTGTCTGGTTACAGATGCGAAGCTGACTGCAGATCCAGGGGTTGCAAGTTCGATCCCGGCCCGGTTTCATACTTTCGTGGAGATTGATCATGAAATAATTTCTACGGTCATTCTACTCCCTTCCGCTGAATCATTCATGAAGGGTTGTTGTCAGTTACAAGCGAAAGTATGTGCACAATTACTGGTTAACTGCTTGTTCAAGCTTGCCCAGGAAAAAAGTGTGGTTAGGTGAACTGACCCTCCCGCAATGACCATAGCTGTTGACTTGGGACTTAAAGCAACAAAACAAACAAACAAACAAACAAACAAACAAACAAACCGACAAACAGCCAAAGCATCAGGCCCCTACCATCTCATCAATAGATAAGTCTTTAAGTTGGAACCATCATAGAGTCTAAAGTCCGACCCACCGGCGTGCAATTAAAGAGGAAAGCAAAGTTGCCAACCGTGATTGGGTTGACTACCAAGCATGCAGATCCGAAAGTCCTTGGCGCAAGAGAGATTTAAGTCCAACTTGGAATTTAGAAATCAAATCATAGTATCGTCTATAAAATTTTTAAAAAAGTTTTGCGAAGTTTATGATACCGATAGCCTTGTTTAAGAAATTTCTGAGTTAACAATTTATTGAGAGTGTTGAAGTCAGCAACATAGCTAGATGCTCTAGCAAAACGAATGAGTTGAGAGATATAGACTCCATAGGATGTAGAACCAGGAACATCACCATCTAAAAATGGGAAATTGACAATTTCAAAATCAAAGTCGTCACGTTTATCATAAATTTTGGCAGAAACAATATCATTAGAAATTGACAAATGCAAGTCTAAAAATGCGGCTTCGGTATCAGAGGCATTGGCTTTATTCAGCTTGAGCTCTGAAGGGTATATTTGACTTACCATATTGTCAGAATAAATGTTATTAATATTTAAAATATCGTCCAAATATCTGGAAGTAGTGTTAAACGCATCAATAACATCAGCCTGCTTATCATCAGAAAGAGACATCATAAAGTCCCTCTCATAACAAAACAGAAATAAATCTGCAACCAGGGGAGCACAATAAGTGCCCATAGGAATTCAAACTACTTGTCTATAGAGCTTGGTGCCAAATCGAATAAAAATGGAATCTGGAATCTACGTTTCACTACTACAACTGCGAAGCATTATTCCCATTGTTTTATTGAGCTCAATCAACCCAAACCAGTGTACTGGCTGATTTTTTATTTTCCAGTTTTTTCATTTGCATACTCGTTTTATTTAGATTTACACATGTACTAACAACTGAAATCTCTAGTCGAATATCCAATTTGCTTGAAAACAATTTAAAACTTTAAAATCAGAGATTACAAATGCCGAGATGGACACCTGTTGAATGTGAACGGGGATATTGGAATGTTACAAGCTAATGTGACGCCATTAGTGATAGCCCAACAATTTCAATGCCATGCAAGGACGATTGAACGTCTTAGGAAAGGTTTCTGGCAAATTGGGACAATGTCAGACCGTGTTCATTCAGGACGTTACCTTGTAATGACCACGGGTGGGCATCAGCGGAACTACCGTGAAATCGCGCTAGCGTAAATTTTTTCCTTCGTCAAACCCGGGACCTATCGCGGTAGTGGCATCAAAAGGGAAAAGCCAAACAAAGGTAGGCACTCTCGCTTGTTTTGATTTTATGTTAAAGAATGAGCTAACTACGTAAAAATCCGGCAATGCTATTCCAAGTAGATGTGATTTACCTTGCTAAACAGGCCAAACGCCATGTTGAAATAAGCTTTACTTGGAGATGAGAACCGTAACCAAATCAAACCCAGAGCGGGATTTCTTCAGTTTTATGTCAAAACGAAGAAAGTATGCAGATGTTTTGCCAGTTTTAGTCAGAACAAGAGCATTTTACACATGACATGTACATGACAGCCCTTATTCGTTCTTTGGACGTAAAAAAATTGAATCGATCATGTTCTATGAAGGAATAAATGCCAAAGTTTTCAGGCACAGTATCGCCTTCGCCATCGCAGTAGTTGTAACGTCACACTCTAGTTCCTTCGAGTATACCTTAAGTACACGCAGTGCATGCAGGCGCTTAGAGAAATGTGTGTAATTTTGTAGTATCTACTGAAACACCCCAAAGTTCCACCAATCTATCTCAAACGCTGCTCCCCGTGTGCAAACTAGCACACTTACCCCTGCCCAACCCCAAGTCCTCACCTCCATGACCCCCACAACATTTAGCTCAGCCTTTTTATGCAAACGGGCTACAGATTTAAGTATAAGGTCTTGTCTACCGGCCCAAATATACTTGAAGTGTATGATTTATCTACATGTATAAATTGTCAGTACATGAAAGTTCTGGTGAAACTTCAAAAATGCGCAAGCTAATCTGAGTCATGGGACATGCGGTAAGTGACAAAATCTCATGTACTGACACATATATACATGTAGATAAATGATATACACTTCAAGTATATTTGGGCTGGTGGACGAGACCTAATACTTACTTACATCTGTAGCGCATCTGCGTAAAAAGGCTGAGCTAAAGGTTGTGGGGGTCATGGAGGTGAGGACTTGGAGTGGGGCAGGATAATTGTGCTAGTTTGTACACGGGGAGCAGGGTTTGAAATGGATTGGTGGTGGTTTGGAGTGTTTCAATAGATACAACAATATTACACAGATTTCTCTCCAGCCTGCATGCACTGCATGTACTGACATGGTATAAGCCAAGGAACTAGAGCGTGACGTTACTACTACCCCAATGGCGAAGGCGATACTGCGCCTGAAAACTTTGGCATAATTCCTTCATAGAACATGATCGGTTCGATTTTTTACGTCCAAAGTACAGGTATGGGCTGTTATGTACATGCATGTGTAAAATGCTCTTGTTCTGGGCTAAAATTAGCAAAACATCTGCATACTTTCTTTGTTTTGACAAAAAACTGAAGAAATCCCATTCTGGGTTTGATTTGGTTACGGCTCTCATCTCCAAGCAAAGCTTTTTTCAACATCGCATTTGGCCTGTTTAGTAAGGTAAATCATGTCTACATGGAATAGCATTGTCGGGTTTTTACATAGTTAGCTCATTGTTTTACAAATAATTAAAAACAAGCGAGAGTACCAGGTCCTACCTTTTTTTGTATTTTCCGTGATGATGCCACTACCGCAAAAGGTCCCGATTTGATGAAGGAACAAATTTACGTTAAACGTGATTTTGCGGTTATTCCACTGATGCCCACCCCTGATGACGATAAAACCGTAGGTCTCAACTGCTCAATCAGTTTCGTCCTATTTAAGTGACAGCTAGGACAACTCAAGGAACTCATAATCCAAGAATCAGCGCTCAAACTGTGAAA
This sequence comes from Loripinus fragilis, assembly GCA_964019695.1. Classification (NCBI taxonomy): domain Eukaryota; kingdom Metazoa; phylum Mollusca; class Bivalvia; order Lucinida; family Lucinidae; genus Loripinus; species Loripinus fragilis. The sequence goes on from CAXHUL010000002.1 coordinate 349,186, forward strand.
AATCGTTTGCGAAAGATCAATTGGTGAAAGACCCCTATATAGGTTTAACATGCAGTGTTTCTTTTTGTGGCCTAGTATATGTGATAAGTACCAAAAATTCATGTGCTGGTCCAAACCTTCATTTGAGCATTAATAAATGATAAAAAATCATTTTTTTTTCATCCAATGGCAATGAAACTATCATCAAATAATTTACCTGTGATGAGATATTTAGTATTTGGTATACAAGGTGGAATGAAGATTTTAAATGCAACAAATTAACTTAAATGAAATGACGTAACGTCTGTTGCATAGCGTTACGTTAACGTTGTACAACGGATGTGACGTCCGTTGCACAACGTTACTTTAACGTGATTTCAACGTACGTTGCTAGGGAAGTTTTAGTAGTTTTTGAGACGGCGCCATAGCATCGTAGGCCCGCACTTTGTTAAGGAAATAAGTTTAAATATCGTAGAACTCACAATCGGAGTTGACTTGTGTTTTATCCATCATCAGGATTATCGACGAAACACCAGGGTTGGCCCAATATTACCCGTCTGGGTAAACCCACCCCATAAAACCCGGGTAGGGCAATAAGGTCATATTACCCACTTTGGGCAATATGCGGGTTTTATGAATTTTTGGTCATATAAATTCTCAGTTTTCTGTCTGATGATACTAAGTATAAAAGTGTATAAATGATTCTATATAGTCATATTTATCAAAAGTCTACCAATCAATGTCATATTTTCCCTGAAAATTATCTTCGGCTTCAATAATATCAAAAACATTCCACAAAATGGCCTTTTTGCTTGACCATTTTGGCAGTAAATGAAGATTTAATATAGCAGGAAGTGAGCAAAGCTCACATACCCCCAGCAGTAGCCATCAGAGGTTGTAACACTTTCAGAGAAAAGACAAAATTGTCAAAGATTTCATAATCCTAAATCAAGTAGTTTCCAAACAATATCCATATGTGTCATATAAGAATGACAGAAGGAAAAATTGAAAATTTGAAAAAAGAAGGCATAATGAGGATTAGCACCTTCATTTTCATTTACACAATACACTTTGCCTAATTGAAAGTGTACACAAAATTTCATAATCCTAAATCAAGTAGTTGCTGAGAAAACTCTGACAAAAAACATCCAAATGTGTTATATAGGAGTGACAGAATGAAAAATTAAAAAAGGCAAAATGAGCTTTAGCATCTTTATTTTCATTTACACAATACACTTAGCCTACCTGAAGGTGTACACTAAATTTGAAAACACTGGCTCCAATAGGAGCTGAGAGATCTGCGACAGAAATTTCCATTGGAGAGAAAGAAAAATGAACAAATAAAGGGACTGATAAGCAATATGTGGCTGTTCTTTTGTTACACAATACAACTCATCACTATCAAGCTTTGAACTAAATTTAAGAATCCTAACTCAAGTAGTTGCTGAGAAATCTTTGACAGAAAAAATGTCTATATGTATTATATAAGAGTGAAAGAAGGAAAAAATGAAAAAGGAGGCAAAATGAGAATTAGCATCTTAATTTCCCTAGTACACTTTGCCTTCCTGAAGGTGTACACAAAATATGAAAACACTGGCTCCAATAGGAGCGGAAAAATCTGTGACAGAAATTTCCATTGGAGAGAAAGAAAAATGAACAAATAAAGGGACTGATAAGCAATATGTGGCTGTTCTTTTGTTACACAATACAACTCATCACTATCAAGATTTGTACCAAATTTCAGAATCCTAACTCAAATGGTTGCTGAGAAATCTTTGACAGAAAAAATGTCCATATGTATTATATAAGAGAGTAAGAAGGAAAAATGAAAATTTGAAAAAAGAAGACAAAATGAGGATTAGCATCTTAATTTCCATTTACACAGTACAGTTTGCCATCCTGAAGATGAACACAAAATTTGCAAACACTGGCTCCAATAGGAGCTGAGAAATCTGTGACAGAAATTTCCATTGGAGAGAAAGAAAAATGAACAAATAAAGGGACTGATAAGCAATGTGTGGCTGTTCTTTTGTTACACAATACAACTCATCACTATCAAGCTTTGTACCAAATTTCAGAATCCTAACCCAAGTAGTTGCTGAGAAATCTTTGACGGAAAAAAAGTTTACAGACAGACAAACAAACAGACAGACAGACAAACAAACATAATTACAGAAAAGGCAAAAACCATATACCCCCTATATACTTCGTACGGGGGGGGGGGGGGGGGGAGGGGGGGGGGTTTGGGGTATAAAAATTTAACATAACTATAATTCTATTCAAGTGTGTGAATAAGTCAATTAAACAAATTTCCCAAAATAACTGCATTAAAATCTATTCACTCTTGTTATTAGGACCAGTTTAAAGCATGACTGCATTTGACCATAAATTCTATAGCAAAGGATAATTGCTCAATTATTACTGCCCCAAAGGTACTAAATGTGTGCTCTACTACAAATGTACATACTGTTATTTTTCTAAATTTTGGGATACCCTAAGTTTATGTATCTAAAATTTGACCACAAAGTAGTGCCATCAAAAGATTCAGACGAAAATGCAAACAGCTTTAAACCTGATCAAACTGTTTCTCTTTTAGCGAAACAATGCGTCAAACTTGGAAATTTCAAAAGTAATTTTCAATCTATCCTCAAGGGTGTGCCTCAGGGATCCATTCTGGGACCAGTCCTTTTCAACATCTTCATCAATGACATCTTTCATTTCATTAAAAACTGTAAGCTTTATAATTATGCAGATGATAATACGGTATCACACGCTGACACAGATTTGAAGAGACTCATTGATGAACTTGTTGAAGAAAGCACTAGGCTTATCCAGTGGTTTGCAGACAACCAGATGAAAGCAAACCCTGGTAAGTTTCAGGCTATAGCTGTGGGCAAGCGTACACACAGTGAAAATATTTGTTTCAATCTTGGTGAAAATATTGTTAGTTGTGAAGATAGTGTAAAGCTACTTGGTGTAACAATTGATTTTAAACTAGACTTTGATGAGCATATTTCAAATGTATGTAAAAAAGCTTCACGTCAGCTAAATGTTTTAAAGAGAATAGGTGGTCACTTGTGTAAACTGGGAAAACTAAATGTATATTTATCCCCACGCTTTTTTAAAAAAGCGTCGGGGATATTGCAATCGCCTCCGTCCGTCCGTCCGTCCGTCACGCTATCTCCTCCTAAACCATTGGACGAAATCCAACCAAATTTGGTGTGTGAGTTGCTCACATAAATAGAGTGTGCAACGGCACATTTTTTTTGGGCCCCGCCCCCTGAGGCCCTGGGGAGGGGCCAAAAGGTCAAATATCATTAAATTTCAATTACAAAGTCAATTTCAAAGATTTTTTAACCAAACTTTGTGTGTCTTCTCACACATGAAAGATATAAAACATATCAGACGGGATTTTCATTTGGTCGCCTGGGTCATGCCCCAGGGGTCGGACTTAGGGGTACTGTGGGGGGTTTAGGGGTCAAAATTTTTTTTTTTCGAAATTCAACCAAATTTGGTGTGTGAGTTACTTACATGAATGGCACATGCACCGGCGCCATTTTTTGGGTCCCCGCCCCCTGGGGTCTTGGGGAGGGGCCAAAAGGTCAAATATCATTCAATCTGAATTACATAGTCAATTTCAAAGGTTTTTAAACCAAACTTTGTGTATCTTCTCACAAATGAAATATATACTGAGGGAAAAAAGTTTAGCAATATACTTTGAGGATTCACAGTTTACATGAATTTGGACTTTTAATTTCATAGTGTCAAAAATATATGTTGACAAACGTTAAGGAGTACGATGACATTAACAGGTTGACATTTCACATAATGTAAAGTCTGATTTAATGCTCCCTTGCTAAAACAGCTTATCTGGCAATAGTGTGAATAGGTTTCGACTAAACGTTTCATTTTTCTGTCTAATGTTTAGATCCAAAAGTAAGACAGTGAAAAACGGTTTAAAACTGTATGTTATGTTCATCCTTTTCGTACAGATTTTAGTTGAAAATCGTATTTTTCCAAATTACCTCCCTTTCAATTGAATAACGCTTGAAATTAAAAAGCTCAGCAGATCAAATCCTCACTATGAAGTCGTTTTTTGTTTCTTTTGACTACTTGAGGGTAGCCATTAGGTCATTTTCAAACAATTGACATGTTTGCGAACCTGCCCTTTAAAAAGATCCAATGCTTCAAAGATCACCTATGGGAAACCCCATTATAAATAATTGCTAAACTTTTTTCCCTCAGTATATATATAACATATCAGACGGGATTTTCATTCGGCCGCCTGGGTCAAGCCCAGGGGTGAAACTTGGGGGTACCGTGGGGGTTTGGGGGTAAAAAAAAAAATTTCAGAAATTCAACCAGATTTTGTGTGTGAGTTACCCACATGAATTGCACATGCACCGGCACAATTTTTTGGGTCCCTGCCCCCTGGGACCTTGGGGAGGGGTCAAAAATTAAATTTTCTTAACATGGTTTTGTGGCATATCAAATTAAAGGGGATTAGCAGTAGAACATGATACACTAAACAATTCTAACCTGCAATAAAACTGGTGACCTTGGGATGGGGGTCAAAGGGTCAATTACCATTAGATTTCTTTGAGAGCGTGGGGATTTGCGATGGCGCGCCATCGAATGTGTTCTAGTATTCTTTTATTATGTCAAATTTTAATTATTGCCCTCTAACCTGGCATTTTTGTGGTGAAAAAAATACAAAAAAGATTGAGAAAATACAAGAAAGGGCCCTTTGGTTTATATATAGAGATTATGACTCTAGCTATGAATCGTTGCTTTTGAAATCTCAGTTACCTTCCTTAAAGGTCAGGCGTCTGCGGGCAATTGCATTAGAAGCATTTAAGATTTTAAACAATTTATCCCCAGTCTATTCAAATGATCTATTAACTTTTAAAAATCTTTCTTATTCTTTTAGGTATACAGAGGGGGTGGACAGGGGGGGCGGGGGTACGGGGATAGAGGGTGCGGAATCGGGGGTAGAGGGTGCGGAATCGGGGGTAGAGGGGGCGGGAAGCGGGAGTAGAGGGGGCGGGAAGAGGGGCATTTGTGGGCGGGGGTCTGGAAATATTGGAGGGCGAAATTGTTTTTTTTACTAGAAAATTTATAAAAAATGATTCATAACGATACCCTTTAAGACCTACAAGTCATATAAGGGCCTAAAAGGACGCAGTTCACTTTCCAGTCTTGGTTTCGAGTAATTTCGGGCGTCTTAGCAAACTTGATTGTTTCTGTCCATATTTATCAATCTCCGTATTGGATTGCGTCCCTTTGATTCTCTTTCTTTGGAATTTACACATTAAAACGGCGTTCAGCTGCCGTCGATAACTATTTTATTTATTTCGTCAGGGACGTATATATAGCTACCGCTTACGCAAAAACGCATTAGCGTACGTATTAAACCGAAACTATGGAAATATTATATGCCAGTTTTATTCCTGGTAATACGTATACAAAGTGCGTGTAGAAAAGCAATTCTCATCTGCCTAATTCCAATTGTGGCAGGTGTTTCCAATTGTGACGTGTTATCATGTTTATGTTGGCATTACTTTCTTTGAAGGATCGGCACCCAAAAACGAAGTAAAAAGGAGGCCCTGATTTTTTAAAGATTTTATATTGTACACCACTACCTAGAGTGTGTTGTATCGTGGCGCACGGACCGTGATGCCGCATTTTCATTTTGTGGCGTCTCATCAGTAGAAATGGTGTCGTGCATTACTACTCTCATCCTTACGGCGTCTCATCTAGGTTATTCATCAGCATACGCTATTTTTAAGTGCAAAATATTAATTTTAGGCAAGTTGCGTCCCTGTCCGCGCTAGAGAATGACTTTTGTAAACTGCTAAAAACTAAAAAAAAAACACAAAAAAACACACTGACAGCACGAGTTCACCGATCTTATGGGGTTGACCTCCATGGTATGCTAGTGTTTTGATCTGTCATAATATCGATGAATGGCGTATTTTAAAGTGACGTTCACAAGAATCAAGCATTGAGATTCGTGCTCAAAAGAGTTAGGCCTATACCTTACAATGTTCATACTAGAATCCATTTTTCCACAAATGTGAAAGAGTTTTATGAAGGTTCCTTAGAGCTTATATCTCGTTACTCAAAATCATGCATATGAACCCTTCCTTGTCTCCCTTATAGTTCTTCTAAAACAAACTTTTTACAAGAATAGTAAGTGAGTATGATCAGGAAATACCACAATCACAAACTGCAGACAAACCCATGGCACTGCGAGGAAGAGCCACACAACAATCACGAGACACCAGGAAGACAAAATAAGCAAAGCTGCAAAACTAGAATGGACATAAAGTAACGCACAACAAAACATAGAACATTTACAGAATCCCATAATTGGAGTAACAATCAACAATAAATCAACACCAGCAGAATATCCTAATACTTATACACTTTTGTCTTTGCAAACAGTTTGGACCCAGATCAGCTTCTATCGGTCCTCATCTTGATTCTGCCGGCCCTGATCTTTACCCAAGACTTTTGCCACTCTGATGGCGCCAGGTATTCCTGATTTTTTTTTTTATTTTTCTTTTGCGAAAAAGTTAGCTTTGAAAACAAATCAGCATATTAGGGAGCGCAGTGGCTCAGTAGAGTGCTTGACTCGAGACCGAAAGGCCGCGGGTTCGAGCCTCACTGCGTTGTGTCCTTGAGCAAGAACATTAATCCTAGCTTAGTACTGGTTCAACCCAGGAAGACCCGTCCCTTTATAACTGAAAGATTGTTGATGGGACGTAAAGAATCAAATCAAACAAACAAACAAATCAGCATACCAAGTATGCAAAAAGAGTTAATCGACACACAATTTTTAAGAGCAGCGCAAAGCATGTACCTGTATTTATGATTTTAGAATTAAGGCCAAAAATTAAAAAAAAAATCAATATTGTTTTTGCCGTTACCTCTTCAATATTTTCAATATGTTTAGAGGTCGATAGGTTGGCAAACTTTTTTTTATAAACTTTTTGTATGAAAAGTAAAACAAAAATCCTATAAAAAGTCTAGAAAATAGACCTTTTAATATCCCAAAAAGGCTCAAAATTGAATAGGCGCCAAAATTGACCATAAACAAGAGGTTTTTGTTTTGCCTAGCATAAATAATGTTTCCTTTGCTGGTTCTAGAAAAGACATTGATCTGGAGATAGTCTGGTTCTTTGCCTACTGGGCATAAAAATACGACAGCTGAGTCTATCATGAACTATTCTTTGTTCTTCACTTACATATATACGCTTTAGTTCTTGGATAAGAACAAAATTTTATCAGGGGGAGGGAAAAATCTGATAGGGGGAGGGAAGTGGGGGAGAAGGGGGAGGGAAGTGGGGTAGTAGGGGGAGGGAAGTGGGGGAGAAGGGGGAGGGAAGTGGGGGGAAAGGGGGAGGGAACTGGGAATGGGGTACCCCCCTGTCCACCCCCTCTATACACAGACTGTAGAAATCCCCCAGGTGAGAACAAGCAGATACGGCACTAGGTCTTTCCGCTCCACTCCTGCTAAGATGTGGAACAACCTCCCACAACATTTCAGAGACATTACAAGTTACAATGTTTTCAAAAACCAGGTAAATTCATGGAGCGGAGAGGCCTGTGTGTGTTCGTTTTGTTCGGACGTTTAAATTTTGCTTGTTTATGCTTGTTTTATGCTTTATGCTTGTTTTATGCTTCATTTTTATTTATAATTACGCTTTGTTTTAACCTGCAGGTTTAAATGTTGCTGGTTCTACTAAGATATTTTATGGAAGACAATTCTATCAGTACTTTAGACTTGAAACACTGATTCACAAGTACCGACTTGCGAATCATTTGTTTTAAGATTTAAAGTACTTTAAAAGCTGTGATAAAGTAAGTAAAATGTGCTGTTTTAAACATGCTCCTATCTTAACTTATTATATATGTGTTGTGCTTGTATGTATGTAAACTGGTCTTAATTTGTAAGTCGGTAAATAGCTATTCATAGCTAATGTTATACTGTTTGTATCTCTGACTATATAAATAAATTTTGTATTGTATTGTATTGTATTGTATAGCAGTCTGATCTGGGTCAGCACTATTTGCACAGAAAAACTGTTAGGTAGCAGTAGGTTATGGGGGTTATGATTAATTTAATGAAAAACTTTCAGACTTATAAACCCCAGATATAACCCATAAACCCCCCAAAACCCGCCCTCATAAAACCAGTAAAACCCACCAGGTTGGGCTTTATGATAAAACCCGGGTTTTATGCCAACCCTGTCAGGTATACCATATCATACACAACAGGAGATGAACTGCTATATCAACACCTGAGATTTATAACAATGTTTTACTCTCTGAAAGAAACATTCTTTTGAAGGCCATTTAATAAAAGGACACTGTGCATCACATGGCAAATTACAAAGGCATAGATATTAACTAGAGGGCGCAGTCAATGGGGCGCCATCGCAAATCCCCACACTTAAGTTTTTGATTCCCCCCACACCCCGAAGACCCACCCTGGGGGCATGAACCTGGCAATAGAATGAAAATTCTGTTCAATATGTTTTCTAATCTTTTATTTGTGAGAACACACACAAAGTTTGGTATAAAAATCTTTGAAATTGACATGTTAATGATATTTGACCTTTTGACCTCATCCCAAGGTAGCCAGTTTGACCCAAGGATGAAAATTTTACTTGCACTCTGTTCTGCTTGTCATCCCCATCGATTTGATATGCTACATGACCATGTTTGAAAAAAATATTTTTTGACCCCCTGGGCACCCCCAATGCCCCAAAGTCCCACCCCTGGGGCATGAGCCAGGCAACAGAATTAAATTTACGTCTGATATGTTTTGTATCTTTCATTTGTGAGAACACACACAAAGTTTGGTATAAAAATCTTTGAAATTGACATGGTAACCAAAATTTAATGATATTTGACCTTTGACCTCACCCCAAGGTCACCAGTTTGACCCTATGATAAAAATTCTACTTGCATTCTGTTTTGCTCGTCATCCCCGTCGATTTGATATGCCACATGACTATGCTTGAAAAAAAGTTTGACCACCTGGGCACCCCCAGCGCCTCAAAGTCCCACCCCTGGGACATGACCTAGGCAACAGGATGAAAATCCCTTCGGATTTGTTTTGTATCTTTCATTTGTGAGAACACACACAAAGTTTGGTATAAAAGTCTTTGAAATTGACTTTGTAATTGAATTAAATATTTAACCTTTTGACCCCTCCCCAGGGGGCGGGGCCAAAAACATTTTTGCCGTTGCATGCCCCATTCATGTGAGAAGCTCACACTCCAAATTTGGTTGAATTTCGTCCAACGGTTTAGGAGGTGATAGCATAACGGACAGACAGCAGGATGGAATTTGATTTTTGACCCCTAAGCACCCCAATGGTTTAGTAGATAGCATAACGATCGGACGGACAGACAGACAGACGGACAAAGGTAACCATTTCCCTTCCCTTTTTTTAAAAAAAAGCGTGGGATAATAAACAGAAAGGAAAAGGTTTGCATTACATGTCTTAGACAGTTTTTTTTTTACTTTTGACTTCAATGAAAAAATGGGGATCTGTTCGATGAAAGAAAGGTAATAATTTCAGTCATTATTTAGGCTATTACTTTAAATATGAATATGGGGTATCTAGGATCCATGATAGGAACACCCTTTACAAAATAGGTGACCTAAAATACAATGGCAAATATTTTTTGCAAGTGTGGGGCAAGTTTGGCTTTGGGCCGAACTTGCCCCGACTTAAGTGGCCGAACTTGCCCCTGACAGACTATTTCCAAATATCATGTGACAACTCCTTTAAGATGGAGAAGATATTAACAATGTTTTATATCGAAGCACATAATCCTTTGGCTATAAAAATATAGAATTTAAATCAGGCTCTTAACACAACTTTAGAAATTACTATGAGAAATTTACTAATCATGCAAGAAAACAAGTTTTCTGGTACAAAATCAATGTACCCTTCAACAATGCAACCATTGTGTACTCATGTAGATAAACTTGTCACAAGTAATTTCCAAATATGTTCCCAGCCCCATATCTATCCACATGCCGAACATGCCCCGAGGCCGAACTAGCCCCGGTCTCCCCTAGTTGTTTAGAAATTTCAGTTTGCTTTGATTCTTTACGTCCCAGTCAACTTGTTTAGTTATGTCGGGACTGGTCTTAGTGGCACCACTAAGCAAGGATTGATGTGTCTTACTCAAGGACTCAAAACAGTGACGCCAATGAGACTCGAATCCGAAACCCCTCGATCTTGAGACAAGAACCCTTCCACTAAGCCAACACGTGCTGCACTCCCGAGAAATTTGTTGTTCTCCAAGAGAACTTTCATTGATGCCCATCCATATAAGATCTTATTTTGCCAGCCATGCTGTGTTGTACAGTCGGGTCTGAAAGCCCCTGCCGAGCCGAGCTGCCGATCCACTTAGTTTATTTTTCAATATCATCATCTGGGGAGATTTTTCAAAAATAAATATTATCTAAAGTCATCGCATAGACTAAAAGCAATAAGTGAAACATTAATAATAATAGCCAACAGTTATAATTTGGATTTAATTGCCATTTCATTGAGGTTAATCAAAATGTCTATAAATAGACCAGGATGTTGCCTTTAGGAAAATGACGATTTTCGTGAAATTAACGCATTTTTAAGTAAGATTCTTTTAAACTTTTTCTTCAATTATCTTTTGTTTTCAGAACGTTTGCCAAACTCGCTTGTGGACCTCTCAAATTTCCAATAAAAATCAACTGAAACCTTGATTCACTCGGCTGTGGTTTTCAGACCCCCTGCAAGCAATGGAATTAAAATAATTGTTATTTACTATTATTATTATTGTTCCAATTATCGATTTAAGTCAAATAAAAATTATTTATGAAGAATCTTCACCGAGGATGAATTTGAGAAAATAAACTATGTAGGTCGGCACTCGGCAGCTCGGCTCGGCAGGGGCTTTCAGACCCGACCGTGTTGTACGGATCTGAAGTCGCAATCAATGCGAGCAGCAACGGATCAGACAAGCCTGCGCAAAAGCAGGTCTTGCCAGAGCCTTTTCTGCTCGCACACACAGTTTTCATGCCCGCATGAATCAAACATAAAGCAGGAGAAAGTGTCCACCTACCTTAGAATACGAATCTATTCTGAAAGAAAAGCACGTGCTGCCGAATATTTATAGTGAGTACGATCGATGAAAGCCATGGGAAAAGGGGCCTACTTATTCATGTGCTTCATGATAGTCATGATAGGAAAACAATAAAACCACTGCGTTGACTCGTCTGATCTGAATCATCGCTGTCAACACTTATTTTGCTGTTGGGGTGAGAGCGAGGCCCTGTGCACCGCTGTTACCAGACAAAAAAAAAAACGGAGACTACCCCACTGAGAGAAAAAGAGGAAAAATGAAAAGAAAAACAAAGAAAACGGCTAAAATTTTAATGTGTATTTCAATGTCAAACAACTAAGAAATATGCAAGCTTGCGCATATGCCAGCAATTCATCTATCTGTCCGTCCGTCCATCAGTCTGTCATTTTGACTTACCCTCTAAAACTTTGTGTACACAATAAGCGAAGACCCAGCCTCACCGTCATATACAGAAAGGTCTAGAATATTTGAACGTACAGACCCAAAACTCGCATACATTCGGGTCGTAATTCATAGTAATTTTGGATATTTGAACTGGCTGGCCCTTATCCCAGGGGGGGAGGGGGTACTCTATTTTTTTCTCACACGTAGGCTCGGACCCAGCATCTACATTTCACCCAAAAAAATCAGGAATTTCAAGCACCCAAGAAAAATATTTGAAATTTTAGCAGCCCACAAAAATATCCCCATTCTGTACCTTGACCTTAAGAAAAGACCTTAAAATGCATAGAAATGACTCCTAAATAAAGTCCAATTTTGTGATGACCCAAAAAAATGTTCATTTTTCTGAACACCCCCCCCCCCCCCCCAAAAAAAAAAAAAAAAAAATAGTGAGATTCAAAATTTTGAACACCCAAAAATGACCCGAGCCTATGTATGTATGAAAATATCAGTAGACTAATATCAGAGTACCCCCATACAAGTGTTCCCTTTATTATGGTTCTTCTAATACTTGGTTGAATCTTATCTATTATACTTAGTATAATTTTCTTGTTTACAGATAACTTTGATGTTGTATCGCAGACCGCAAACTGTGATTTTTTGGGTGTTCAAGCTAGCTGGCCTGAATACTGTCTCGTCCGGAAAAGGTTGGAACTGCTGAACCTCGTAGCACCGCAAATATTTTATTGTGATATTGATGCATGATTGAACAAGCTGCAGGAACACTACCAATATGCAAAAGGGTTTGGATCTTCGAATAAGCTGGCCCCAAGCTCATCAATGAGTGAAGAGGGGGGGGGGGGCTTATTTAAAAAAAGCAAGTCTATGTTAACAAATTAAGTAAGGTGCATCATAATTGAAAATGAAGTAGAAATCAGAGGAAGGCCTTTTTTATTTGATAGAATAATTTTTACAATAGCTAAGTAATGGGTACCCTCTTTGTTCACCACCCTCTGCAAACACGAAATAATCAAATATATTTACCTATACCCAGTAACCAAAACGGGCCACCATCGGCCCGCCAGCGAAACGTCATTTAAATGGCGCATCGCTAGCGGTCCGATGTTGACCCGACATCGGTAGCTTTGTGCTTTTCTAAATGTTCCAAACCAGTATTCTGGAGGAAATTTACAGCTTTGTGCTTTTCCATGCGGGAGGGAGTCGTCAGGAGCCCCAAGTACCCACTCCTCAGGATCCGCGCATGAATAAACGTCCCAGGACTATGAAACAATGTAGAGTTACTTTCTAGAGGCGCGTTCTAATCAGGAACTGCAATGTCTGTCATTGGACGCATCGATTTATGATACAGAAACTAAGTGTGGCATTCACTTTTTCAGATTTTTTTTACGCGTTGTAAGAGTGAAATGCATTTGTAACCACTGCCCCACCCCCACCCGCCAACACCAACATATTTACGAGATACTGTAGCGGATAGCGGGGTCATTGTAGATGTTTCGATGGTTATAACGTCTTGATTGCCCCCCCCCCCTTACACATACACACACCAGCCCCACAGTTCGGGGTAAAGGCAAGGGCCCAGAATTACAATGCCTCCTTAAAATTAAGTAAGACTCATGTTAAGTATTGATTTTTCAATATGCGAAAAATAACATTCGTTTCAAACTGATTGAAATCAAAATAGTTTCATTTTTCTGTAGACCACAAGTACTGCATGTATTTAGGCAATTAATTTAGCATTTAATATAGCGTGTTGAAAATTTCAATACTTTACTTAAGTTTTCCTTAATTTTAAGGAGGCATTGTAATTCCAGGCCCTGATTTTCTAACATTTAAATCTGAAGACAGCATTACGAAGATAAACATGAAACATAAATTAATAATAAGATCAACAAAAACTGCACTGTACCGCATTGGAACTGTCAGTAAAAGAAATACTGGAATGCTTCAACATGTTTAAAGGTACCAACCTCATTCTTAATTCTGATTTGGCCCTGGTCTCTACCCGTAAAAGTCTGTTATACATAGTTGGGCTAGAAGCAGGGGAATCATTCGACACAAGTATGTCCACTTGTGATGGAGTGGGGCATATAACAGGGCACTGGAAAATCAACAAGACGTTAACCACACTTTTACTCATAGTAGGTGTAGTGGTTACGGACAAATGATGCATAATTTAGGATAATGGGCTTCCATCACCTATTAAAGGTTAAACGGGAACGGGAACGACTGATTAAAAGTCCCAACAAAAGACTTGAAATGCCTGGTATCGAGCTCGTGATCCCTGATCTGCTAGGACTTCACCACATATGCTGAGAGACAGACAGACAGGCAGACAGACAGACAGACAGACAGACAGACAGGCAGGCAGACAGACATGCAGGCAGACATGCAGGCAGATACATGTAGATAGGGACTTAGATAGACAGACTGATAGACAGACAGGGAAATACAACAGATGCACACAAAGGCATAATCCTCATGAAAACGTTCTAAACATGTAAGTTATACGCGGATCCAGGGAAGGCAGGGGGCCCAGAGTCCCCCCTCCCTGTTAAGTCACAAAGCTATACCCCTAAAATTCACAAGGCTAATAAGCCAGCATTTAATGCTGGGCCATCAAATGGCGTTCCGCTGGCGGGCCGATGATGGTTCCCCTCACCAACTAAAACGGCATTGGTGCTTTTTTGTCAGAGTCAAAACTCTCTGGATCCGCGTCTGCTGAGAGAGAGAGAGAGAGAGAGAGAGAGAGAGAGAGAGCAATTAATTAACGGAATTACGAACGAACGAACAGCCTAACGAATATAGGAAAGGACGAACAGACAAACGGAAAGACGAAACTATACACCCCTCGGCATAAACGCTGGGGTATTACGAGTGTAGATCTTGACATTTTATTTAGAATTTTTAAAGATCGTATGTCTATTGTCACGAGAAATACGCCTTTGAAACATTGGAACAACACATGCCCAGACCAGCCTGCGCACCACCGGTCTTAACGGCGCCTTTGTTTATATATAAAACAATAAATAAATACCGTCAGAGTTTCAGACATGTCAGGCCAGACCTGGTCCCGCACTGCCTGCAGACAAAACATGACAGAGAGGATGCCCCCCACCCATCCCCTGGCGGAAATCCCTGGAATTGCACATGAACGGCAAACGCGGATCAAGTCAGGGGGTCCAGGTCCACTGACAATTGCTGTATTTTTGTTTAACGACCCCCCCCCCCCCCCCCAACTGTTCAGGTCATATGAAGACGGAACCACAGCTTTAAGTGTCATCCGATAGACTGGTGACGCAAAGGCAAATTCTAATGTTGTTTTTTAAATCATTTTATGTGTGTGTGTGTGGGGGGGGGGTCCAGTGACTTCTTTCACTTTCCGAAATTCCAGGGGGGTCTAACATATGTTATCCAGGGGGGGGGGGGGGCGTCAAACTTTTTACCAAGGGAGTGGAGTCCAATTGCTGAGTAATAGAACTTGTGATTTGTACTGGACCCCCTGTCCCCGCTCTAGATCCGCGCAATCATCCCGAATTTTAATCGACTACGGCGATTCTCTCTTTGGCTGTTTATTTTCGTCTTTCATCATGTACCCACCTATAGATGCATGTTTTACTCTTTAAAAGTGTGATTCAGCAGGGTCTTTATTTTATAGGTGTGTTAGCATGATAGGTTTCTGTGCTTGGATAAAGGGATACTGTAGATTCTCTTCTTGCAAACCAATATAACGTCAGTATACTTATCTTCTGGACTTGTGAACAATAAAGGCGCTGACCAGCCTTCGCATCCGCACAGTCTGATCAGCGCATTTGTTTTTCGCTCATTTGAAAGTATCATATCTAGACTCTTTGTAGCTAAGGAGACTGGTTTGAGTCTTGCTTTGTCGAAAACACCAAAGACAGATTTATTTTGAGTCGAGGCCTAAATTTATTATTTCGGTCCTTGCTTCTATTCTTATTCCCAGCAGCGTTTTCTTTTGGATGTTTTAAGAAACTCTAAATTTGTTTCAGGCTGAAAATAGTTGGGGGCAGCTAAATCAATTCAAGAGCAGATTAAATATAAACCGAATGCAACTTCCTTAGATTGGTCTAAAATTGTAAATGCTCAACACTGTAGATAAATTGTAGAACGGTTGCAATCATCTAGGTTAAGTATTTTGTCTCCCGATTTCCGTTTATTCTAAATAAAACAATGAAAATTAAGCGACCAGTAACATGAGAATACTCTTTTCTGGTATGCAAATATATGCAGATTAAATTTTAGACGTAATTCACATTTAAATCGAAAAAAAAGTTAGCATTAGTCTCTTAGCTATAGTGCGTACACGTATTTTGCTATTTTACGTACACTGATGTGTCCACAGACTGCTATAGACCGTACAGCAGGAGGGGTTTTTCAACCTAAATATTGATGGAACCATATAGAATCGGGAAGTAAAACTTCGTTGCCAAGTACTTATGGCAATGTAGAAGCCATATGAAGGCGAATATTGATCTTTTCTTAGCAACACGTTCGATACATAAACATATTTCAGGGAGACGAGGCAAAAGTCGTGTAAAATACAAGTGATTGGGCAGGTCA
Organism: Loripinus fragilis; assembly: GCA_964019695.1. NCBI lineage: Eukaryota > Metazoa > Mollusca > Bivalvia > Lucinida > Lucinidae > Loripinus > Loripinus fragilis. The sequence continues at coordinate 365,298 of CAXHUL010000002.1, forward strand.
TTTTGTCAATTTTAGTGCTGATCGATTATTCCTGGCTAACTCTCATAGCCACCGATAAACATCAATGTCTTAACAATGTCATCACTATATCCTTTAAGCCGAATCTTATAAAATATGAAAAATAATAGAAGAAACACCGACCTTGTACATCAACATGTGAGGATTTCCTCGCTTCGGCAATCGCTATATCCGGTGTACGATGCTATACGGTGATATTACTCTTTTTGATTGCTAGGTGCACTACTCTGTACACTCATCGACTGCAACCAACACGCGATGACTGCGCTGTTCGAGTACAGTAGTTCTCTAGCGTGCTTGTATTTAGGGAGCTGGGGAGCACTGGTAATTTTTTCAGGGATTTGGGGAGTAAGCTCATAGTTTTGGGGATTTAGGGAGCAATGCAAAAACGTAAAAAAAAAATCACCTTAAAGGAAAAGCCTTCATTTCGTTTGATTTTTTTTTCAACAAATCTTCGGCTTCTGAGGGAAGCCCCCCAGACCCCCATGACAAAATCTAAATGTATTTACTAGCGTGATACCATGCTAATCTGGCTGATATGGCGAATAATTTTTACTATTGTTGGAAACTATCCTCAAAATTGTTGATTTTTTGGGCGATAATGACATACTTTGGAACACTCAGAATGCGCCAGATCACACCATTTTTATCATTTTTCCGGGGAATCCTTATCTTGTTATCACATCATAGGGTACATATGTCCAACATAACAAGATGATTTGTCGTGTACACGCCCTAGTTTGTATGCTCAAGGTCACAGGCCACGATAACAATTCTTTAAACATTCATAACCATCGGCCTATTATCATATCACTCGAAAAAAGTGTCGCATATGTCCAAGGGTGAGGTCAAAGGCCACTTTGCTGTGGAAAACTTGTTGCCGGAACATAATTTGCGAAGCCTTCGACCAATTATCAAATTTTAGTACTTAGCACAAATGTCCACCATAACAAGAATATGTGCTGTATAAAAGGTCTAATGTAATATGTCTAAAGTCGAGGTCACAGCCATGTTCAAACTGAGAATGTATGTACTATGTATAACTAATACGCAGCTAGGACATGGTTGGTAGGAATTGTATAAGGGTGCCACAAATAGGCATTGAGCTGGTTATAGACCCCTCCCCCAGTGGGAATTTTGTAGCTATGACTTCCTGATACTACGTTTTATAAGCCACACAATGAAATAGATAAGCCTTCTGAGAGTGGCAGCTTTAACGTGTAAGCAATATAAAATATATATAAGCTTTAGGTCTCATGAATTGTTTTCAAGTTTTTACTATCACATGTCTGTGGAAGCCAAAGACCCCTGATGTGTGGCCAGTATGAACCAAAGAGAAATAGTTGGCAGGTCTTATGTAGGGGACTGCTAAACTTTGCTATAAACTAAATATCTTATAAGATGTTGGCCACAAGGTATCAGAGAAGTATTTTAAAGTAAGAAAGACCGCAAGGATCAGGAATCGATACAATCAAGTACCACACCTTAAAGGTCTTTTTTCGATTATAAGCGTATGGAAGCTAATTGTCCTTGGGGCTTGACCAAAATAGTCCCCAGGGGCATGGCAGGCAAGATTTATGAAGGGCACCACTAGATATTGCTAAACATTAACTATTTAAACTGTGGGCCTCACTAAGTTGTAAGTTATTTCCATTCTAAGTTTATTGAATAGACGTGGCCACTTTGGACGCCAGGGGCATGATTGTCAGGATTTATGAAGGGCGCCACTAGATATTGCTAAACATTAATTATTTAAGCTGTGGGCCTCACTAAGTTGTAAATAGACGTGGCCAATTTGGACTCCACTAAACATTACTACAAAGTAAACATGTGGATTTGTTTAGTGGTTTAAGGACCCAGTTATGGCCATGTCGGGATAGTCAGTTAAACTAATCACACTTTTCGTGGTCAAGCTTGACTAAGGGGTTAGTCAATACTTCGTCCACATACCTTTGCTTGTAACTGACACAACCCTTCTTGAATCAGCGGAAGGAGAAGAATGACGGTAGAAAATATTTCATGATCAACACAACGAAAGTATGGGACCAGGCCAGGATCAAACTCATAGCTTTTGGATCGACATTCAGACTCACTACTGATTACCCTTCAGGGCTCGGTTATATATGTATAAGCTGTAGGCATCAAGGTTTCAGAGATTTCAGAGATGTTTTAAAGTTGTCTCAGTAAAAAGTCTATAGGAGCTATTGAAAGGGGCTAAATGGCACGATTTATGATGGAGACCACAATATCTTCTGTGAGTTGTTTGCCATCATGACATGTCTTTTAAAGATTTCCAATCATAAGTCTATAGAAACTTTGTGTTGACATGGCAACCATATGTCCAATACAATCAGACATAAAATCTGTGTAGCCTTTCCCATTATACCAATGTAGTTTGATCACAATGGGCCGACTGACATTAGAAATATACTTCTTCAAAATTGAAATGGATGACGAAGACGACGAAGGCAATACATACGAAAAAGACCAGACCACCTCGCTTGGGTCTTCGGATCATATGAGCTTTAAATTGTAAGTGTAATATACTGCAACTGGAGGAAGACATTTTGAGGCAAAAAATGATGACCTAAAAGGATCAATGTTTAGCGTCTGTTTTGCTAGCTTAAAGATGTATATGGAAAAGCCAAGTCGATGAAATAGAATACTCAATAGCATATAGTTAGCGCAAAGTTATAGAACACAAACCATTACATGAAGTATGTACTTGACAAAATGTCCCCGTACTTGTGTTGGTAATTTCAGGGATATTTTTGTTTACTTCCAGGCAAATATAGGATATTTGGGAAATTTAATTATGGGGATATTTTCCAATTTACTTAAAGGGATATGGGATACTCACCCGTTTATTTCCAGGGATATAGGATACTGGTAGCACCCCCTATGCGAGTGTCAATAACCACACCACAAAACAATTAAGGACTCATCACGAAACACCACACAAGTCTGAGGAAAATCAAGCAGTGGATAAGGAAGTTTGATCAGAATAGAGTCCACTTTATACAATATGCGGTCATCTCTACCTCCTTCAATATCTTAAAAAAGAGCATTCGCGCTACAAGTTATACTCTGTCTAAAGGTCTGGGTCGAGATAAACTTGCCCTATCTTGTACATACAGCTCTTCCTTCTTGATGAAAAACTTAAAATTATTTTAATGATTTTATTGGTATTTCTACTCTGTATTTGCACGGATGTATACTACCGGTAGTATACATCCGTGGTATTTGTATATTTTAGAGGAAAAATAGCAGTATCTCTGAAATTGAACATTGTATCCTATATCACTTGAAGTAGAATGGCATTCGTTCGTGTAAAGCTTCATAGTTTTCAAGTATGTTAATTTAAACCTATGGAAAGAAAAATACATTTTAAGGAGAATTGGCTTACATGTTTGGGGATTTGGGGAGAACCTGAATTAATTTTAAGGATTTAGGGGTAAAGGAAAAATATTTTCAGGTACCTGAGGAAATTTCATTCATGGATTATTTTCACCACGACTCATCCCGATTTAAGACAGATGGTAAAATCGGGTTGCATCGGGATGCGTCGGGATGGAAAAAAAGAAATTCCAGCATCAATACGATGTCTCACGATGCTCCCACGGTGTCTGCACGATTCATCTACGGACCCACTACGACTCATGACGGCAGCGCTACGATTCACCACGGTGGAGCTACGAGTGCTCACGAATGCTCACGATGCCTCCACGATTCGATACGGTGCTAGTACGATTCAAGCCGGTAGCGCTACGGTAGCGTCACGACCTCCCACGAATCTGCACGATTTAGTGGTTGTCATGCGACAGTCCCAGGGGGGGGGGGTACTCTCATTTTTTCTTCATACGTAGGCTCGGGCCAAGCATCTATCGTTCACCACCCCCCCCCCAAAAAAAAAAAACAAAAAAAAAAACACACAACAAAAAACAGGAATTTCAAGAACCCCAAAATATATTTGAAATTTTAGCACCCCCCCCCAAAAAAATACCCCCATTCTGTACCTTGACCTTTAAAAAAGACCAAAAAAATGCATAGAAATGACCCCTAAATATAGTCTAATTTTGTGATGACCCCACAAAAATATCCACAAAATCTTCATACCCAAAAAATATTCATTTTACTGAAAACCTGAAAAAAAAAACTGAACTTCAAAATTTTGACCCCCCAAAAATTACCCACGCCTACCTATGTATGAAAATATCAGTGTACCACCCCCCGGGCGACAGTTTGCAAAAATATTATCATTATCTCTTCAATCTTTTATGAAGTCAGTCATGCCATTAAAAAGAAAAGCTGCGGTAAAATCACAACTTACAGTCACCGGACCCACGGGCTAGGCTCAGTTCTGTCCCAAGTCCAGTGTCATGTCCAGTTGTATCAGATGACGTCTAGTTCAATCTCTGGACATAATCCATGATGCGCTTCACTAAAATTCACTTTTACAAATGATTTTCAGCACTAATACCTCTGTTTTTATACCAGAATTATGTGTCAGTGATAACCCGATTCGATACGAATGCCCACGAACGCCCTCGAATGACCACGAATACTACCACGATACCACTAGGAATGAGCCCGATCCCGCTAGAGTAAAACCGGGGTTCATCGGACGGCAGGGTTCATCGGACAGGTCGTTTTACGTCAGCTTTACAGCTCTTCCGACAGACACTTGTTCAGAAAGAAGTTATCCATTTGTTTTTGCTACCAATCTTCTGTCTGATACTGCACTAAAAATTTGCATAGCGCATGTCATAACGGTGTGATCTCATTGGATGAAAGCCAGCTCCGAAAAAACACGCCTTGTTTTAAAGGGATTTTTACAAAATGGCGCCAAAATAAAACATCGAGATTCGTCACCGGTCTACTTTGACATCCTGTCGGAGGGGGTTTTACAATGAATTTGTGGCTGGAATTGATTTTTTACATGAAAGAAATATTCAATTAGGATAAAAGTGTTTGTTTAATTCATTTATATCCTTCAATTGTTCAGATAAATAGAGCGAAAAAGCTGTCCGATGAACCCCTCAAGTTATCACCGTCGATTTTTTACGGAGGGGTTCATCGGACAGTACAGTTCAACTCCACCTCGAGGTTACAAGCCCCCCTATCTGTCTCTTTTTTCCAAACTACAGGATATACATGTCTTACTACTGCCCTTTAATATACAAGTATGAATATTTGTTGTATTTGAATAGATACAAAGGCATCTTGCGACAAAATATGATAGTAACAGCTAGTGTCCCCAACCGACTTGTCTTGAAAAAAATGCTCTCTCTCTCTCTCTGTCTCTGTCTCTCTCTCTCTCTCTCTCTCTCTCTCAGTGGCAGTCTGGTTCAACCCAGGAAGGCAGAAAAATGTCCCGATAAGAGTGAAAAATTATTAACTGGGACGTACTGAAGCATCAGCTAAAAAAAACAAAACACCCATCTACATGTTTGTATTTCAAGAATAAAGCGATAGCATCATACATGATTGCTATTTATGTGCGTAGAAAGACAAAGATACACATCTTTGAACATAATTATTTTCGCCATAGCCAATATCCTCACAGAATTCCATAGCGAGGTAAGCCTGTATCCCGCTGAATTGTTTAGCCGTGAGTTCCTTATGTCTAAATACACCAGCATTTGTTTTAGCAAGAATATGGTTTTACCATTAAACTGCATTAACCCCCCCCCCCCCCGGTGGCTTTGACTGCCTTCCGTTCTAAGGAAGTGGCTCTGTTGTTGTTGATTCATTGTTTATTGTTGCCCCATTGTTTGTGTGTGTGTGTGGGGGGGGGGTCTGTGTTTAATGCTTGTTTTTATATCCATTACTTTGTGTCATCCAAGCTTTGTAATCAGTTTGATGGTGAGGGGGGGGGAAAGAAAGCTGGTTGCTTTACTTTAATTGTCTTACTGGTGCTTTGTGACTGTTAGTGTTCTGTTGCTCATCCTCGCGGTGCCATGGCTTAATCTGCAGTGTGTGATTGTGGTATTTCCTGGTCATACTCACTTGCTTTATAGAGTAAACTTTCAATCAACGAGTCAAACCATTTTCGAATTCAGACGTGCTACAAACTTCAAACAGTGACCTATAAACCCGTCACAATAAGAGTGAAAAATTATGATTAAGTTATTAAGTGATAATTAAGATATGAGGTCTTCAAAGGACACTTATCACTCTAAATTAATAAGTGTTAATCAGTTACTTTTACCAGGGTTGATTAGTTCTAATGCCACAGCATTAAATTAGCTTTAAACAAATATATTTGTGTTGACCCAACGTTATGTGAAACTGTCATTTTAGCCGATTATGAGTGGTTGCGTTGGGTCCAAACAGTGATGTAATCTAGCCTTCGCATATGGAGAAAATGATTGTTTGGAATACCTGTCGGTTTAAATTGTTGTTTTGAGTATTTGCTACAACAGTATGATGTTTTGTATCATCTGTATTGTGGTGTTTTCCCCTAAATATGACCTGTCCGATGAACCCCAAGGCCTGTCCGATGAACCCCGATGGCTGTCCGATCCACCCCTTTAATACCCTGTGCTTTTAGAACGCTTATTACTCTATCTACATGGGTTTAAACACGCTAGATTTGCCTCCCTTTGACCACATATTGAATACACTTGAATGCGTTGTCAATTGCGGTCATCCAAAGCGACGACAACCGATGATATCCGAATTTGAAGAAGCGATTCTCGAAAAGTGTCCGATGAACCCCGGTTTTACTCTACGGTAGATCTACGACTTAGGCCACGCCCACAATCCAACACGATTCACCCCGACGAGTTTAAACGGTTTAAACTCGTCGTAGCCTTGTCGTGGAGGTTCCCGAATCACCAGGATTCTTCACGAATCACCACGGTACTACTAGGACTTGCGCCGATGTCTGTACGGTGCTACTACGACTCATGCCGATGCATCACGACTTGATAAATCGGGCCTCGAGGTTATAAAACGTGAGTTCATTCTCAGACTCAAAATAAAGCATAATGATTGGCTGCTTGCGGACACGTGTCCGCAATCAGCCAATCATTTCGCTTTATTTTGAGTCTGAGAATGTACTCAAGCTTTATAACCTTGAGGCCGGGATGAGTCGTAGCTCCGTCGTGGCCAAAATCGTGACAGTGTAACTGGGGCTTAAGATATCCATCGAAGCATAACGTACCACTGTAGATCTATCTCCTAATTTTCAAACAAAATCAATATGGCGTCACCATTTTCATGTGCCAGCTTTTCAACATTCAAACCAACTATAGAGTCAGAAGGTAGGCCTTTATATTATTATTTTTCTGTAAATGATTTATCCACAGGGGCGTTGCTAGTCAAAAATTCAAAGTACACACAGTCTCGAAAGCACGAATCCATGGGTGGGGGGGGGGGGGGGGGGTGATCATTTACAAACACCGAATACCCAGATGAGACTGCAAAGTGCGGCGTTTCATCAGGGTCTGCACTGTTTGTCTTGATAAATTAGTTCCAGAGGTCAAAGTTGACCTTCCACCTTTCAGCCAATGTAACTTATATTAGAGTCCCATCAGTATATTAAAACCTAGTTTTCTCAGAAACCAATAGGCCATATGATTTCAAATGGAGATTCCTTAAGTTGAGTGGAGTAAATTTATAATGAATGTTAATGTTCACATGTCTAAGATGGCCGCCATGCCCATTTAAGATAAAAGAGTGTAGGACAAAAGCCCTTTGGACAAAAGCACACTAGGACAAAAGCCCACTGGGACAAAAGCCCACTAGGACAAAAGCCCACTTATATGCATTTTACAGGGATAGGTTTGAACTGAGGGGGGTACTCTCATTTTTTCTTCATACGTAGGCTCCGGCCCAGCATCTACCGTTCACCCCCAAAAAATATCAAGAATTTCAAGCATCCCAAATAAATATTTGAAATTTTAGCAACCCAGAAAGTATCCTCCATTTTGTACCTTCACCTTCAGAAAAGACCCTAAAATGCATTGTATAATCCAATTTTGTGATAACCTCAAAAAATATCCTCAAAATCTTCATTCCCCCCAAAAATATTCAGTTTTCTGAAATCCCCCCAAAATATTGAAATTTAAAATTTTGAGCCCCGAAAATAGGCCGAGCCTACGTATTGTATAATCCAATTTTGTGATAACCTCAAAAAATATCCTCAAAATCTTCATTCCCCCCAAAAATATTCAGTTTTCTGAAATCCCCCCAAAATATTGAAATTTAAAATTTTGAGCCCCGAAAATAGGCCGAGCCTACGTATGCATGAAATATAAGAGAACCCACGGGCGGAAAAACAGACAGACGGACCTAAGATGAAGAATCTCCCTTCTCAAATCTGAAATTTCAAACATCCCTTTTGTTTGGCACCTTTGTTAAAAGTGCATCATATCATCATCATAATCAGATTTTTGATTAACGTGCAGGTGCAGGGGCATCATCCACATCAGTGGGCCCCTTTCCAGGTAACTGGCTAGCTGCACGCATAGCAGATCTCACACCTGATCTCCAGGTGCTCCTTTCTTGAGGGTCAACTGTGGTGAGCTTCCACTCACGGCAGTCTTTCTCTGTCAGTTTCTTCCATGTTTGCTTGGGCCTCCCTGCCCCCCGCTTGCCGTCAATCTGCATATCATATGCTGTTCTGATTGCACCACTCGAACGCGCCACATGCCCAAACCAGCGAAGCCTTCTCTCTCTCAAAATGAGGTTGAGGTCCTCAAGCTGAAGCTTTGCCAGTAGCTCACTTGACCTTACCCTGGCCACATCCTCTGGCTTGATACTGCAGATCTGTCTGATCATGGCCCTATCATTGCGTTGCAAGCGCTGCAGGTTCGTCTTGGTTAGTGGCCAAGTTTCACTGGCATGAAGCATGGCACTCCGCACGCAAGAGCTGTACACATGGCCACGGGTCTTGTAAGAAAGGTGGCGGGATGTGAGAACTGGTAGTAGCTCCCTGAACTTCTTCCAGGCGGTTTTCACACGAGTAGTGACCGCCATTTCACAGCCTCCACCAGCAGAAAGCATGTCACCTAGGTAGCAGAAGGATTTAAGCTACCACCTCAAGCTTATCAGGTCCGACCTCGACTTCACTCTGTGGTCTGCCGTCAATAGGGCGAGCATTTCCCATGCACCGTGCACACCTATAATCAGGATTTGGTTTCAGTCTTTGTAGCCCACTGCATTTCTTATGCACCCAAAGTTTGCAGCCATTGCGGTAGATGCTGTTGTTGCCTACTCCTGTACGACAGACAGCGCATGGGTATTCGCCTGAACTCTGCAAGAGGTCCAGGCCTGTACCACAGATCATGACTTTTGTCTTTCCTGCATTCACCCTCAATCCCTTCTTCTCCATGGCTTCTTTCCATATCAAGAGCCTCCTGACACATTCCTCTAGGGAGTCAGCAATGATGACAAGATCATCTGCATATAGGTCCTCCCAGGGAACACCAGCCAGAAACTCACGTGACAAGGCCTCCAGCACAATGATGAAGAGCAAGGGACTGAGTACGGATCCCTGATGGACCCCGACCTTCACCTCAAACTCTTTGCTGAAACCCTCGCCAACACGAACCCGGCTTCGTGCATTAGCATACATTCCCTGGACTAACCACACAATCCATTCCTCAACGCCTAGCTTTCTCAGGGCCCACCAGATAACCTTCCGAGGGACACGGTCAAATGCTTTCTCTAGGTCCACGAAGGCCATATAAAGCCTCTTGTTCACTGCTAGGTATTTCTCCTGCAGCTGCCGGACCACAAAGATTGCATCTGTAGTGCCTCTTCCTGGGACAAAGCCAAACTGGGAGTCGTCAATAGACACCACCTGTCTTATGAGACAATCGACAATCCTCTCTAGGGTATGTCTCTAGTAACATGCTAATTGTTACTGACAGATCAAAGGGCATTTGGATTATTTAGGCATATGTTTTCCCAATTATAATAGATTGTTTGACCCAAACTGTAAATTGATTTTCTTCAAATATCAATGGCTTTTAACACCTAAATTAAGTTGTTTGTCACAACATACAGGAGAAATGATTATGCCAGTGAAAACACACTGCAGGTGTGACTTACCCTGAATGGAGCAGTCTGATCAGGGTAAACAGTTTTATAAAAGACTAAACCTATTTTTTCCAAAGAAGTGGGTTTTTGTCCACCCTGCCAAATGAAGCAGTGGGCTTTTGTCCAGTGGGATATTGTCAAGTGGGCTTTTGTCCTAGTGGGCTTTTGTCCCAGTGGGCTTTTGTCCGTTCCCCAAGGTAAAAACCCTTTAAATATCTTCTCTGGATCTAAAAGGCCAATGACGTTGGGACTTGGAATGTAGCATTAGGGATGTGTGCCCTACCAGGTATGCACAAATGATGAATCTGGGTTGGCCTTGACCTTTTTTACAGCATTTACATTTGATTTCTAATGGATTTATATTGGAAAAATCTTGAAATATTCATCTTTCTATGGGAGCACAGTGGCTCAGTGGTAGAGTGCTTGAAATATAGACGGAGGGGCCGCAGGTTCAAGCCTCACCTGCGTCACTGCGTTGTATCCTAGAGCAAGCCACATTAATCCTACCTTAGTACTGGTTCAACCCAGGAAAACCCATCCCTTTATAGCTTAAAGATTGTTGATGGGAGGTAAAGAATCAAATCAAACAAACACAGAAATCATCTTTCTATAACTGTTTAAGCGGAAATCATGTATATATATATATATATATATATATATATATATATATATATATATATATATATATATATATATATATATATATATATATATATATATATATATATATATATATATATATATATATATATATATATATATATATATATATATATATATATATATATGTATTTAGGTCATTTGACCGAAATGGCCACCATGCCCATATATAGTCAAACAAAACAAGTTTAAATAATAAGCCTAAGTTGACCTTGACTTATTTTAACATTATTAAGGAGATCAGGTGAGCGCTTAAGGACCTTCAGGTCCTCTAGTTTTTATCATGATAACCTGAGTACAGTGACAAAAGACATGACTGCCAGGGAGTGTGGCAAGTTTTCCATGGTATGTACAGTAAAACCTGTTTTAAGCGGCCACTCAAAAAAGACTCAAAAATGGTTTTCAAGATCAATTATCGCTCTATAATGCAGGTAAAAAGCATTGCAGAATGCTCTAAGAAAGCATTCTGTAATACTTTCGAACTGCATTTAGCTACCATCTGTCTTTAAGACCTTTGTTTTGTCTATTTTGAAGTGGCCGCTTAAGACAGGTTTTACTGTACCTACAATAAAACCGTAGAATCATCTTCAACTCTGAAACCGTAGGTCAGAATTTGAAATTTTGAGGTAAATGATTATGAGGTGACCCAGGGCTAAAATTTTAGATTTTTAAGCACTTGCTAAAAATAGCAGGTGGCTATTTTTCTCACATGCTAAAGGCCCTGATGAACTTGCTTATTCACTGAAAATGAAGTTATAACTATTTCATCAGTTACATCACAAATTAGAAAATTGGACAAATTCAAATAGCATTCAGGTAAACATACACCATATAGATTGATTGACAATAACACAGGTGGTAATGTCGTAAGGGGCAATCTAACGGTTATGCAAATGAAATCTTTACGAGATCATCCGGACATGAGCTACGGGAGCAATAAACAATGGAATCAGCTATGTGAGTAGTCCTATTTAACTGTTTTTACCGTTTTGGAGCCTAATATAAGGAAACGGAGAATGCTATTCCCAATAATGTCCATTTCTGTACAAGAGGTAAAAGAATCTGATGTAAGAAAGTTTACATCTAACTAATGATATACTTTCTCCTGAGTAAGGTGTACACATACTATCAACTTAGTGGTTGCTAATGAAGGTGTTATGTTCAATAAATGTTCTTAAATGCTTTTTTATTGTAAAAAAAAATCATATCCTTTCCAACTTATTTTCAAGCATAAGCCATATACACCATCTTCTTGACGTCACTTTGTGTTTGCGACGATTTTTTGGTGCCCATTACCCCTTACGACATTGGTTGCCCCTAACGGTACAATTGCCCCTTACAAGACGAATGAAATTGGATAGTTCAAAGAGAAAAATAGAACAGATAAGTTTTAGAAAATATTTTTGTTGTAATGCAGGACGTGTCACTGATACAAATTCAATTTATCCTCGTCATGTGAAAACCTGCTTAATGTCAATTGCGACCAACAAAGGCGCAGATCAGCCTGCCTGCGCAGTCTGAACATTATCCATTATTATGCTTCTTTGATAGCAGGATATCTACTGATGTTAAAGCCAGCCTAATTATGCTAAAACTAGAATGTCAATGATGCAGCTTTTTTCTGTGGCTGAGGAGGCTGGTTTGAATTTTACCTGGTCGGCCTTGAAATCCCTAAGACGCATTTTCTCATGGTATGGCTCAATTCCAAGTTATATTGAGGAGCGCAGTGACTAATTGTCGAGCTCGAGAGGTTGCGGGTTCGAGTCTCAGCAAAGGCACTGTGTTGTGGCTTCAAACAACTACTTGATTCATTGCTTGGTACTGGTTCAATCCAATTATGAGATCAAGGAAGTTTTGAATAGTATTATAATTGTGCGTGTGAGGTATGGGGGAGGGGTTTGCCATTGAATGGGGATGTTTGGTCATTTTAGGCTCTCATTAAGGTTAAGGTAATATAGGAATACGTGTGTGTACGTGTGTGTGTGTGCGGTGGGGTGCTTGCTAGAAGTGTTTAGTTGAGGGGAAACAAATACTGTAGACAGAAACTTTTGAATATAGCCCCCCTCCACCACCCCAACAAATGTGCATGTTTTCACTGGGTGATTTTCTTTATTTATTCTTTTTTTTTGCTGACGGGAGGGGTGTGTGGGTTGCTACTAAATGGGATATTTTTTTTGGGGGGGGGGGGAGGCATGTTTGATACATATATCTTGAGGAAGGGGTGTGGAGCGAAGTAGTCAGTTGATTGTAAGCCGACCTGATAATTTAGCCAGAAAACAATGAACATAGACGCCCCCCCTCACACACCTTCCAATGGAAGTGTGGGTTATTATCGGGTGGTGGTGTATCCCAAGCGCTTTCCCTACGTAACCTGGTATTTTAACATGCAAGGATTTGAAAAGAGCTAAAAAAAATGCAATTGCAGCGGATCTGAGTGCACCACCACAACCAAACTCTTTCCTATACCCCAACTATTCTGCTAGCACTTGGCTAGGGCTACAGTTTTGTTTATATTTTCCCCCCGGTCTGCTTAAACATCACCTCATACATCTAGGAGCTGCTGTGGTGTAGCGGATGAACGGAGGGGGGGGGGGGGGGGGGGATCCCCGGCTTCACCAGTTTGTCCGATGAGAATTTATGCCTGGGTCCAGTCTCATTATGACCGTAGTTGTTGGTGGGACGTTTTAAACATTGCGCATACATCTATCAAAGGGACGTGTGTTGTTGTTTTGTTATAAGAAGGACATCATGCTGTCCCTTTCTGACAAGATCAGGCAAATGTTTTAATTTTTTTAGAAACGTTCAATTCTACTTCAATCTAGATTCGGGAGAGCAGTGGTTCAGTGGTAGAGTGCTTGACTTGAGACCGAGGGGCCGCGGGTTCGAGCCTCACCTTGGGGGGGGGGAGATCCCCGGCTTCACCAGTTTGTCCGATGAGAATTTATGCCTGGGTCCAGTCTCATTATGACCGTAGTTGTTGGTGGGACATTTTAAACATTGCGCATACATCTATCAAAGGGACGTGTGTTGTTGTTTTGTTATAAGAAGGACATCATGCTGTCCCTTTCTGACAAGATCAGGCAAATGTTTTAATGTTTTTAGAAACGTTCAATTCTACTTCAATCTAGATTCGGGAGAGCAGTGGTTCAGTGGTAGAGTGCTTGACTTGAGACCGAGGGGCCGCGGGTTCGAGCCTCACCTGCGTCACTGTGTTGTGTTCTTTGAGCAAGACACATTTATCCTAACTTAGTACTGGTTCAACCCAGGAAGACCCGTCCCTGTTTAAGTGAAAGATTGTTGATGGGACGTAAAGAATCAAATCAAACAAAATCAAACAAAAATCAAGCTTGATTCCTGTATTAATACTCCTTATTTCGAACAAATTGCCCTTTTGGTATGCGCGAGGTCTTTGTCCCCGCTGAGTCAACCATCCAAATATGTTTGAAAGCAACTCGCCCTCGCCGTCTAATGTGTCATCCTTAAGCCTTCGACCATGAATGCAGTACTTTTTTTCAAAGTGTAAACGTGCTGAATTATTAAGGAATGGATAGAAGTGCTCTTTGAATCAAAAAGTGTAATATCTTCTTTCTACGCATGAGTACGAAAAATGCTTAGATATGTTACGTTTGTCATTGAAAAGTTGAAACATGTCTTTCAGTTCAGTTTTAGATGCTTCTCTCCCCCACCTCTCCATTGATCCAAGATAGCATTCGAACAATGAAATGTCGCTACATACATACACAACATATGTGAAACACATCTTAGGTCACACGTCGCATATCTTAGCATTGTTCGTACGCATGCGCAGAAAGATGTTTACCGTTTGGATTTAACGGGCCCACCTATCCTTAAAATTTAGTGCATCTTACTCTTCAAAAAAAATCAATGCATTCACTCAGTTTGGTCGAAAATGGGTGCCCAGTTTGAAGATGGAAACTGAGAAATAAAGGGGAGGTGGTTATTAAATCTGAGTTATCATGACTTTTGTAAATGTGAGTTGCTTTAAGGGAAGAAATTTAAAATTTTCCTTTCTTCAATAAGTCACGCCTCCTGGTGGCCATGTTTTTGACAGGTCATAATATTTGTTTATAGTGTTTTCGCTATTTTGTAGAGGGTGAATTAGTGTTAATTTTTTCAAATTCTGATATTTATTTCAAAGAAGATGTTTTAAGATTCTTATATAGGTAAAGAAGCACCTGGTTGCCATGTCTTTGATGTGTAACGTTTTCGCTAGTTTGGAACCAGATTATTCAGTAATCAATTCTTCTAAATTATTTTTAATTCTGATCACATGGTTGCTCTCGTAATGGTTTCAAACCATGTGGTACTACTGTCCTAATTTACTCTTCTTTAAACAAAGAACAACAGAAACAGTCTCAAAAGCATTTAATTCTTTGCCGAAGGCTTTAAAGATGAGATGATTTAATTTAAAGTGCATATCATGAGGATATCAATGGGGTTTACTTATTAACGAAGTATGGCCCTAAAATTTAACGGTTAGCGAATTTAAGGGTAAATTTAACCAATAGCGGAATGAGAGCTTCTAGTGGTTAGCGAATTAAGGCATAAAATATAATGATAAGCGATTTGGGGGCAAAGAAATACCGAATAGCACAGTGGCGCATTTAATCAGTTAACGAACTTGATGGAAAA
Organism: Loripinus fragilis; assembly: GCA_964019695.1. Taxonomy (NCBI): domain Eukaryota; kingdom Metazoa; phylum Mollusca; class Bivalvia; order Lucinida; family Lucinidae; genus Loripinus; species Loripinus fragilis. Next base: position 380,679 of record CAXHUL010000002.1, read on the forward strand.
AGGCTTTTCTGCAATGCCTCCAGACAGGCAGCTGAATTTTGGCCCTAAAATTTACTGATTTCTGGGGCCAAAATTTAACTGATTAGCGATTGGGGGGCCTCGATTTTACTAGTTGGCGATTTGTGGGCATAACTTTACAAATTAGCGATTTATGGGGTCCAAATTTTACTGTTTAGCGATTTCAAAGGTACCCCATTGAGACCTTCTATCATGTATGGATAATGTGCAAGCACTAGACCAAGAATTTTCTAGCAGACACTTAAGAGTAATCCGTTGTCTATCAGATGAAGGGCATTTACCATACTGGCTCGTATGGGTTAACTGACTCGTAAGGGGGAGTCAATGTCGTAAGTGTTGATTTTTTTTCTATTTAGTCTATGTCAACATTTTAAACCCGATTTTGACTAAACACTAATAAAGCATAAAAGAAAATTCATGTAAAAGTATATTTGTGTCACTAAACCTGCCAGTAAACATGTTAAAAAGCCCCTAAACCATGTTTATTTAAGATCAAAACTAAAAAATCAACACACCCTCGTTCAGGAGAACTTGATTTTTAGACTAACTACTCGGTTTTCCACTTCCGCTATTGCTTCCCATTACACAAAAATGATAACTATTGGGAATAGCATTGCCTAATTTCTGAATATTAATCTGCAAACATTGAAATAAATGTAGAAATCGCTAACTTACATGTTTTGCTCGTTTTATTTTCATCCCGTCACTCATATCTGGACGCTCTCGTAAGGCGACCGTTTGCATAACTTTTGATCGCCCCTTACAACATTACCACCTGTGAATAACTATTTATCATTTTCATCTTTCTGAACCAATATTTAGGTTTCTTTGCAAACAGTGTGGATCCTGATCAGGATCTACTCTATTTGCCATACTACTTATGCTGTGTTACATAGTTTGGTTAATAAGAAAATGACTTATTTTCACTTGCTAAAATTAGCAAGTGATGGCAATTTCTACTTGCTTTTTGGAGAAAACTACTAGCATTTAGCAAGTTAGCAAGTGCTAAATTTGACCCATGACCCTCTACAAAAGTTGTCAAACAAATTTCTTCCCTCAAAAGACATGGCTGCCAGGAGCATACAGGCCCCAGATAAGAGAGTGTAATTAACAGAATATTATTATCCCCACGCTTTTTAAAAAAGCGATGGGAATATTGCAATCGCCTCCGTCCGTCTGTCGGTTCGTCCAACCGTCACGCTATCTCCTCCTAAACCATTGGACGAAATCCAACCAAATTTGGTGTGCGTGTTGCCCACATGAATGGGGTGTGCAATGACACATTATATTTTCAGGCCCGCTCCCTAGGGCCCTGGGGAGGGTCAAAAAGGTCAAATATTATTAAATATAATTAAATTTCAATTACAAAGTCAATTTCAAAGTTTTTTTTAAACCAAACTTGGTGTGTCTACTCACAAATGAAATAAATAAAACATATCAGACAGGATTTTGATTCGGTCGCCTGGGTCATGCCCCAGGGGTGGGACTTGCGGATACTGTGGGGGTTGGGGGTCAATTTATTTTCCGAAATTCAACCAGAGTTGGTGTGTGAGTTACTTACATGAATGGCACATAGGAATGGCATAATTTTTGGGTCCCCGCTCCCCTGGGGCCTTGGGGAGGGACCAAAAGGTCAAATATCATTAAATCTCAATTACTAAGTCGATTACAAAGACTTTTTATACCAAAATTTGTGTGTCTTCTCACAATTGAACGATATAAAACATATCTGACGGGATTTTCATTTGACCGCCTGGGTCATGCCCGAGGGGTGGGACTTTGGGGTAGTGTGGGGGTTGGGAGGTCAACATTTTTTTTTTCTGAAATTCAACAAGAGTTGGTATGTGAGTTACTTACATGAATGGCACATGCAACCGCACAATTTTTTGGGTTCCCCCGCCCCCTGGGGCCTTTGGAAGGAGTCAAAGGTCAAATATCATTACATCTCAATTACTAAGTCAATTCATTTTTTTTTAAACCAAACTTTGTGTGTCTTTTCACAAATGAAGGATATAGAACATATTAGACGTGATTTTCATTGGGCTCCCTGGGTCATGCCCAAGGGTTTGGGACTTGGGGGTACTGGGGGTCAAAAAATTAATTTTCTTAGCAAACATGGTCATGGGGCATATTAAATTAAAGGGGATGAACAGTAGTCCGGGATACACTCAATATTTTACCCTACAATCAAACAAGTGACCTTGGGATGGGTCAAAGGGTCAATTACCATTAGATTTCTTCAAGAGTGTGGGGATTTGCGATGGCGCGCCATCTAATGTGTTCTAGTTATACCCCAGGTACGAAGTATATAGGGGGTATATAGTTTTTGCCTTTTCTGTAATTATGTTTGTTTGTCTGTCTGTTGGTTTGTCTGTCTGTCTGTAAACTTTTATTTCTGTCAAAGATTTCTCAGCAACTACTTGGGTTAGGATTCTGAAATTTGGTACAAAGCTTGATAGTGATGAGTTGTATTGTGTAGCAAAAAAACAGCCACATATTGCTTATCAGTCCCTTTATTTCTTCATTTTTCTTTCTCTCAAATGGAAATTTCTGTCACAGATTTCTCAGCTCCAATGGGAGCCAGTGTTTTAAAATTTTGTGTACACCTTCAGGTAGGCAAAGTGTACTGTGTAAGTGGAAATTAAGATGCTAATCCTCATTTTGCCTTCTTTTTTCAATTTTTCATTTTTTCCTTCTTTCACTCTTATATAATACATATGGACATTTTTTCTGTCAAAGATTTCTCAGCAACTACTTGAGTTAGGATTCTGAAATTTGGTACAAAGCTTGATAGTGATGAGTTGTATTGTGTAACAAAAACAGCTACATATTGCATATCAGTCCCTTTATTTATTCATTTTTCTTTCTCTCCAATGAAAATTTCTGTCAAAGATTTCTCGGTTCCTATTGGAGCCAGTGTTTTCAAATTTTGTGTAAACCTTCAGGTAGGCTAAGTGTATTGTGTAAATGAAAATAAAGATGCTAAAGCTCATTTTGCCTTCTTTTTCAATTTTTCCTTCTTTCACTCCTATATAACACATATGGACGTTTTTCGTCAGAGATTTCTCAGCAACTACTCGATTTAGGATTATGAAATTTTGTGTGCACTTTCAGGTAGGCAAAGTGTATTGTGTAAATGAAAATTAAGGTGCTTATCCTTATTTTGTCTTTTTTTCAAATTTTCAATTTTTCCTTCTGTCACTCTTATATAACACATATGGACATTTTTCATTAAAGTTTTCTCAGAAACTACTTGATTTAGGATTATGAAATCTTTGACCATTTTGTCTTTTCTCTGAAAGTGTTACAACCTCTGATGGCTACCGCCGGGGTATGTGAGCTTTGCTCACTTCTTGCTATATTTGTTCGTATTTTTCAACCAAAGCATATGCTGTAGGTATTCAAAAGAACGCTCTTACAGCGAATCCAGGGAGAGACCCATACAAACCATTATGAAAGTTTCTTCCAAATCTCTTAATTGTCTTTCAATATTCTTTTCAAATTCAATGGTGATTGGTTTACAAAACAAGTGTAATAAGTACTTCACATGTGACCATACAAGGAACCTGTTGGAAATGAAAATATTTGTCCAGGTTCTATTGTGAAGAGATTATGAACATAGATTTTGATGAAGATAAGAGGAAACTACCAACAAAATCATTTCTCAAATACTCAGGGAGTTATCAACCTACCCCTAGCCTAACCAAACTTCATTGTCATATCAACACCTTGTGATAAGTTAAAGAAACACATATTAAAATATTTTCTATGCTTGCCAATATTCTTTATCACATGACGTCGCGTCTGGGAGTGAAATAACGCCATGCAATAAAATCGATAAACCACTAGTGGTTTATAGATTTACGGGAACATAACAACTTTGCGTACATAATGACAAAATTATAGCGTTTTTACGGCAGAAATGAGATTTCAAAGTAATCTTAATGTCATATGATAAATAGTATCTAACATTCTTGCTCTTGTATTATTAAATTTATTAAACTCGTTGCGAAAAAAGAGATAAAATGCTCGGCAAGCCTCGCATTTTATCTCTTTTCCCCAACTCGTTTGATAAATTCAATAAAACATGAGAACTCATGTAAGATCCTCCATATATTATTTCAGATATGGATATGTCTCTGCAACATCTGGAACTTTCATGGTAAGTTGGTCTAATATTGGTAAATTAACCCTATACTCCATAATAGACATTTTTCAGTTCCACCTTACATTACGATTTGTCCGTCAACGGAGACTTACTTTGGACTTTATTTAAGAGGGGAGATGTCAGCAGTAACTGGAATCTATCTTTTTCGTCTGCTACTAAATATTATATTTTTTGCTCTGAGATCTTTTATAACCTTAACAAACAGTGCATACCATGAAGAAATGCCGCATGATGGCATTTCACCAGTTTGCAAGTGTAAAAACATGTACCGAATAATATATTTCACAAATGAAATGCAGCCGAATAACTTTTTTAAAGTTATTTCTTGTTCCATACATGTATGCATTCAATTGTTGTAACTTGTGAGTAGGTAAATTCGATGTTTCTGCGTCCAATATGATTATTTTGGGCGTCAATATTTCATCAAGCTCAGGTTAATGGACAGTGGAAACGTATAAGGCGTTCGCAACTTGTGCAAGCCGATATAACTGGAACACAGTAATTGAAAATCATTCAAATGCAAAGGAGATATGAAGCCGACATGGAATTCAAGCATGAAACGTCCGTTAACTTGTTTGATCATTCATGTACCGAACTAGTAGGCAATTTGGATTCCCCCTTGACCCTTAAGAGGACTTGAATTTATGCACTGGTCATTTCTTGCCGGAGAACAACGGGGACTTTGACTTTTTGTTAAAACCATGGCAGTTTTCTCCACCATCTGTCATGTTTTACTTTATACAGCATTATTTGCCTATGTATATCAAATGAGGCACTTTTGGACAAAAATCTAGTTTCCTATGTTTCAGAATCTACGAAACCATTAGGCGTACTGGGAAATTGCTAATGTTAAGTTAAATCAGTGGATTCAGGGGGTTTGCTTGAAACTCCCTCCCCCTCACTTTTTTTAAATATCCTATGAAAATGAAGTGAGACCAAATGATATCATTTTCATGGGATATTTACGAAAAATGAGATAAAATCAGAAAAAACGAACCCCATGCCTTTATATATATGAACATCCTTTCCAGAAATCCTGGATATGCCCCTGTAAATACACCAAAAGTCAATATAGTCCAACTCAGGCGATTCTAGTAATTCTAGCGTCATTATACTCGTAACTATTTTTCCACTAGTGTCGACTGTTGTCATCTATTGATGAGTCACATTTGCAAAATAAGTTGGAACAAGATCAGTCCTGACAAAATATCGGGCTTCATCCAAATCAAAAATGTTTAGCACTGTATTCCCCAAGGATCTTTTTTAATTAGTTAATTTAAAAAAAAAAGGAAAGATAAAAGAAACTGCAGACAATGAATAGGCATGCAAAATTACTCATCATGCATATAGATAATTGTTGAGTCGATTTGGGTGAACTTTATATGATATTGACTGTTCATGGTAGTGATCATACAAAATCAAAATGCATCAAATGACTACAGGAGGGACAGGCAGATTGGCTTAATCACGTATGTGATTAAGCTGCATCCTATCATATCTAGCTCCTTATATTCAATATACTGAAGGAGTTCACCAATCTATTATAATTATTATTAATCATTATTTCCCACCTCCCGAAAAATGCTAAAACTATTTAATTCAATACACACTTAGTTGAGGACCCTTAGACATTCAGAAGGAGTAAAATACAAAAAGACAATTAGTATAGCTTTTTACCTCATGGTATTAGTTTGGTGAAGTGGGTTGGGGGTGGAACCACAGTTTTTCATGACATGCTTGACTTAGCGGTTTAACAGTACTTCATGCACAACCTACGCTAGAAACTGACAACAACCCTTATTGTACCAGCAGAACTCAGTTTTGATCGATAAAAAATTCCTAGGAGTAGAGCAATAAGGAACCCTTGATATAATGTAGCTCAATGCAAGGGTAGAGGGTGTGTCTTCTGGCAAAGTATTTGCTACCATGTTGCTGCATACACCATAATGTGAGAAGTTGATTTTTGGCCAACCCCCACAGCCAAGTCCACAAAAACGGTTGGACCTAGGCACACAAACTAATAAAGCTTCATATGTTTCAATATCTATTGCACCTCTGCCTGCATACTAAAATAGGCAAACAATAATTGCAATCTGACTTAGTTATTGCGAAATTATTTCATGATCTAAATCCAAAACAGTGTGGGACCTGGTTAGGAGCATCTCCAGCTCATACTCATTTACTATCCAATGATGTAAACCATGTTTCAAGGTCACCAGTCTTGTGGTTCATGTTAAGAAGATATAAAGGGTATTCACTACCTTTAAAAATAGTGAGTATATGATCAGAAAATACCACAATCACAAACAGTAGACAATCCCATGGCACCACGAGGAAGAGTCACACAACCATCAAGATATACCAGGAAGACAAACTAAGCAAATCAACCAGCTTTCTCTTCCCCATCAAGATGATTGCAAAACTAGAATGGTCATAAAGTAACGTACACCAAAACAAAGAACAATTACAGACTCACACAATGGGAGTAACAATAAACAAAAAGTCAACAACAACAGAACCAGTTCTTTAGAACCGACAGCAGCCTAAGGCACTGGTGACCTTAAATGCATTTTACTGGTACCAAATCTTTGCCCTAGATTCTGCTGTTGTTGAAGTACAAGAAAAGTCCAGCTCGCATGGAAGCCTTATACACATATCAGACTGTTCCATATGAATTTCGACTTCAATCTGATCAAAATTCCAAACTGAGTCCTCTTGCACGAAAGCATCCGAATAAGAGTGTGCAAAGGAAAGTGATTCTCCTTTATTTCTGCAGTCAGACTCAATAGATTGAATATAATTTTGGTTTCTAGTGCTGAAGTGGAGGTTGAAATCTTTCTCTGTAACATAGTCAAACTGTTGCATGAGTTGCAGTCTGTTCGTGATTCATTATGTTTACTTCTATCATAAAAGTAGTCCAGAGTCCATTTAAATATAATCAGCAGACATAAAAAACATACTACATTAAATCAGCACTTTAACAGAAAATATTAGTTTGCTGAAAGCACTTCATATGATTTCCTAACAAGAAATTAACGGAGTCGCAAGTTACAAGTTAATGAAATTGTTAAACGTTTCTGATTTACACTGCTGAGATCGCCCCTCTTAAATAACGTAAGTCTAAGGTGTGCAACACCTTACAAATCCTAAGGTCCGGGGTAACTGAAAAATGTCTAATAGCGCCTTTTGTCACCTTTGAAATATCATGTATACTGAACAAAAGTGAAAACGCTACACTACAATTATCTATATTTTCTGAGAAAGTATTGGACAAAAAGGATTTACTAAAGCTAAATAGTGTTTCCCAAACATCCAGCAAACGATTCGTCGAAATTCCACCAATTTGTCTCGTTTGATGTCTGAGTTATGCGCCTTTAAATGTTTAAAGCTTTATTTACTGAATTTTGCTATTGCGCACATGCAAATTAAAATTGTTATGCTTATCAAAAATGGTCATAATTGTGTTGCATAAAACACAAGAAAGCTGATTAATCGCTTGAAACAATCTCAGAAATCAATTTCGAATTTATCAAGTTGTAAAAAATTGAAAATTGTCTCCCTTTGACAAAAACAAATAGGGAATATTAAATGTTTAGTAGTCTTCGACGTATCACGATTATCGATACTTTTCTTTTGCCAAATCAGGTAGACCTCTCAGCACATTGTTTCTACCATTTCTCGACTAGTAGTGTCCTCATACTAAGATGCAATAACACATTGATTTTCCTATGGAGATTTCAGTGTTAAAATTTCTAACTGGGCAATTTGATGGGAAATTCGCTTTTTAAGATTGCTTTTCTAAACAATCAAACACAAACCTGAGATAAGTCCTTCACATTTCTGGTTGTCACTTGTCTAGACTACCATTTCGTGCAGTCGGATCGCGTAGGTAGTGGATTTCTAAAGGCCTAAACTGTGTGAGATTTCTGTTCAAATTTGCAACCTGAAAAATTGGACCCCTGTCACATTTAAATGGCTTTCATGTGTTTCCTCGTGACAACATCCGTGTAACTTTTACTGTTATACATTACCCAGTATTTGAACATTAAGATACACTTTCACTTGCATTCTTGGTTTGCATAACTGTGTATATAGATGGCAAACAATTCAGGTGTAACGTTTTCACTTTTGTTCAGTATATTTGAAAGTTTTTGGAAAATGGAGCATTTGCTCTTTAATTCCTACTTTTCTGTTGAGCTTCTTATATTTTCTAAGAAATGCCTTCTATCCCTTCTAACTTGGATGTCATATGACAGTCTGCATGCCTGGGTTTAAACCCAATCACGGTTTCTAGCTATGGTTTCCTCTTTAATTGCACGACGGTAGGTCAGGCCTCTGACTCAATGACGGCTCTGATGTAAATCTTTAATCAGTTAGTTGGTGCCTGATGCTTTTCTGAAGCTGTGCCCAACGTGGCTCAACTTGAGGTTTTCTTTACCTCAGACTATCTGTGAGTCGTGAGCCCTTTTCTTTGTTTCATAATAGTGTGTTAATTTGATTAGAGTAATTTCTCCGTGATGATACATTGTAATAGTTAGAAGGCGTCCATGCGAGCTGAACATTTTTTGTACTTCAACAACAGCAGAATCTAGGGCGAAGATACGGTACCTGTAAAATGCATTTAAGACCCCCGGTGGCTTAGGCTGCTGTCCGTTTTGAGGCAGTGGTTCTGTTGTTGTTTATTCATTGATTTTACTCCCATTGTGAGAGTCTTAACTGTTGTATGTTTTGTTGTACTTACTTTATGACCATTCTAGTTTTGCAATCATCTTGATGGGGAAGAGAGAGCTGGTTGCTTTGCTTGGTTTGTCTTCCTGGTGTCTCGTAACGGTTGTATGGCTCTTCCTTGCGGTCCCATGGGTTTGTCTGCAGTTTGTGATTGTGTTACTTCTTCGTCATACTCACTATTTTTTAAGGGAGCGCAGTGGCTCAGTGGTAGAGTGCTTGACTCGAGACCGAGGGGCCGCGGGTTAGAGCCTCACCGGCGTCACTGCGTTGTGGTCCTTGAGCATGGTACATTTATCCTAGCTTAGTACTGGTTCAACTCGGGAAGACCCGTCCCTGTTTAACTGAAAGATTGTTGATGGAACGAAAAGAATCAAATCAAACAAAACAAAAACTATTTTTCAATCAAAAGTGTTGTTTACGTAATAAAAATATAGGAATTTTCCTCTCTCTTCGCTGCATGGGGTATAGGAATGAAATAAGATAAATTACTGTTGTCAGTTACAAGCTCAAGTATGTGCACGAAGTACTTGTTAATCACTTGTTCAAGCTACCCCAGGAAAAATTATGGTTAGGTGAGCTGACCGTCATGCCATGACCATATGTATAGCTGTTGCATGGGACATAAAGCAACACAAACAAACAAATCATTCAACTCATTGTTATATCTATTGTACTTGGAAAAGCCCTGGCACTCTCTCTACTTTTTTATGCCGATAGTCCCCACTTTTCCATTTTATTCCTCCTTTTTTCCCTACTTTGTGGAATGGTTCTTGAAAGCCTATATTACATGCCTCCAGATAAGAGTGCGTAACTGAAAATTACTTTTTAAATTTCTCAACCAAAACATATGTTGTGGGTACTCAAAAGAACCGTCTCAATGAGATGGTTCTTTTGAGCACCCAAAACACGTTAAAGGATCATTGACACTTGCTATGGGTAAATGCCTATGGTTTTCAGTAAAAATAAAAGTTTGTCAATTGTCCCTTGCTTCACCTTGAAGCTACCCTGACCTGAGTACTTTATGGCTGTGAAATCCGTTTTCGATATTAAATGCTTCAAAGATGTAAAATTTTGGGTAGAACAAACAGTTTTACATTAAGATATATAGAAATCCGAAAGCATTTTTTAAAATATCATTCCCCCCCGTGTGCCAGCAAAAGCTTTTGCATGTATATGTGTTACCATATTTTACACATTGTATGAAAGTGGCTTGCTGGCACAAGGGGGGGAAAGATGTTCAGCAGCCCAAAAACACAGGGCCTAAGCCCATAAAATGCCTTTTCTACCAAATAAGAAATTAATGGCAGTAATGAAATTCTCTAGAACCAACCTCCTAAATTGCTTTGTATTCTGTGCTAGTTTAACAGGCAGGAATCACACGGAAATCCGCGGCTAGCCTTTGTCGCGGATTTTCATGACATTGAACTTTTTGGAAGGTAGCGGATTTCCGTCACTTTAAAAAATGCTAAATATATCCCATTGGGGAGCAGTTATTGTTTGTACTTTATCAGCGTCACGGAAATCCGCGACATTCTTTGTTAATATAAGTTTGTACACGCATGGTATTTATTGTATCGTCGTCAACCTTAGCTCAACTTGAGGTTTGCTTTAGCTCTGACATCTGTGAGAAATGAGCCCTTTTCTTTGTTTCATTTTAATGTGTTATTATGCCTCCCCCTGGAAAGGTCGGGTGATATATTGTTTTTCCCCTAACGTCTGTCTGTCTGTCTGTCTGTCTGTCTGTCTGTCTGTCTGTCACAAAATCCTGTCCGCTCTATAACTTGATTACCGTTAGAGATATTTCAACGAAACTTCATACATTTGTAAAGCACATTCAGACGACGTGTCATGCACAAGAACCATAACTCTTGTATGTTTATTTATCAAGTTATTCCCTTGTAACATAAATATGGGCATTTTGTCCACTCTGTAAGTTGGCATTGTTAAAACTTCATACACTTCTAGAGCACAATGAGGCCATGCGTCATGTACAAGAACGATAACTCTGCTTTGGATGCTTTTGAGTTATTTCCCTTTGATCAGTTGCAATGCTATTTCGTGTCCCCTCTATAACTTGGTAATGCGCATTCAGATGATGTGTAATTCACAAGAACCACAACACTTACATGTATATTTTCCAATTATTCCTCTTGTAACACATTTTTGTGATTTTTTGAGTCCAAAAAGGGGGAGACCTTTTTTTGTAGAAAAACAATTCTAGTTTCTCTGTAGTGATATATTGCATTAGTTATGAAGCCTAAATGCGAGCTAAACAGTTTTGCGTTTTACCAACAACAAAATCTAAAGTGAAGAATTGGCGGCTATAAAATGCATTTAAGTCCCGCATAGCTTAGGCTGATGTCCGTTCTAAAACAAAAACAATAAGTGAGTATCCTCAGGAAATACCGCAATCACAAACTGCAGACAAACCCGTGGCATCGTGAGGAAGAGCCACATAGTCAGGAAAAAAAATCAGAAAAAGACGCTTATTTAAGAAGGTACAGGCATTTTGTGAAGAAAAGGTTTTGAGATGCTTATGAAGGGTATTTCGGTATGCTGAATCCAAAAACCAATGTTGGCAAGCTGGCGTCTTCACTATCTAATTTGCATATTTCCATGATGGCCGCCAAATTGAAGAAAAATCTATAAAATCTGTAGAGTAACATGTTAAGGATGCCAAACTGGTACAAATCAATCCAAAAGCATCTTCTCATGATTGGGGACCTTCACTGACATCAATTTATGCATTTAGAATTAAAAATATGACCAAGAGGTAATCAAGGGAGATAACTTGAGCAAAAAATATTGCTTCCGATTTAGTTAAGGTTTTTTCATGATAGTTCATGCATATTATCTGGCCCAAATGTGTCAGGAATGATTTTATTAAAATGAGAACTTGAAAAAATGCATCACAATAATATCGCCATTGTTTGCAGGAAAATATAGCGATTTAAGCAAAATTCTGTAAGGTCCAGCTAGGGGAGGGGGTTAATGCGATTTTAAAGAAAGTGGGCCTGTACTTACAAAATGACTCGTATCTCATCAGCAATTCATCCTACACTATTAAACTTGCTCGCAAATTATAGCTTAGATATAGTACTTTCATTTGATGGAATGGTCTGATATGCAGCTTAGTTATCTAATTTGCATATTCATCAATACTGATGAAAATTTCAGAAAATAAGGGCAAATATAATCTGAATTCTGCCTCCAAACTGTCCTTGTTGCATGTTATTATATCATCAGTGATATAATTTGACAAGTCCTTTCATCCAATAGTCATGTAATAAAATTGTATCATTTGCATATTCATGAGTATTTATGAAAGAAAAAGTAGAGGTAAACTCATGGAATAACTACATGTATTCCCCCCTCCCCCACATACACACCTCGGGAGGGGGGGGGCTTATTCGACTTACCTTGCACCCATTATTCATGGATGCGAAATTGTTCAATGGGACCACTAAATACCAATAATTCTGATTGTCTCCGACAATAAACCTATTTGGATTACATAAAATTGCATGGTGTCCATGGCAACCCATCGAGCACTGTAGCTGGGTCATTTACAAGCAGACCCAAGATTGACACTTGCGTGCTGCACATACTTTCATAGATTTTTTTCTCTCTTCCACTAATTCAATGAAAACAAGCTGTCAGTTACTGGTGAAACAAAATAATCGCTAAAAAGCAAAGAAAAAACAGACTAGAACAATTTACCCTTCCACCTTAATGTGAAAATACACAATATGATTCTAAAGAAAGTGGGTGTACCTACAAAATGATTCGTATCTAAGCAGCAACTCATCCGACCCTGGTACCGTATGAAAGCCCAGGCATAGTTTTTTATTCAATGTGTTGATATGCAAATTTTCGCTTTTTTTGCATATTCATGAGTATTAATAAAAATAACAATAAAAGAAAACTCGTATAAAAAATAAGGGGGTGTATCTATACACATTACCCATATGTCATTTGCTAGTTATCATAGACTATGAAACTGGGTACCAAATCAAAGCCTAGACAAAATACTTGTATCCAATGGTACGAAATGCAAAAAAAACTAATTTAGATAGTCATGAATATTTATGAAAACATGAGAAATAAGAGAAAAATGGAAGAAAAAATAAGGAGGGTGTGTACAATATTACCTAAATGTAAGCTGCTAACTTTTCTAGACTACCAAACTTGTTACCAAATTAAAGTTGAGACATTACACTTTAACCCAATAGTATGATAAACACATTATCTAATTTGCAAATTCAAGAATATTAATGAAAACATTAGAAATAAGAGAAAAATATTAGAAAATTTAAAGGGGTGTACGTACACTTTAACCCATATGTCAGCTACTAACTATCTAAACTTCCAAAATTGGTACCAAATAAAAGTGGAGTCATAGTGCTTTAACACAATAATCTGATATATACTGAACTACTAAAGAAACCTGACACTTTTCAGTTGCTTCAAACTAGTAAGTAACAGGTTAAAGAGCTAAGCCAATATGCTTATTTTAAAAGCTAGACATTAGAAAGTTTTCTTCGAAAAAATATATTTATCAAATATAGAACATGACGTCACGACGTCAAAAATACCGTTTTTATCACTTTTGTCTCGTGAGTGTATGTCTAGATATTTTTTGAAAACTTTTTTCATGCATGCAAGGCCAATACCAGGACAGACAAAAGTGCATTTTAAAAATTTGCAATTTCTAGCTGTGACGTATGATATGGGGGTTTAAACTGTGCTTTCGACGTTGTCAAAACGGCAGTGTGTTTGTTCTTTGTTTAAGCAATTTCTAGGAACTGAAATGACTTCCAGTCAAACAATCATTGTAAGGAAATGCATTTTCAAGAATCAAAACTTATATTTCGCGTCACATTAAAGGGTAAAAGCGGAACAAACCAAATATAACGTCAATTAAGAAACGACGTAAACTATGGCTTATAACCGTTTTTTCTTTGTTAACGTAGGTCATTGTATAGTGTGTGCTGTCTTCTTTGAGAAGTGCCAATTGGCTACACTTCACTTTAATCGCGTATGAATTTCAAGCTTTGCAGTATGCACATATCAGCATATAATTGTTCTGCTTGACGTCGCTAAATGGACATAGGCGGCAGCTACGGATTTCAAAAGGACTGAAGCATTGTCAAAATGAATTCCAAACATGATAGAAAGTGAAAAAGTTGATAAAGTGGCAGTCCTTATTAAAAGCTCATAAAACGCTGATAACTTAAAATTGACGTTAAGAAAATGAAAATATGCTTCTGGGTTAAACAATGGATGCATGATTTATTTGAATGTTCAGAATATGTCAATGAAATAACAAAAAATTACACTAAAGCGGTTTTGTGGTGAATTTTGCGTGATTTCTTTGTTCTTGCAAAAATTGATTTTAGGGGTTACGTGACGTTTTGATAGCTGACGTCTGAAATTAATTCAGCTTTTCAAACAATCTCAGTGCATCTTAGCCTACCATTGTTCAACTTTACGCAATGGAAAGACAAGTGTGCGTCGTATTCATTTACTACCAAAACATTGACAAACAGTATGTGTCAGGTTTCTTTAGCAGTTAAGTATACAAATCTTATTAACATATTTGTGGTTATTTATAAGTTTAAATATGGTTTATATGAGGCTTTAATTTCTACTGTCAAAATTAGTCTGACACACTTTGCATAATTATCAACTGGTAACCAACACCAGAATATTTCATGTTTAGGTTAGTAGCTACTTTCCAAGAATGTTGTCTAAAGCATTGAACTCTATAGAGAAAGGCTCTTTAAGGTCACCAATGTTTTGGTCATAGAAAGGTCAGTGGATGGAGGCTGCCCATTCAGTTGGTTTTCTGCTTTCACAGAGATCAGTTCTTGCCTATTATTAAAATATTTCCTTCAACTATGAATTTGTTAATCATTCAATGTTTACTCCAGCAGAAAGCTATTTATGCACATGCTTTGTGATATTCATTCATGACATATGGAAGTTTAGAACTGATTGTGGAAGTAATAGATAAAAAAAAAATGGATATTGTTATAGTGGCTTGGTGTCTGAAGGCACTAAGCTCCTAAGTGTACCCTTTGCAGACAAATTTTGGATCTATAATACTAATGCTAATTGTTTTATCATTTTATTTACATAATGCACTTTCCTTTCTCATGCGCTTGGATTGTCTGATCATTCCTGATCTTCAGTTAGTTCAGTTGTATCTTTTAGTTGGTCTATTGCCGCCTGCCATTTAGTATAAGTTTCTTTCCTATCAATTTACCCTGATTGGAATTAGCAATATTTACCCAAACTAGTTGGGTTTAGACTTGTCACCAATTGTCTTGTTTGCCCTCATGCTCTTGGAATGAGTATTCTTTGCTGAATGTGGCAACTCGAGATTTAGTTATCTTGTTCAGATTGCTTTATGCCCTAACTTCTGATTCAATTTTAAGCAGATAAAGGTACGGACAGAGAGCTAATTGAGTTTGCATGAGGTAGCGTGGCATTCCCTCAGTCCTTGTCATACTTTCTGTTCTTTAATTAATTAAAGATGCCTTACCATGGAATCATTTGCCAACTCAATCATATCATAGTGAGTTAGCACTTTCATTAATGGTAACTGCCCTAAATTTGGTAAAATCATCCCATAGGCTATCTACTTCCGCCAAGATTTGTCTGCATGGGGGGTTTGGGGCTTTATTTACAGGTAACTTTTGAGGGTCAGCTGCGATGGCAAGAAAAACAATTTCAGAATGTTCAATGTTTCCATGGACTAAAATTCCAGAACTTGATGGTTTGAATGGTTCATGTTTTTTGGGGTCTGCGCAGATACTACAGTACTACAGTGCCACAAGCTAGCGGAAATACTGATTTGCGCAGATTTTATGTGCCCTTGGCCATGCGCTCGGTCACAAAGGAACTAAATATACCGAAAATAGACTGGCAGCGATGGCAGTGATGTTACGTAACTAGTGATGGAATGTAAACTATCCATCTATTTTATAGAATTGTAACTTACTATGTGAGGTGACGTGCGGAACAGGCAGAATTTATGTGAACAACAACAACCCAGAACATCACTGTGTCTCATAGATTACTGTATGGATTATTATAGTTTGATCCTCATCCCTTTTGCTCAAAGATAGTATGGTATGTGCAAGGACTTACATTCCAGACTGTTTTGTTGACTTGGTGGCAGGCATTATATTGCCCTTTGTATTGCCAGATTTTCCTTTATTTTTCTGTGCAAGGATTAAACTGCATTAACGACGCTTTATCGCACTACAGTTTGTCACTGTTTTCAAAGATATTGTGAAAAGCCTATTTTTGGAAAATTACAAAGTGTAGACTTCATCAGTCTAGTGATATATTTTAGTGATACTTACTTTGATGCATATCATCTACAGTGAATGGATTGAACGCCCATGCTGAACAGTTGTGAAAGCCTTATAAATAGTCAAGCTATTCCAAACCAGATTTACTTTAGTGATTAAATCTAAAGGATCTCTTACTATATATCTGAATCAATTTACAATGAATCTATAGCCTTAATATTCAGACAAATGTGTAGCAATTCAAAAGAATTTGGTGCAACTTTATAATCATCAATTAATTTTGTTTCCCATTTTACTAAGTCTATATCATATTGTACAGGTGATCAAGGTTTGACTGTCTGTGAACTGTTTGGTCTTGCAAGTCTTGTATCTTTGATATTGCTAAATTATTATTGATAACCTAACCCTTTTCTTTCTGGATACCAGAAAATGTGTTTTTGCAAATAAGGGGGACCCAGGTGAGGTGATATCTAATGTATCATTTCATAGGGGTCTGTACTGTTTGCTAAGATGAAACAATCTTCAGGGACAGGTACACCATTTAAGAAATTTTCTTTTCATTTCTTATAAATTGAATATGTGCATTTCATTTGTTATGAGGTCAAATCTAATCCTCTGGGGATTTAATTTCATTTCTTATGTGATTGAATATGGATTCCCCCAAACATGACATCTTTTCTAACCACTTGATTGATCAGTCTGGAGTCCCCTGCCAGACTTTGGTGGTTCTTAGCTCCTCTTGACTATTCGCTATGCCCGTGTCCTGGACTACCCAGCACAACTGATCTTGTTATGGTTCTTCATCTGCCTTTTAAACATGGCTGACCTAGTTTTCTTGATTCTATACTCTTCTACCATGCATGAAAAATCCATTAGAATAAAAGGGTTATCAAGGCTATACAGCATTGACCCCTTTTGTGTTGGAAGTCTGCAATGGGTTAATATTGATAAACAGTGTAGACCAGGGTGATGGTGTTAGCTCATCTTCTAGCTATGTGCGTAGTTTGTATCGATATCCTTGTTTTGTCTGATAGAGCAGAACAAGGGTTAATGGTGTCTGTATAAAGTACTGTTATCTTGTTAACTGAGAATTTTTTCATGCTTTTGTCATCTGCTGCCTTTATGGAGTGTAAACAGTTGGAACCCTGATCTTGGATCTGGCTGTCTGCAGGCTTATCAACAGAGTGTAATATGGGGTCGTTTTCGGACCGGGGCCGGTGTTGGTCGGTCCTCGTCTGGATTCTGTCTGTTTGCAAGCTTATCAGTGCAGTGTAAAACGGTTGGGAGTGGGATGGGGGCTGATCCCCATCGGGCCTGGTCTGGAGCGGGGCTGTTTTCACAGACAACAGTTTGCCACTGGCAGTTAAGGGGTTAACTAGAGGGATTAAAAGATACATTTATCACAGTTTGACAGATGCCCAGTTAACCAGGTTAGGGTCTGTAGAATTGAATCTTAACTAGGGAAACACTCCCTTTCAATAATCTGCCTGAGGTGGCCCTACTTTGCACTCCCAGTGACATTGGCGCACAGCCTCTCTCTCCAGTGTTGGGATAGCAATGATTAAGCAGATAGATAATACCAAACAGAGAGTGTCATGGAGCCATCTGATCGGGGTCTGCACTGTTGTCTTCCCCAGTATTTCTTTCATTGTTCACACATATAAACTAATAATAACCTATAGACCTACCACTGTCTGATTGTGGGAATTTTGAGTGATCTGAGCTTTGAAACTGTATGCTTGATGATACTGATGTACTTTTTATGGGTTATGGACAATAAATTTGTGTTTTTGATAAGTCCCATTTGCCAAAGGGAGGCTTTATCTGGAACCAGGGTCATAGCATCATTAATGTTTCTGCAATATCATATTTGGCCTATCTGCCATCCTGCATACCAGTTTTATCTCAATGCCATGGATAACCTTTCACCCATATGGGCTTCTGACCTCACTACCTTAACAGTTTATTGCGTTCAGTCTGTAACCTCTAATTTCAAAAACCAGTACATGCAGTGCAACCCTCCTAATTTAGAGGAAATATGTAATTAATTCATTGACAGATGTGTAGAATTTACACCTTTACAAGGTCATTTTCCTACCCAACTTATTGGAATAAGTTATTTGATTTATTCCAGATGAGGCCTCCTTGGTAATCTGCTTATTATGTATATACATCGTACTATTTGCTTTCACATGTTATTTCATTAGTTTGCAAAATTTCATCAAACATAGATTATTTGTCATTTATTTTCTTTCACTGTAAAATATGTGTGTATTGTTTTCTGACAATTCTAAACTAGAGCATCATTTTAATTTTGACAATGATCTGTACCAAGCAACCTAATTAACAACCTAAAAGTGTAAATCAATTTTGCGTGTCATTCAAGGCTGGCAGTGGCAGCAGAGAATGTTATGATTAAACATGTTAATCATACTGCGCTAATGCTCATGTTTTACTGGTACAGACACATGTATAGATTCTGGATTCTTTGTGAACTTTCCTTGACCTGAGAACAAACAGATAGATTTGAAAGTTGGACTCTCACTGTATATAGTCACTTACATGTTGTGTTTGTCATAGATTCTATGTTCAAACTCAGGAATAACAAATTTGTTCTACCTATCCTTCAGAAACTTATACTTAGTTTCATAATTCTTTCATGTGACTGGGCTGAACAAAATTAAACATATACCTACCTATTCTTCTTTGGGGAAAATCAACCTAATGTGAATATTTCACATTCAATTCACATTATAAATTTTTGGGGATTCATTTAATTTCATACAAATCAATATACTTTTTCACCCAAAGAAGTCATCAGCAAAATTCTTTATCTACCTTTTAACATGGCGAACCAGTCTGGATCATACAGTCTTCTATGGCCGTGGTTCATCTACTGAACCCACCATACTGTCTCAGGACTTCTGATTTGGATATGGCACAGCACTGACTAAACTCATACCAGTCAGTGGCGATGGCACGATGGCACATTACTGAGGCCCACCATATTCCACCTGGTATGCCTAAACCCGGATCAGTCATGCACCCGGATCAGTCGGCAGGGCAATGGCACGTTGGTCCATCATTTAGACCCACCATATTCTGTCTGGCTTGTGTGGGTTTGCTCTAACATCGCAGAAACACTCAAGTCCGTCAGTGGCTTTATGGCACGCGGTACATGACTGGGACCCACCATCTGCTGCTTGGTTTGGATGGATTTACTGAACCTCTGCACTTTTGCTTAAATGGGTCATGCTGTCTCAGTTGGTCACGCTTCAGTTAAAGGTATCAGTCTCCGCTGGGTTGGTTATTTTGCCAAATAGTGTTGTGTAGATGAAATATATTTAGAATAAATCATAATCAGAATTCGCTCTTTTCTTTATTTGAGGCCTCATATAAATGGTTATTTATAAGTTTAAATATGGTTTATATGAGGCTTTAATTTCTACTGTCAAAATTAGTCTGACACACTTTGCATAATTATCAACTGGTAACCAACACCAGAATATTTCATGTTTAGGTTAGTAGCTACTTTCCAAGAATGTTGTCTAAAGCATTGAACTCTATAGAGAAAGGCTCTTTAAGGTCACCAATGTTTTGGTCATAGAAAGGTCAGTGGATGGAGGCTGCCCATTCAGTTGGTTTTCTGCTTTCACAGAGATCAGTTCTTGCCTATCCCACCAGTTATCCACCCCTGTCAACCACCAACTTCAGCACTAGTCACATGATCTAGTAACACATTTTTGTATATAATATGTACTATTATTTTCAGGTGTCTCAGGACTTTTAACATGGCGAACCAGTCTTGATCATACAGTCTTCGAGGCTTCTATGGCACGAGGTTCATCTACTGAACCCACCATACTGTCTCAGGACTTCTGATTTGGATATGACACAGCACTGACTAAACTCATACCAGTCAGTGGCGATGGCACGATGGCACATTACTGAGGCCCACCATATTCCACCTGGTATGCCTAAACCCTGATCAGTCATTCACCCTGATCAGTCAGCGGGGCAATGGCACGTTGGTCCATCATTTAGACCCACCATATTCTGTCTGGCTTGTGTGGGTTTGCTGAACATCGCAGAAACACTCAAGTCCGTCAGTGGCTTTATGGCACGCGGTACATGACTGGGACCCACCATCTGCTGCTTGGTTTGGATGGATTTTCTGAAACTCTGCACTTTTGCTTAAATGGGTCATGCTGTCTCAGTTGGTCACGCTTCAGTTAAAGGTATCAGGGATTCTTCATTTAATTTCATACAAATCAACCCAAAGGGATTCATTTAATTTCATACAAATCAATATACTTTTTCACCCAAAGAAGTCATCAGCAAAATTCTTTATCTACCTTTTAACATGGCGAACCAGTCTGGATCATACAGTCTTCTATGGCCGTGGTTCATCTACTGAACCCACCATACTGTCTCAGGACTTCTGATTTGGATATGGCACAGCACTGACTAAACTCATACCAGTCAGTGGCGATGGCACGATGGCACATTACTGAGGCCCACCATATTCCACCTGGTATGCCTAAACCCGGATCAGTCATGCACCCGGATCAGTCGGCAGGGCAATGGCACGTTGGTCCATCATTTAGACCCACCATATTCTGTCTGGCTTGTGTGGGTTTGCTCTAACATCGCAGAAACACTCAAGTCCGTCAGTGGCTTTATGGCACGCGGTACATGACTGGGACCCACCATCTGCTGCTTGGTTTGGATGGATTTACTGAACCTCTGCACTTTTGCTTAAATGGGTCATGCTGTCTCAGTTGGTCACGCTTCAGTTAAAGGTATCAGTCTCCGCTGGGTTGGTTATTTTGCCAAATAGTGTTGTGTAGATGAAATATATTTAGAATAAATCATAATCAGAATTCGCTCTTTTCTTTATTTGAGGCCTCATATAAATGAATATTTATGAAAACATTAAACAAAGAAAGAAAAATTGCAGAAAAATTAAAATGGGTATATCTACAAAATTACCTATATCTCATCTGCTGATTGTCATAGACTAACAAGCTTGGTAGCAAATAAATGATAAGACATAGCGAATTGTATGCAATGATCGGATATGCAAATCATTTTATAATTATATTCTTGAATATTAAATTTACATTCTAGAAAGGAGAGAAAAATGGTAATAAAATTAAGGGGTGTACCTACAAAATTACTCATATCGTAGCTGCTAATATATCTAGACTACCACACTTAGTACCGTTTTAAAGCTAAGGCATTTTACTTTAATCAATAGCCATTATGTGAAATGATCCATTCTTTAAATTCATTAATATTAATTTAAACATTAGAAATGAGAGAAAAAAAGTAGAAAAATTAGTGGGGGTCTACTTCTAAAATTACTCTTATCTCATCTTTAAATTGTTCTAGACAATTAATCTTAGTATCAAATTAAGGCTGAGATATAGCATTTTATTCCAATTGCCAGATATACAATCAATTAACAAATATATTCATGAATATTGATGAAAACTATAGAATACAAACGAAAAATGAAAACGAATCAATAAGGCTGTATCATCAAAAAATACTCATTAATAAACAAATTAAATAATTTGCATATCAAACAACACTATTATAGAACTTTTTTGGTCTTTAATTGGGGAACAAGTTTACAAAGTAAGTGAGTATGAAATCTTGGATTAATAGCAGCTGAGATGTGATAAATTTTGCATGTACATTTATCAATTGTTCTCTAATTTATTCTCATTTTTAATATTTAATTAATATTCATAAATACAATTTTTAGATAATTTGCATATTGGTCCATTAAGTAAACATGATATGTAGTATAGGATAGTAAGCAGCTGAGATGTGGATAAATTTGCATGTACACCCCCTTACTTTTCACGATTTTCTCGTATTTCTGATATTTATATTAATATTCATGAATATGCAGATTTGATAATTTGCATATCTGAACATTGGATGAAAGTCCTGTCTTAACATTCAGTTGGTACTAAGTTTAAAAGTTTCCGATGAGTTGCTGCTTAGATATGAATACTTTTGTAGGGACATCCCCATTCTTAAGAAGCGCAATATGCGTTGCCATGGAAAACATGCGATTTAACATAGCTCAAATAGGTTTATTCTTTAGGGAAATAATTTTACCCATTTAGGTGGTCTCCCAAAACAATTTGACACACATTAAAAGTTTTCCTGATCGTGCAAGGTTGGACTTATTAGACCCCAGGGTACTAAAGAACGAGCATGCTGTTCCTTTTTATAGATACAAATTGTTCGATATATTTGGGCATGGACATTATGACGTATTTATTTTAAAACAAAACGACTTGTTTATTATCGAAATTTCTTTCTAATTTATTACTTGAAAAGCTGGTAAACAGTCCAAAATCGTGCTATGAATAAAACTAACATTTAAAAAACAGGATACCGAATAAGGCAAGTTTATAAAATGATTTAATAGACTAAATGGACATTTATTACCATGAATACAGTAATATCTTGAAAAAATTATATGAAATGCCGCCAAAACCATGTACTCTAATTGGTAAAACGATCTTAGGACATAAAACAAATGATTTTGGATACAAAAACATTGTCAAAAAATAAAATATTTCACTTATATGTCTAATTCCATGATTTTTGGCGGCCATTTTGAAAATATGCAAATTAGGCCATTAAGACGTCATTTCTCAGCTTGCCAACATTGGTTTTCGGATTCAGCATACCAATTTGCCCCTAATCATGGTGTTAAACCCTTTTCTTCACAAAATGCCTGTACTTGTTAACTTTTTCTGATTTTATTTCCTGACTAACACAACAAACATGAGACACCAGGAAGACAAACAAAGCAAAGTAACCAGCTCTGTCTTCCCCATCGAGATGATTGCAAAACTGGAATGTATACAAAGTAACGCACAATAAAACATTGAACAATTACAGAATCCCACAATGGGAGTAACAATCAACAACGAATCAACAACCACAGAACCACCGCCTTAGAACGGACATCAACCAAAGCCACTGGGGGAGAGGGGGCTTAAATGAATTTTACTGGTACAAAATCTTCGCCCTAGTATCTGCTGTTGTTGAAGCACAAAAATGTTAAGCTCGCATGGAGGATTGCTAACTATTACAGTGCATCATCGAAGAGACAAGCAATCAAATCAACGCACTATGATGAAACAGAGAAAAGGGTTCATGACTCTCAGATAGTCAGAGCTAAAGGAAACCTCAAGTTGAGCCACGGTTGGCCCAGCTACAGCAAAGCATCAGGCACCACCCACCGATTAAAGCTTTACGTCAGAGCCGTCATTGTGTCTGAGGTCTGAACCACCGTCGTGCAATTGAAGAGGAAACCAGGGCTAAAAGCCGTGATTGGGTTTACAACCAGGCATGCAGACTGATTTCCAAGTTATATCCAACTCTTTTTATAACGTTTTACTATCTTTTTGAATAGATCACTAAAATTAAAGTTTCCAACAATTATGTTGAATTTATAAACTAAATCACCATAAAATATCGGTTCTGATATGCCCTGTTGCAGAAGAGTTTTTAAACGAATATTGTATTTAACAATTAACTCTGAGTCTCTGTGGTAGAGTTTAGAAAATGCTTTTCGAATTTTATGATATCTATAACCTTGTTTTAATAACTTAGCAGTCAAAAATAGGGTTCTGTTGTTGAAATCATCAATATTAGAAAACACTCTCGCAAAACGAATAAGTTGCGAAATATATACATCATAGGAAGGGGAGCGAGGAACATCTCCATCAAGAAATGGGAAATTTACTATTTCAAAATCTAAATCATTAGACTTCAAGCTAAATCTTATCTTGAAGAAAATTTCAAGCCGCATCTTTTAAGAGATGTTTGCACTCTGTGCGTCGGGGCGTTAGTCTCTGACAGCCTGTTACATATGTTACTGTAACAAACTAAGGAAAAAAAGCAAATTGAAAGTTTGAGCTACAGAAAGAAGACATTAAACTATCTAATTATTTAAATTTCTTATGTAGTTTGCAAGCTAGATGCCTTAGCTACATAAAAGCAGCATTTTAAACAAAATTACAGCTTCAAATGGTGTTATATGCGTTACAAAGATTTAATTTTCCTTTGAAAATTGAAATCATGACTAACATCATTTAATTTTACAGCCTATTTGTGCATTTTTCAAGTGTTTTTAATCTTAGTTTGCAAAAATACTCATTCGACTTATAGAAAAAACATAGTTTTGCTTTTCTATCTCAAATAAATTGTTTCATATGAGCTATTAAACAACTCTACCCCCAATTTTAAGCATTCAATTTTGATATCTAGTTAGTTTAAACATGTTTTATTGCCAAAATATTTACAGCAATGGGGTTGGGTCACAAGTTCTCAAAACATTAGTTTCCTATATCTATTATTGAAGAAAAATATATGAAAATATTTGACACTGGTGGCTATCTTACATTTTTGGGACTGTCTTGCTAATGCAATAAAGAATCATAGATTTGCAAGTTTGAAATCAGGATCAGAGTACTTATTAAAGTATGTAACGTATGTTACATGGCATAATGAATGAGCAAGGAAATTGTCTTGGAAGTAAGAGATGATATTTCAGAAAAAATACTATTTTTCACGTGTTTTCCTATTAATCTCTAGCCTCTGGTGCCTTAGTCTTAGTAATTATAGTCATTGCTAATAGCAAGTCCATAGACATGTGTTACAGATGTTATATATTATCTTTTTTTATCACATATTCCCTAATGTCTATAATACTAAAATATATAGACATACAAATAGAAAATAATAGTTCACATTTAAATGACACTATTTAATAAGTATTCATATTGAATATAAATATCCAAAAACAATCTTTATTCAAGTCAACCTCACAATGTCTATCATTTTGTCTGCTTCTATGGCAAAATAATCACCCATTTCGTCACAACCAGTAGAATTTTGGCATAGTATTAGGACTGCAAACTGAGTACAATCCTGTTCCACTCCACCCCTTTGGGAATGTGCAGATATATATCTTACCTTAAAGAACAATCAAGCTGCATCAAATAAGAGATGTTTGCATTCTATTAACCAGGAGGTTAGCCTGTAACAGTATGTTACCATATCAATTTAAGAATAAATGAATTGAAAGTCTGAGAAACAGAAAGAAGACATAAAACTATATTTATTTGAATTATTCATGTAGTTTGCATGCTGAATACCTTTGATAGACATGAAAGGTTTTTTTAAACAAATATACAGCTTCCTTTGGTGTTATATGTGTTACATTGATGGAGATTATCTTTTAAAATTGGTAATTGTGACAAACATCACTTATAAGCCTTTCGTGTAATCCTCATCTTTTCCCATTAAAGGACTTAATTTTCTTTGTATGTGTGGCCTGTCAAACAAATTGACTCAGCGATAACTTGAATCCTTAGCATTCTTCAAAAGCAGAAACAGCATGTCAGTGTCATGGGATCAAACACTTGAATAAATATGGGTTAAAAGCCATTTCACATATATGCATACAATGGAGTATGACTCCGGATTAATTCTCTTCCTGTGAAGCGACAAGAGCAATCTTACTGCAACTGCCTCTGCATCCGTGCTAGTCAAATGATAACATTTGTTCTTACTTCTTTAGAAATGACTCTTGCTCACTCGTTATGCCATTTAACATATGTAACGCTCTCTGATCTTTAAACCTTGGTGACAACTTGCAGATCTATAAGTCTTTAGCATACGAGCCAGCTTAAAGTCCCTAAACATGCAAGTATTTTCATAATTTTAGCTCAAACTTTCAAATTACATTTTCTTTATTTGATATAGTAACGCTTGTAACAGGCTGTTTCAGACTAACACCCCAACTTATAGAGTACAAACATCCTTTATTCAAGGCAGCTTGAGTTGTATATCTACAAGGAATGTGTCTGCAACATTCCCTCAAGGAGATTAAAATATTTTAGGCATATCTTTCTTTCTATCTTTACTGGTTCGCTCATACATGAGCATTACACCAGGGAGTGCGAATTTGGAAATTTTGATAAAATAAAAACAAAAAACACAAAAAAAAAACAACACAAAAAAACACAAAAAACCTTTGGCTGAATTTTTGTTTAAATAAGGAGTGCCCTAAACTCCTCTGTGGACTGGGCATTTGCCACAGAAGGAGGCAGACTATTCCAATGAGGAATAGTTCGGGGGAAAAAAGAATTCTTCAGGGCATCACTGTATGTCTGGTGTCTGCGGTATTGAGCACTATGTGATGACCTGGTAGTTTTCAAACTATGAGCAGGGGTCATATACTTGTCTTTTTCAATAGACACTGCTCCACAATGAATCTTATGAAAGAGAAGCAAGGAGGACTGGTCCCTACGGGCCTCAAGAGATGGCCATTCAAACTCATCAAGCATTTTGCCGACGCTACTGGTGTTTCGCCATCTCCTGCAGGTCCAGCGGGCTGCTGTCCTCTGAACTTTCTCAATCTGATTAATCTGAAGTTTCGAGTGAGGGCTCCAAATGGGTGCTGCATACTCTAGTTTAGGCCGAACCACGTAAAGATTGTAAAAAATTGTAAAGATCGTAAAGTCTTACGTAAAGACAATAAGCTTGCCCATTTATTACATCAGGTAACATATGTTACAGCCTCTGATATTAGACATTTTGCAACAAACTTGCAGATTTATGAGTCTTTTCATATAAGCAAATAAATCCTAAACAATGAAAGATAATCATCAACTGCAAATATTTTAACTATTTTTACTCTAGTTTTAATATCAAATGTTCACCTTAAAACTGGATAGGGGTAAGGTTGTTTAATTGCTAATTCCAGAAAAAAAATATTTAAGATAGGGAAACAAACTTTAATTTTTCTGTTAGCTAATTGCATAAGCTAGTCTGACATGGTTAAAACATTTTGCAAAACACACAGAGAGATTGTGAATGTAAATGATGTTAGCCACACTTGCAAATTATAATGGGTTATCTGATTTATGTTACGCATATGACACCTTAGGAAGCCGCAATTTTATACAAATAGCTGTCATACGTAGTTAAGATATCCAGTATGCAGACTATATGAATGACTTTTAAAAAATAAATATTTAATGTCTTTAACTTGTAGCCCAAACTTTCAATTTACTTTTTCTTAACTTGATAAAGTAACGTATGTTACAGGCTCTTACAGACTAACGTCCCCATTCATAGAGTGCAAATATTTCTTAAAAGACTCAGCTTTTAATTCTCTACAAGACAGGATATGTCTGCAAAACTCCCTAGAGGGGGGAGCAAACACATTCTCAGCCATCTGTCTACTATGCCATTCGTTATGGATAAGCCCAAGATGGTTCTGTTGTTGTTGATTAATTGTTTATGTACTCCCTACTGTTTGTGCGTGTGGTATTCTGTGTATGTCTTTGTTTTGGTATGCATTACTTTGTGTCCCTTCTCGTGTTCCAATCATCTTGAAGAGGAAGATTATGTTTTTATTGTCTCACCCATGTCTTGCCGTTTTATATGTTCTGTGGCTCTTCCTCACGGGGTTGGTCTGCAGTGTGCTATGGTGGTATTTCCTGATCATACTCGATTACTTTTAGACTTCACCAATATCTAACACATCAAGATAAATTTCATATAATGTATTAGGAAATAAATTTGACATTGTCACACTGAAGGCCAAATTCAACCTAGCTAGAATCATCATTATTTTGAACATTTTTTGGACCCATATCCCAAATACAATATACAAAGTCCGGTTCTGAAGAATATCTTTAAAGGGTTTTTACGCTATGTTAGCACGACGGCCAACTAGGTCATGTGATATTAAGGTTCTCAATAAAATTTTGATCTCTGATATCATAGGCCTTCATCTTTTATAACCAAATTCCAGGGTGCACAGGAGTACAGTGATTTGGAAGTCGGTTGCGTTGAGGGAACTAAAAATGGTTTAATTTGTCAAGTATATAAAAGGCATTCGATCATGCATGTCTGTTTAACAGACATCATACATTGAGCTGAATCTTATTCTGATATTCGCAGTAGCATAAGTTTCCATGCTTGACTATGCCCATTTTCCCTTAGACTGCTTAATATACTGGGTTGTTTAACTTCAGCTATGCCATCTTATGTAATCAGTGTGGACAACGCAGTGGAAATTGTCTTCTTTGTGCAGACAATCATATAGAAAAGTAAAGACACATGTGTACAGCTTTAAACCCATACGTTTGTTGTTGTTTTTGTTTGATTTGATTCACAGTCTTTCAGTTATAAAGGGACGGGTCTTCCTGGGTTGAACCAGTACTAAGCTAGGATTAATGTTCTTGCTTAAGGACACAACGCAGTGACGCAGGTGAGGCTCGAACCCTTGGTCTCGAGTCAAGCACTCTACCACTGAGCCACTGCGCTCCCTTTAAACCCATACTGTAAAATACATTTCCAGTTCAAGATTCCATCAACCACGGGTAGGAAACTTCAAAAACAGAGCCGTCCCCAGGGGGCTCTTTGATATTTTCATATACACGTAGGCTCGGGTCATTTTTTTGCGTCCGAAATTTTGAATTTAATTATTTTTGTGGTTTTCAGAAAAATGATTTTTTAGGTATGAAGATTTTTTGGATATTTTGAGGGGTCATCACAAAATTGGACTATATTTAGGGGTCATTTCTATGCATATTAGGGTCTTTTCTTAAGGTCAATGTACAGTATGGGGGATACATGTATTTAGTTGAGTTGGTAAAACTTCAAATATTATTTTGGATGCTTGAAATTCGTGATATTTTTGGGGTGAACGGTTGATGCTGGTGTCGGCCTAAGTATAAAAAAAAAACATAAGTGTACCCCCGCCCCCTCGGAGACCAAGCTTTTGTACAAGGCGAGCGACTTAATCACTACACCACGGAAGTTTTTCTTATGGCTGCTCCGTAGCTGTACCAGTATAGTACTTAGCTGAGAGTGTTTATTGTTGTGTGTAACTTTAGTATGACAAGGAGCGCAGGGCTACAGCTTAAAGTCTCATCCGATACTGTAACACTCACGTGGAGAAGAGGATCAAACTCGGGACCCTTGGGCCCGCCCCTGGGTACAAGTCGAATACACCACGCCGACTGTTTTGTGTTGTTGTTTAATGTTTGTGATCGTGTTCCTTGGCTATAACCAGTACGGGTCGAGTGGGTTTATGTTTTTTGTGGTTTTATGTCCAGAAGCATCCGAAGGCTCGCCGGCAGTTTATTGCGAAAGCCAATACTTGTAACACACATTCGCACTGTATTAAGAACTTATTCGAGAAAAGTATTAATTCTTATATCTACGGGTTTATGGTGGGAAGCAAGACGCCTAGATATCGGTCTTAACCTGCATCATCAGGCTTTGCTTTTGCTGTGTGTATGTAAATGCGAGAAGCGAAGGCTCAGACGAAATGCTTTTTAATAATATCTGTATGCTCCTTCGCTGCTCGCATATGCAATTGGTACGATTGTATAAGTATGGGTCTGATCACCATTGTAAGTCTCTATGCATGTTCATAATTTGAAACGCAGACCTGAATAAGAAATATAAGAAATCCAAGTTGTCTAAGTAACATATGCTCGAGTATTCGATTATTGTAAGTTGTTAGATAATGTACCTGTACACAGCCTGAACTCAACAACCACTCACTGTCAAAATTCAAAGTCACGGATATCCATAACCTCTACAAAAATGTTTAAGGTGACGGGAAGCCGTTACAATGAATGTACCTGTACACAGCCTGAACTCAACAACCGCTCCCTGTCAAAAATCAAAGTCACGGATATCCATAGCCTCTACAAAAATGTTTAAGGTGACGGGAAGCCGTTACAATCGAAAACTTCAAGGTCACGGAAATCCACGACTCGCGTTTCAAAACTTAGAAAATCACAAGTTTTTGATAGCGAGTAACTCTATATAAATGCCGAGTAACCTGAACAACTCGAAGTTAAGTTGAAGCTTGAGGCAGTGTTTTATGCAGTCGTTATTGTCCTGTTAGAAAAAATTGAATTTTAACAGCAATATACTGTCATCTTTACCAGCGTCTCCAGCTCCTTCCAACCACATATTTTCCTTCCCAGTGTTTTGAAATCACCCGGCTGAAAACTTTATCTTACGTCATCAAAAGATTGGTTACTGACACGCATTCCAGGAAACTTTTGTTTTCATAACACTTAAGATAAGTTGGGAAAACGGAAAAGTAGGTATTCGTTGCAAAGTCGCGGACTTCCGTGACAAAGGCTAGCCGCGGAATTCCGTGTGATCCCTACCTGTTTAATATAAAGTACTTAAAGATTAAAAGTAGAATTAGCAAGGTTTTATGCATTTTTCATATGAAAAAAATCTCACTGTTATAAAATGACACATTATTTTGCAAACGTCCTGTACTTATCTATTTGCATGCTAGGGAATTGTTCATGTTTTTATTTTCGTCTGCTGACTTTCTTCAAAATAAAGTTTTTAAAGATAAACCACCCAGGACCACCATCAGAGTGTCAAACAGTTTGGATCCAGATCAAGACGGTCATTCTGTTGGTCTTCATCTAGATTCAAAATGTTTGCAGAAGGCCATTGGCAAACGACAAAATTATCCACTGGCATGCTAAGAGTTATAACAGGTAAATACTTTAGTTTTGAATATATTGTCTCCTATAGGGATATACATGCATATATATACCATAAATATTCGGACACTTTAAATACATTCAACATGCTATGCCCTTTAAACAAAGCAAAAGTAACATTCAAAGGATCTAGTTAGAATCAGTTTTACTTTCCAATGCTAAATGGGACACTTTCATTCCTTCAAAAATATTTATTTCTTTTGTTGAGTTTTCAGTTTTGTATTATTTACGGTACATGTAGTCAAAAATGTACAGGTAACTTCTAAATTATCTCCCCAAAATCATTTTATTACAAAACATATTTTGTTTTTAAAACAATTTCATCAATTATCGCGATTCGTTAAAACTCTGCATATGGTATAATCAATAGTTATCACCATACCTACCAAATAAATCAAGAAATGTGCAGAAATCACTTTTTAAAGCACTTTGTATTTTCATGAAATTTCAGACCCCCTCCCCTTTCTACCCGCCATAACTCTCGAGTGCGTAGGAATTTTGAAAATATTTTGCTAGCTGGCACTTGCCATTAGATTCATCTATTGCACTGATACTACATGCACCACACTAGAAGCTCAAAAGCAGCGTTCTGTGAATCAGAAAAATAGGCGTATAAGGCCCAAACCGTCAATGATCCTTTGATGGATAAGTAAATTATGGCGATTTTACGCTGAAAAATTGCTTAACTGGGCCTATGCTATAATAATGTTCAATTATATTTTCAGGGATTATGCAGATCTCTCAATTGATTTAGACCTTGACGTAGTTTGCTGCATCTGTTCTAACACTGTTGGTCTCTTTGAGGATGTATTAGTTTGCAAGTGTTGCCAGAACTCTGCTCACCAGACATGTGCCCGTAAGTGTCTTTTACATAATTTACCACTCATAATTCTGTCTGTCTGCCCAGAACTATATATCTCAGTACCCACTGGCCAGATTTGAACCATGACATTGATATCCAACAATGTGGCATTTTCAAGTTGACATGTGTAGACTCAAACGAGCCTGTACAACCTCCTTTGAAGCTTAGAAACTGTAGAATGCTGTTCAGCCAGTAGCTCAACAGTCATAGAATTAATATTCAAGCGACTAGCAAAGACTGATCAGACTGCCCCTATGCCCAGGCTGGTCTGAGCCTTGGCTCACTCATACCACATTGTTGGAAATCTCATACAATAGACAGTCCATATTCTATAAGTTATATTGAAATTAAACTATTTTACACTGGAGTAACTGCCAAATGACTAACCATAAACCTTGTATTAGTTCGTGCAGCAAAAATAATAGTTTTTCTCTTTGTATGAGCAAACAAACAAAAATGGGGGGGGGGGGAGGGGGGAAATGCCACTGTATGAACTAATAAAATTAAATCCCAATGATTGCTAAAATCATTGGACATTTGCCCGGAAGGAGGGATTCGTTGTATATTTTAAACCTAGTCGCATATTATATGTATCCTGAAACCAGTTTAATAAAATTACACACTGGTAAACGTATACGTCGATTTGCTGGTATTTACGCGTATTGCCGGTACTTCATATACCGGAAGTGGTAGATATTGGTGTTAATACTATATATAAAACATGACATATGCCTAAAGGACTATAGACTTCAATCATGTTTAAGTATTTGGCATGCACATGGCGATTTATGTAAGCATTTAGGAAAAGATTCGAGTACCGATCTGGATGATTGGTACTCGAATCCAGATCGGTACTCAAATCTATTCCTAAATGCTTACATAAATCGCCATGCACATACTGAATACTTAAACATGATTGAAGTCTATAGTCCTTTAGGCATATATGTCATGTTTTTCTATATAGTATTTAACACCAATATCTACCACTTCCGGTCTATGAAGTACCGGCAATACGCGTAAATACCAGTAAATCGACGTATACATTTACCAGTGTGATAATAGTTTAATAAAAATTTCAATAGTCCATGTGTCATCTCAACGAATTTGTTTTCCTCTAAGATTCTAAGAGATGCGATACATTTATGCACCCCTGAATAATTTACATATACGTCAAACTTCCTCTTTCATTCGACGGCCAGCTGCTCCACAAAGTAAGGCTGGCGTATCGCAACAATGTCTTTTGAGAAATGACAAAGCCATGTAGATTCTATTCTTCCCAGAGCTCTTATAGAATTTGAGAAAAGGCAAGTCAAATATACACTAAGACAAACTTATAAACGAACACTTTACAAACTCATTTTTTCTAACAAAGGCACCAATATTATTGAATAAATTCTTATCATGAGCATTTCAATGGCCCAAAGCTTAGAGGTGTTTTGGGATAATTTTCATTCATGTTACAATTTTGTCGTTCAAAAATGTAAAAATCAATGTTTTAGGTGTAAAAATAGTATTGGGTGCATTTTTATCCAATTGAAGTGATCGGTCCAAGTGACATAAAAAACACCAAACTTTTGAAATTTGATATATAGCAGATTTTTTTACGCACCTTTAAAAATAATTTAAAAAAACACAATTTTCATGATTTTTGAAAATCCTCAGTAGCACACGTTAAAATTGTTCTATGTGTTTTACTTTATCCGAACTTGGTAGACAAAACCCAACAGAACTCATCAACTGCGACGGTAAATCTTGCACGACAATTCCACACTTCCGGTTTCATTGTGAAATTTTTACAATTAATTTTACGGCATTTATCAAAGATATTTTACTGCTCAAAAGAAGAACAGTGGCTTCTAGTATAAATAAATAATCGGTGAAAATGTCAATGTCGTACAGCAGATAATAAAACCTACAGAGCAGCACAAAGTTTGTACCTAAGGTGTATGCTGTTACCACAGCTTGTGTTTGTGTGGTGACAGAATGATAATGAGTCCCCCTAAAAAGAAGGGAGACTCCTACTTCTCCCTTGGTCCCATTTAAGGTGAAATTTCGGCCCATAGAGTGACTATTTCACCCCAGGCTTATTCCCTGAATAAACATGTATGAACAGCTATCTAGTGGGGTTAGGGGCCTTGATTTTGGGCTGATCTTCATCCAAAGGCTCTGGCGAGACTGTCTTGTTAGACTGTCTAGTTTCATTTAAAGTACCTGTATGATCAATGTAGAACCAGATCAAATGTCACAGAACCATGTTTTGAAGTGTCACTACATGTATATAACTGTCATCCTACCTGGAGCACTGGAAAATGAGCTATTTCATTAGAAACCCTGCTCTTTGCGATTTGAATTAGAACAGGGCTTTGAAAATTTGGATGTCGCAAGTGGATCTACCTTACAGCCAACAATAGTGTTAGATGCATATGCTGGGAGCGCAGTGGCTCAGTGGTAGAGTGCTTGACTCGAGACCGAAGGGCCGCGGGTTCGAGCCTCACCGGCGTCACTGCGTTGTGTTCCTTGAGCAAGACACATTTATCCTAGCTTAGTACTGGTTCAACCCAGGAAGACCGTCCCGCATAACTGAAAGATTGTTGAGTGGACGTAAAGAATCAAATCAAACAAAACAAACAAAAGATGCATATGCTCATCTTTGCACAGTCGGAACAGGCCTTCTTGTGTAGCGTCCGACAGTCTTCATGCAGTTCTGAAAATGAGAATTCCTGAGATCCAGAACAATTTTATTTGTTTGCGCTTGTGATCGCGATGAGCGAAATTGATGTTAATAGAAGTTTTTTTTTAATGCAAATCCATGAATCGGAGAAAGCGGGACAATTATGCTGCTAAGCCTGCTTTCATGCACCAAGGCCACAACGTGCTTCCCAAAGCTAAAAACAATATCAACATGTGGTCCCGATTACTCACGTTTAACTTACGGTTATCGAGACCTTCTTCTAAGCAGTCTGCTTGAAGTGGCCCATCATAGCAACTTAACAATCTTCATAAAATCATATCACGCACAATGCACACACTGCAAAATATTTTACTCTGATATCTGTTATTTTTTACATTATCAAGGATATATAACTTTGCTTATGGTGTGTGTAAGCAGATGGTAGTGCTTCCAGTTTTCCTGTGTAGAGCTTATTGACCTGAAAATGGCCAGACCCCTATGGACAAGCAAAAGTAATTAGTTACAGGCTAATTGAAGAGCATTCACAAACATTTAATGAGGGATTATTCGTGTCATACTGTAAACACTAAAATAAATAAATCTGGAAAAGAGTGTAAATTTTCACTTTGAAGTATAGAAGAGCTAATGATCATTTCATTGTAAATAAATGAATACCTGACTCGTCTATATTTATCATATACTAATGGCATAAAGTTAAGCATATTTTCACGGTGTTGCTAATTTTTATCAGACTGTCATTTTTTACAAACTTAGCTATTGTCCATTAAAATGTGCTGTTATTCTGCTATCCAAAAGTCGGGAGCTCAGTAGCTCAGTGGTAGAAAGTTTGATTCGAGACCGAGGGGCCGCGGGTTCAAGCCTCACCGGCATCACTGCGTTGTGTCCTTGAGCAAGAACATTAATCCTAGCTTAGTACTAGTTAAACCAAGGAAGACCCGTCCCTTTATAACTGAAAGATTGTTGATGGGACGTAAAGAACCAAATCAAACAAAATATCTAAAAGTCAGTAATATAGAACTCTACTAATCCTGATGACGTCATAGCAACCCAAGAACTGATCCTACTAAAACACTTCCAAAAAAAATGGCGATTTTCTCCAAAATTCAGGAACGGTTTAGTCGACTGTCTATCAAAGTTTACAGATAATCATGACATCCCTGCTATATCACATCGGCATAGCTGTATGACTGGCTATCCCGAATGCCCAATTTAAATAATGAAGATATTTGCCCTTTGAGACCAGGCTGCATTTCTGATAATGACTAGGAACCTTGTTTCATGACTCTTAAGGTCTGTAAATGCCACAACGATTCTTCTCGCATCACCAAGCAATATTTTACAGCAAAAAGGGCCAGATAAAACAGTCAAATAACAAATTTAATGCATGGATTGCATTTTGTTGACGGATTTTATAACTATAATTCGTACATTTTTGCTTTAAAATGGTCCTTACTAGATCGTCTGATCTGTTAAACGTTGCTGTCACAACTTCGAGGGAACATTAGTCTTGAAAGTCTGAAGGACTTAGCCCTTTTTGATCCGTTGTTTGTACACAGCATCGAAGTTTGGCATTTTGTATACTGAGAGTTGACCCAGAAAACCCCTTCGTTTGAGTAAATGGATGTGTTTTGGAATACCGAAATTTCAGGTTTCGACTCAAGAAGTATGGTATACTAATATTAGATGCATTTTATGTGAGACCATCAGATCGTATAAATTTGGTCATCGGAAGTACAATATGCTTTACAATGTGCCAACGGTATATAACTGCCTCTCACTGTTTTTATACCATTACACTGTAAGGTCATATGTGTTTTGAAACTAAAGGAGTTGTCCTGTTTATTAGGCATGTAATTTGTGTGAGGGAGCACAGTGGCTCAGTTGTAGAGTGCTTGACTGGAGACAGAGGGCCGCCGGTTCGACCCTCACCGGCGTCACTGCGTTGTGGTCCTTGAGCAAGACACATTTATCCTAGCTTAGTAATGGTTCAACACAGGAAGACCCGTCCCTGTTTAACTGAAAGTTTGTTGATGGGACGTAAAGAATCAAATCAAACAAAAAAAATCTTGATCAAAAAGTTTTGTAAAGCTTATCAGCAGACGACACAAACAGGTTTAAAGTTTATTGTTAGTAGCATCGCATCTGTGTTAGATTATAGTCTGATCAGTGTTTTGGGTAGGTAAGTATCCAAGCTTCGAGGACTGACTTGAATTAGCAGATGCATGAGCAAACAGCGGAGACTCAGATCAGTCTGGATATTGACACTGTTTGGTCAGAGTCTTTAATGTCTGCACCCGCTGATCTGAGTCTGTTGGGCTTGCAAGCGGCATTTTATTGGTTTGAATTTTCAAGAACTGGCTTTATTGAAATGATATTAGGAATGATAAGAATTATGACATTAAATAATGCAAATGCTCTTTGCGAATAGAGGATTATTTTGAATGTTTAAATTGTCTGCCTATTTCTTTAAGAAATCACTTTTCAAAAAAATCTTTTCAGGAATGTGATCAGAGCACCATACAGTTTGGATCCTGATCAGGTCCCTAAATATTTTGTCGAGCCTGATCTGGGTCAAAAATGTTTGCAAGGTTGTAGATATCATGAATAGAGCTAAATGTTACAACTTCAATTAACGCTTTTAACTTTTACTACTTAGGGGCTCTGAACCAGACAGCGTAATTTCGTAGTGCAAAAAATGTAACATGGGCTGTGTCTAAAACGATTCTCATTCTTATCACTTGAAGCAATTATTACTCAATGAAAAAAATGAATGGAAGCGCAGCCTAATAACAAGCTCTCTCCACTGAGATGTGCCGCGATTAACTCACAGCAGAGGTGACCAGATGCTTGAACTCAAGCTGTTTGGCAACCATGAGGGGAAAAATGTCAGCAGTCAGTTACTGGTTTTATGGGCAATAAACAGGCTTGTAATCACCTTAGCTGATGAAGAAGTAGAGTGGTAAAATAAATTAGTAATTAATGAGGAATTTATATATAACCAAGATAGATATTAATAGGGCATGAATATTCATTTTAAGTTTCGTCAAAATTGACCCCTTAACACTTGAGTTATTGCCCTTGTTTTAGTATA
This sequence comes from Loripinus fragilis, assembly GCA_964019695.1. Taxonomy (NCBI): domain Eukaryota; kingdom Metazoa; phylum Mollusca; class Bivalvia; order Lucinida; family Lucinidae; genus Loripinus; species Loripinus fragilis. Next base: position 418,160 of record CAXHUL010000002.1, read on the forward strand.
GGCAATTATAATGTGAAACCTGTATAAGCTTTTTTGTGTGATAATCTTAACATTTCATCAAAGGTATTATATTTTTAAAATAACTTCTCACTATAGACCATGATTACCCAGTGCCTGTAGATAATCATGGTAGTGTCAAAGTTTTACCCCACCCTCTTTGACCCCAGCTAAGGGGTCAAAGGTTAAGTATTTAAATTTCACATTAACTTAGGCAATTGTCAATATTTTTTGCTGAAATTTGCATGCAGGCAGAGCATCAATAGACATGACACAAATCAAAAGGGATTTTACGTTGAAGGCATGGATCCGAGCCCCTGGGGTGGTCTTAAGGGGTGGGGCCAAGGCCAAAATTAAACTTTTTTCGAATATGGTCATGTTGAATATCAAATTAAAGCTGACGACTTTTGCAGCAACATGGTAGCAAATATTTTGCCCACGGACACACCCTTAACCCAGGGGTGGGGTCAAAGGGTCAAACCATATATTTTTGTGAAAGTAGTGATGTTGCATATCAAATTTAAGAGCACCATGAAAGCATATATACTATCATTACACACACCTACGACCCCTGGATGGGGCCAAAAGGTCAAATTTTACCTGCGTCGCTTAAGCGAAAGCAGGTCTGGTAGTGGGTCCACTCCATCCGTCCGTTTGTCTGTTTGTCTCTGCCTAGTTTGTGTAATCTGTAACTCCAACAGTTTTCATTCCTTTATATTCAAACTTTTCCTTGTGATTTTTCAAAACATTACAGACGTGCACTTCCTATTTTTTACACATTTGATAAAAATATTTTTTCATTTTTTAAGGGTGTTGAACTTAGACATTTTTTCCATCCGAAATGCGTAGGGGGTTTCAGGTTTGTGTTATCTGTAATCATTCCTTTATATTAAAACTTTGCATAATTATCGTTCACACATTGAAGATGTGCACCCCCTATTTTGTGAATATTTCATATATTTTCACCTTTTTTACGGGTGTTGAACTTAGACATTTTTTCATCCGACATGCGTGGGGGGTGTCTGGTTTGTGTAATATGTTACTCCAACAGTTTTCATTGCTTTATATACAATCTTTGCATAATGATTGTTCATACATAGAAGATGTGCACCATCTATTCTGTGCACATTTCATGATTTTTTATTCAATTTTGGGGTCTTGAACTTAAACATTTTTTTCTGTAAAATGCTAACAGGGTGTCTGGTTTGTGTAATCTGTAATTTCAAAAGTCTTCATTCCTTAATATTCAAACTTTGCAAAATGATTATTCATACATTGAACATGTCTACCTTCTATTTTGTGCACATTTGATAAATATTTTCACATTTCTAGGTTTGTTGAAATTAAATATTTTATCCATCTGAAATGCTTAGGGGGTGTCTGGTTTGTGTAATCTGTGGCTCCAGCAGTTTTCATTCCATCATATTCAAACTTAATATGTAATGATTGCTCACACATTGAACATGTGTGCTCCCTATATGTTGTGCACATTTGATAATATTTTTGGGTTTGTTGAACTTAGACATTAGTACGTCTACACCACCTTTGGATTGCTTACATTGTTTATTTGTGTGTAATCTGTAATTCAAACAGATTTCATTCCTTTATATTCAAACTTTGCATAATGATTGTTAACGCATCAAACACACCGCAGGTCCACAGCAGAGTTTGGTCTTGTTTTCTTTACTAAAAGTGGTCATGTTGCATATCATATTAAAGTAGAAGTGTAGACCTACATGCAAGGTAAAACTTTGAATTTACACACACCCTTGACGTCTGGGGTTGGGTTGAAAGGTCAGATACTGAAATTGTGTAGATGTAAGTTTATTTTTGTTATTAAACTGAGCACTAAAACATACTTGACAGGCATTTGTTATGATCTGAATGATACCGAAGGAGAACAAAGGGTTAGATAAATGGGATTTATGTTTTGTGATTTACATGTTTCTCTCAAATAATCCTTCGTCGGGGATAAAAATTCGTCAAATTTGTCTTGTTTGAGGTAAAAATCCCAAATTTGGTGTGTGTGGATGCATCTTGAACTTGACACCTGACCTTGTTTCTAGAAGCTACATAGTGTCTGGAACATATCCTATATTCTTTAAGGTAGGAATTCCAAATTTGGTGTGCAAAAGCATCTTGGGATGGCGGGGATATCACATACTATTTTTGGGTCAATGTAACCTTACCTCTGATCTTGTTTGAAGAATTATTGTGTCCGGAGTATCCCTACTGAAAATGATCAGTGGAATTTCACTGAAATTCCAGTGGAATTTCAGTGGAATATTTCTCCGGAATTTCTGTGGAAAAGAAAAGAAAATCAAGAGCTCATCCACTATATACATGTACCTACATTGATAACAACAATGACTAGAACGTGCAGTCAATGGGGCCCCATGGCAAATCCCAATGCTAAAGTTTTGACCCGACAGCACCCACAAGTTCCACCCCTACCTCTACCAAGCATAGCTCCAGATAAGGCTGCGTATTGCGTATTTACGCAATTTCGTGAACGTGAAAACGCAATTAAATTCATTTCTGTGCGTACAAAAACGCAATAAAAATCCTTGATTCTCAATTCCGAACTTTTTCGTAGCGTATGACGCTATAGTATTCAGTTTCCGATTGTCGTTTTTCGCATCTCAAGCTATTGTTGGGTACAAATTTATAGACGACGTGGCGCCGAATCTAGTTTATTAAATTGTAAACCAGTCCAGGAACATTCTTGGCGCTGTTTAGCTATACCCAATATTTACACAATAACGACATACGTCTGGCTTTACAGTAACAATGGCGTAACGTGGGCGAAAAAGCCCCAGAGCAATTGAATAATATCATATCGTAACTAACCCTAATACTGCATTGGTGGTTTGAAGAATCAAAGATGACTTGATAGATACGTTGGTTTTTCGAAATAAGTATGAAATAGCGATCTCAGATATACTTTTATTGCCAGTGTGCTTTCTGAAAGTGAAACCGAGAGTAAACAAAAAAATCAAGAGAAACAAGGCCCGCTTTCATTGCTTATTTGCTTTCAGATGGATACCCAATACAAAAACTTGAAATACCCAATTTAAATTTTAAAATACCCAATTAAGCCAAAAAGAGGTGGGTAAATACCCAATTGCCTCCAATCCTTATCTGGAGCTATGACCAAGTTTGTTCAAATTATACCCATAGGGTCAAAAATGGCCCTTTCCTAGGGATCACATGTTTTATATAGGCTTATATAGGAAAAGTTTGAAAAATCTTCTTGTATGAAACCATAAGGCTGAGAGCCTTGATATTTGGTATGTAGCATCACCAAGTGGACCTCTACCAAGTTTGTTCAAATTGCCCTGCCCCAGGGTCACAATTGTTTTACATAGGCTAATATAGAGAAAAAACATAGGAAAATTTTCTTCTCTGAAACCTCAAGGCCTACAGCCTTGATATTTGGTATTTAGCATCACCAAGTGGACCTCTACCAAGTTTGTTCAAATTGCCCTGCCCCGGGGTCACAATTGTTTTACATAGGCTAATATAGAGAAAAAACATGGGAAAATTTTCTTCTCTGAAACCTCAAGGCCTACAGCCTAGATACTAAGTGGGTAGCATCACCTAGTGGACCTCTGCCAAGTTTGTTCAAATTATACCACTGGGGCCAAAAATGGCCGCACCAAAGGGGTCACATGTTACACATAGGCTTATATAGGGAAAAACATGGAAAAATCTTCTTGTCTGAAACCATAAGGCCTAGAGCCTTGATATTTGGTATGTAGCATCACCTAGTGGACCTCTACCAAGTTTGTTCAAGATATATCCCTTGGGCCAAGAATGGCCCTGCTTCAGGGTCACATGTTTTACTAAGGCCTACATTAGGAAAAAGATGAAATAAATTTTCTTTTCTGAAACCATATGGCCTAGAGCTTAGGTGTTGAGTATGTAGCATCACCTAGTGGACCTCTACCAAGTTTGTTATACCCCTCGCAAACTTTGTTTGTGGGGGGTATACTGTTTTCAAGTTGTCCGTGTTTCCGTCCATCCGTCCGTCCTTGCGTCAGTGCGTAATGTTTTGTTTCCTTGATATCTTGAAGAGTCATCGCTGGATTTTCATCAAACCTTGCAAACATGTTCTTATATACAAGACAAATACTTTAAACAAAAAAGTAAGGGCTAGGGGCCAATTCTATTAGAGTTATTTCCCTTTGTAGTTCTAAATGGCTTTTTATATAGGGTTTTATGCTTATTCTATTATAGTCCATACACGGGCTGATCAACTCCTACCACAGCTTTTGATGGAACAATTTGATACTTTTTCTATACAATGTAGACACATTGAACATATGCATGAAGGAGTTTGGTTCAGGAAAAATAATTTTTGACAAAATGACAGCTGTGAGAACTTAGACAATTTTTCCATGAGAGGTCTTTTGTATATGCATTGGTGGTGCCTTCATGGGCTGATCAACGTCTACCACAGCTTTTGATGGAAAAATTTGATACTTTGCCTATACAATATAGACACATTGAACATATGCATGAAGGAGTTTGGTTTAGAAAAAATAATTTTTGACAAAATGACAGCATATACTTGTTGTACAGTATATTTTCGTTCACTACAACCCTCCCCCAATGTTTATCTAGTTCACCCACTGAATTCAAGTAACTTATATGCCTGTATTTTCAGACTGGAAACTAGAAGAAGCCAGTTGATCTGGATCTACAGTGTTATCATAAATGGATAAATCTGTGTTCAACAGGACAAGGGTTAATATTGCCACTCTATAATGAAAATATTGTGCTAATTGTTGTCTGTTGCATTATTGTTCTATTTAAATGTACTGTTATAATATTTCAGTTTCTGGTGAGGCTGCAGCAAGCTGGTCATGTTCATCCTGTGGTGAGTATCTTTTCATAGTATCTGGTTAAAAAACACAAAAACAAACACATACGTCATGAGTAGGAAACTACATAGACAGAACCGTAAGTATGTCACGGGTAGGAAACTACATAGACAGAACGGTAAGTTCTGATAAGGAAATCTTATGAGGCTTTTTCTGGTTCTGTATATGGAGACTGAAAATAATGCCTAGAAGATTTCCATTATTATATTGTTAATTAGTGAAAAGAGAATGTAGTGCTCTGATCTGGTTGTTTAACTTCTAATCCAAGCTGATGCGAGTTGAAAATTGTGTATGGTATTATCTGAATTGTTTTTGTTGTGAGGTAAAAGGAGGCTAATGCATAGAATGACAACTATCATTTTGTGTATATGTCTCTTCAAAGCTATAAACTTGGTAAGTGTTTGGAGAGTTGAAATGTGATATTTGGTTGTCTGATCCAGCCCCATTTATAAAAAACGAGAATTTAAAAAAAAAAGAATTTTGAGAAGAAATATTATATATAGATTGACCTTCATTTTCCTCATGACAAAATATTTACATTCTCAGTGTATGTGCCTTACATGAATCCAACATTTCTAGCTGCTTGCATTTCTCCACGCAAAACATTGAAATGTCCTGTGATCCAGACTGCGCCTCTAGTCATGTCAATGTCAGCCAATAACTTGCTTTGTTTATCGACATTTGCGTGACATAATTCATGTATCGTTACAACGTTATGTACACGAGTTTCGCTCCCTGGCTGTTCCAACACCTCTGTTACAAATACAATATTCCATTTTAAAAGGGTAACTAGCAGTGTTGGGTGGAAGATAATTAAGTAAATTTGATTGATGGTATAGAATGTAAATATATGGATTGAAATTCATATTTTAAGCTTGCACTGGATGATGAAAAACATTAGCTATTAGAAGCCCTACACAGACATTAAAATAGCTAATGTTTTTCATCATCCAGTGCAAGCTTAAAATATGAATTTCAATCCTTATAAGGATACAAAACTGTACACAATTTGCAGCTCGCTTCAGCTTAGATAAGTAGTTAAAAGACCAGAGTGGAGAACTACTTTCACCATTTTTCGCTATTTTACACTATAAAAACACTTAACAGAAAACTTAACAATTATTAGGCATTTTTTTAGACTACATATACAGAATCAGAAAGAGCCTCATATACGAATTAATGGTTCTGTCTATGTTGTTTCCTGCCTGTGTACATAGGAAAATCGATTAATTGAAATAGTGAAAATTTTTAGATAATCTCCTATCCATCAGTTTAAATAATCAAATGTGTTGGGTGCTCAAAAGTACTATATTTCATTAAGATGGTTCTTTTGAGTAAACACACCATAAGTTTTGATTCAGCATTAAGAAAAGTAGTTTAAGTTACACACTCTTATGGCCTGCAAATTATGATTTTTATTCTTTTCTGGAGAACTAGGGGATCTTTTCGAATGAAACTTTATCTGTCCATGCATAACCACATCTCTGTACTCCTTGGTTACATTTATCAATGATAATACAAAGGAGGCTTGACTACCAATAAATTATAGAAGAATTGAATGTGTTAACACTTGAGTTACTTCCCTTGATTAAACCAGAATATGTGACAATAGCATTATATACTCCGTCCAGATAAGAGACGTTGGGCAGTTCTTAGCTAAGTTCAACTGCTGGACAAATACATTTGGAAATAGGTTAGTCAGGTCGCAATGTTTGCGTATTCATCCATCTGTGAAATTCTCCACACCAATATTATATACCTGTAATTTTATAGTTGCCGTATCGTGAAAAATAGCGTTATGAGAATTATTGCAGATGAATATGATCAGTCCAGAAACCTATATGCTAAGGCAGTGACATATATTAGATCATATAAGTCATTGGCTGTACTACATGCAACTTAAACTATACAAGCAAAAAATCAATTTTCGACAAACACAAGTTTTATTGTTTCATAAAAGGTATGTGAACCCTTTCCCCATGGTCCAGATATTGAACCTTTATCATGCCGAATTTTAATTAGTGTTGTGTGTGTGTAGGTTTGATATAGTTGTTTTTTGTCCCCCGCCTTTTCGAAGAAAAGCGGAGGGACATAGTTTTCGGCATTCCGTCCTTCCGTCCGTCCTTCCGTCCGTCCTTCCGTCCTTCCATCCCCCTAATATAGTAGGTACCTTGTGTGCGCAACTCCTCCTACAGTTTTATGCCGATTCTTTCGAAACTTTACAGATGTTTTAGTCATGGTCTGAAGATATGCATGTGGTTTGGATATTATCCTGAGATTATTTTTTGTCACTTTTTTCGCAATTTGAACTTAGTCATTTTTAGGCGTTTTTACTATCAAAGTGAAAAGATAGTGGGTACCTTGTGTGCGCAACTCCTCCTACAGTTTTATATCGATTCTTTTGAAACTTCACAGGTGTTTTGTACATGGTCTGAAGATATGCATGTGGTTTGGATATATTCCTCAGATTATTTTTTAACACTTTTTCCGCCAGTTGAACTTAGCCATTTTTCTGACATTTTTACTATCAAAGTGAATGGATAGTGGGTACCTTGTGTGCGCATCTCCTCCTACAGTTTTATATTGATTCTTTTGAAACTTCACAGGTGTTTTGGACATGGTCTGAAGATATGCATGTGGTTTGGATATAATCCTCAAATTATTTTTTATCACTTTTTCTGCTATTTTAACTTAGGCATTTTTCTGGCGTTTTTACTGTCAAAGTTAATGGATACTGGGTACCTTGTGTGCGCAACTCCTCCTACAGTTTTATGCCGATTCTTTTGAAACTTTACAGATGTTTTTGTCATGATCTGAAGATCACTTTTTCTGCTATTTTAACTTAGGCATTTTTCTGGCGTTTTTACTGTCAAAGTTAATGGATACTGGGTACCTTGTGTGCGCAACTCCTCCTACAGTTTTATGCCGATTCTTTTGAAACTTTACAGATGTTTTTGTCATGATCTGAAGATATGCATGTGGTTTGGATATTATCCTGAGATTATTTTTTGTCACTTTTTTGCAATTTGAACTTAGTCATTTTTAAGTGTTTTTACTATCAAAGTGAAAAGATAGTGGGTACCTTGTGTGCGCAACTTCACAGTTGTTTTGGACATGGTCTGAAGATATGCATGTGGTTTGGATATAATCCTCAGATTACTTTTTATCACTTTTTCCGCTAGTCGAACTTAGCCATTTTTCTGGCATTTTTACTGTCAAAGTGAATGGATAGTGGGTACCTTGTGTAATTTGAACTTAGTCATTTTTAATATCAAAGTGAAAAGATAGTGGCGGGGGACATAAATTCTCTGAATTTGCTTGTTTGTAATGCTATTTTTTCGAAGTCAGAGCTAAAACCCAAATCATTTTCTAGCCAAACAAACAGAATTTTGAAGAATGTTTTCATACACAAATATTTTCCGAGTAGCCTACTTAGAAGTTTTGTGATTACTTTGCCCAATGCAGGAGCCATTATTGAAATCGTTTAGGTTAATTCTTATATATTTTCTCTTTGTTTCAGACTGGATGTCAGAAGGCTCATACCAGTTTGAAGAAGCTGTAACAAGCAATCCAGGGGAGATCAATCTTAATAGTTCACTGACAGGTATAAAGAAATTACTTCAAGCATTTCAAGGTTTGGGTAGGTATATGATAGTAGTCTACAGACCAGGTGGGTGTATAAAAAATTAGGCTGGTGAAAGTCTTTAAAATGGCTGACATTCAAGATGGCCTCCAAAATTATGAACTTTATAGAACTGAGTGAAAAACATACCTATCTCGGGTTTAATTGCATCTAGGTTTTTCAAATGTTGATATTTTCATATATTTTGTTTATGCGTCAAAAATGAAAGCTTTTTAAAACGATATTTTGATGTTCTCAGGTGTTACATATGTTACTTTATTAGCATTACTCCCTAAGAATCATAATATTGACTGTTGTTGTTTGCCGTCAATGTTCCCCTTCATAGTTTTTGAAGTCTTTATTAATTTGATTTCATAAAAGGCTTAAAGGGATTTCAAATAAAAACAATTTGAGCATTCTATCCTCAGAAGTTTTTCAGCAATAGCTCTTTGAATACATAAGCCCCAGTTTACTGAAGGCCAATTTTTAAGTTTTAAAATATTTTTTTTTGCATTCATCAATATCACAAAGATGAAGCTATACATACTTGTCTGATTTCACTCAGTTTGTCAAACATTTGATTTAACCAATAAAACTACCAAAAAGTTAAAAAAATTTACACTTATGATAACTGTTATATATGTTACTTACTTTAATATATATTTGTATTGCTCACTTGACCACATGCTGCCTAAATACATGTGGAGAGGCTGTTTAGTGAAATAAATTTTTGTCAACCACATTATATATGACAAATCTAATGTATAGTGGCTCCTTAGAAATAGATGTATAACCATGCAACAGTCAAGTCAAATACGTTACCATTAAATAATAGTGGAACTCATATTATTATAGTGCTATTAGTGTGTGTTTCATTTTTTTACATACCATCTTGATCTTTGAATTGAATAAGCTTACTAGCAGAATGATAATTATAAGCTTAGGCACCTGGTATTTCTGTAATATACATTACTTTTTTTAAATATTATTTTTGTACAATGTTATAACTATATGAGTTGAAACACTTAGTGGATGAAAATTGAAATTGACTACCATCTAACTGCTCAAAAATACATTTATTGTGAGTATTTTCTTTTTAAACATATCATATGAATGATTTTCAGCTTCAACAAAAGCATAGTTGCTTTAAAGGGAAAAACTTACTTTTAAAGCACAAAAAATGTTGTACTTTTTTTCTGAACAGTTTCAATTGGATTTTAATACCTATTTATTTTTCATAAACAAATTATGTCTAAAGAAAGATTCAATGATTCTTTTATCTCTGCCACTACCTAGTTTTTGGTTCTTTTAATTATGCATTAAATGCCATCTACAAGACATTTCCCTTCACTGTCACAGCTCAATTCAGCTGAAATAAATAAAAGCAGGAAGCAATATAGTAATAGGTTCCATGAACAATTTTATAAAAAGTAAGAAAGGTGACCAAGATCCAGAATCGAAACAATCAATTACCACATCTGACCTAGGATACCAAGCATTCATTTTTTTTGCATTGATAATCATCTATTGACTACAACAGCTATGTTCTTAACAAGTAACAAAAGCTAACTTACAATTCTAAGAACTGTAAGTCATTCTAAGTATAAGTCTAAATCAAGAAGTGAAACATTAAATAATGAATTCCTCCATGTAAAATAAAAAACTGAAGTTTGTGGAAATTATAATGGTTCTGTCTCACAATAAGCACCCACCATACATATCCTTGTGGTCATAGTATTTTAGTATCTACAGAGTAACCAGTTTGGTAAAAGAAATGAAATTTATGTTGGTAATGTATATAACAAAACACGAATGAACCCTTGTTGGGTACTTTAGATTTCCTAAAATCTGGGATTTGTTGGGTACTTAAGCTTTCTTGGCTACTTTTTCTAACACTGTAAGTACCCAACAAGTATCTAAATGTAAGAGCGTTGGTCTGTCCGTAATGCTATCTCCTCCTAAACCATTCGACGAAATTCAACCAAATTTGGTGATTGAGTTACTCACATGAATGGGGCATGCAACGGCAAATTTTTTTTTGGCCCAACCACCTTGGGCCCTGGGTAGGGGTCAAAAGATCAAATATCATTTAATTTCAATTACAAAGTCAATTTCAAAGATTTTTTATACCAAACTTTGTGTGTGTTCTCACAAATGAAAGATACAAAATATATCAGACGAGATTTTCATTCTGTCACCTGGGTCATGCCTCAGGGGTGGGACTTGGGGCACTGGGGTGCCCAGGGGGTCAAAAAATTATTGGGGGTACCATGGTGGGTTGGGGGTCAAAAATTTTTTTTTTCAGAAATTCAACCAGATTTGGTGTGTGAGTTACTTACATGAATGACACATGCACCGGCACAATTTTTTGGGTCCCCACCCCCTGGGGCCTTGGGGAGGGGTCAAAAATTTAATTTTCTGAACATGGTCATGTAGCATATCAAATTAAAGGGGAAGAGCAGTAGACTAGGATACACTGAAAAATTTTAACCTACGATCAAACTGGTGACATTTGGGTGGGGTCAATTACCATTAGATTATGAGAGCATGGGGATTTGCGATGGCTAGCCATCGAATGTGTTGTAGTTACTCTTACATCCACCAACACTCTAAAATACTTGTATAAAATCTGTTTAAAGGAATTTGAATGCCACCTTGTCAAATATGACCTAAACTTATTCTGTCTGTTAAAGTTTTTATAGGCTATATGCAATGTCTCATCCACTGAAAAAGGAGGTGCTGAAAATGCCCCCCCCCCCCCCAAAAAAAATCTTAGCAAACCCAAATAAAATTGGTACCAAAATATTTGTCATGTTCTAACTAAGAAAATGCATACCCACACTTGATTTTTTTGTTCACAAATAAGAAAGTTATGGGCGTTTGAAGTTCTGAAGTGAAATGCATTAAGTGAATGGAAAAAAGTCAGAGGTAATCCAAAAACACTACAGTGAAAATATAACATTTCACTTGTAAATGATATCACTTTTATTTGTTTTTGATATGTATTGATTTCACTGCCAAGTATAAAATAAATACTACTATTAAGTCGGGTGCCATCAGGTGCATAAAAGCTAATAGAAAGAATTGCCTGCTTAAATCTGAAAGTTAAGGGTTCTAAACTTATATAACATTTTATCAGAGGTCATCTAATTGAACATTTTATATACAACAAAGTATTTGTGATAGAACATAACTGTTTGCAGTTTTGAAATGGTCAGAAAATGGTCCTTTGAACACATGTTATCATAAACTAAAATACCTGTTAATAATTTTTGTCAACTGCAACTATTTAACAAAATATAGTGGATTTTAAGGGTATAGTTGAAATGAAACATAAATGACATCCAAAAATACAAACATCAAATATGCATAGACAATAACAAGTTCTTACAGATTGCGTAACTGTTTTGTTTATTTTAACATTTCAACTGCTACCTTGACAGACAAATTTACATATTTATGTTTTTAAGAAAATGAGGGATAACGTAATTAACAACCATTTTGGAGACATTCGCCGGCCTAATATTCTATACACCCATCTGGATTGTATACTACTGGCATACACCTACCCAAAACAAGCATCAAAACTTCTGGCCAAGATCATGTAGGGTAAATAAAAAATTTGGATCTTGGATTCCGGACTAATAGGGGAATGATGAATGTCCAGGCTTCCCTGTGCAACTGCGCAGTCACACAAGGGCCTTTTTAGGGCGCAAAATACAAGTGTGATGTACACGGATGTTGCGGGGAAGTCTTTGACTTTCGGATCTAGAACTATAATTATTAGTTGTGGATCCTCATTTGAGCATCCCTGTATGAGGACAGTTCTAGGTATTAGATTATGTGAGCCTTTGTACAATACCGACAATTTGAATTTATGTGCAGAGAATACTCAGCTTAGCCTTGAGACCTGCCTTTTCTGATCAAAGTTTTGCTGAGTGCTTAAAAATTGTTACATGTAAGGACCAATGCTTTGAATGTCAAGCCAGCATACTATTATGGACTACAAACAACCCCTAGCAAAACACTGTTTAAATAGTGTATCGTTGGCGCGCCCAATCTTATCCACTTGTATATGCTCTCTTGGACCCCGCCCCTGGTGCGGAGCTCTTTTGTACTCAACATGTATCCGAACTGCTCACAATTATTGCTTGTTGCAAGAGTCAAATTATTGCTTTTGTCACACACGTGCATATATGTTTCACATTCGTATGAAAGTTAGTTGTCATATGAATGAGTAGTGGAGTATTGGACACACCTTTGCAACTGTCATCTTGTCCGAGTTTCCACTGCCCACAAGGATTCTGTATTGAAGTAAATGATGATACAGAAATGAAATTAGTCACTCAGCTCCGCTGGCTACCTGCACATGCATGTATAAAAAATATGGTTATCAAGGATTTCCTATGAAAATGTTCATGAGCCGGTATCCATCAAAAGATACAAGTTGGCATGTGCTCTAGTTGAAGACTCAGATCAGCCTGCACATCTGCTCTATGCCAAGAATCAAATGTTACTTGAGGTAGAAAACTAAGACTCTGATCAGATTCTGAGGATGCTCATACTGATTTGAATCTTTTCTGTATGTACATGTCAACTTGTACCGCATGCTAGATACTGACTGAATACCCTTACAAACACCAGATTCTGCTTATCTGACAAGAATTTCAACATAATGACCCTAAAGAACATGGTCACATATTGATTACACTGGATAATGACTGTATACCCTTACAAATACCAAATTCTGCTTATAAATCTGACACAGATTTCAGACTAATGACCCTTAAGAAAGAAATTTTCAAACAAAGCTTAATTTATTCAGGTCCAGTCATTTGGAACAATTTACCAGACTGTTTAAAGAATTTTAAAAAAGTTCATTCTTTTCGTAGACATTGTATTAAGTGGATGAAATCCTGTCTATCTTTCAATCTTTGAAACTGAAGCATATATCTGCGACAGTTCAGGTTCGCGTCCAATTGGGCTTTGAACCGCGAGGCTGGATGTACACGGAGATTGCGGGGTATAGGGTTACCGCTAGTGCTGCTGTTGCCGAATGGACACGGCAGTCCAAGCGATGTCTGTTACGCTTCGGGGACAGAAGCTATTTATAGAGTGTTGTAATAAGTGCCGCTAAGTACCTAGCCCTGTTCTAGAGCCAGTATCAAATTCGGCCCTTAATACCACTGCTGATAGTCCGGTTCCCAAAGCGTCCCACAAGCTCAAGCACACCCACGAGACCAGGGGATACCAAATGTTGCAGATTGGGGGAATTAGCTCGAACTGGTATCCTGGAGGGTCTCCTGTCACGGGGTCCGGTCTAGTTAAACTATTTCTTGAATACTCTAACTAGACACGTAAAGTCTTATCTTCTATAAATGACAAGTCCGAACACAGTTGTAAAAGTTCCCAAAGTTTATATAATAAAGGTTTGCCGAAAGAGTTTCCAAAAGTATATTTTCTTTGTATTTGATCTTTTATAAGTCTATTATATTTTCAGTTCATAAATACATGTATAAATTTTCATAGAAGCAATACAGTTCTAACATCTTCTAAACAATAAAGTACTTTTCCTATCTATGATTCTCCTGTCAGTTCTGCTCATTAAATTCCTGTTCCAAAATCCGATATATTAGTACTCTTACTTCAAAGTCTCATTAACTCAAAGTATATTTAATTCAAGGTCTCTTTAATTCAAATTCTATCTAATTAATTCAAAGTATTTTTAATTCAAAGCTTTATTCATTCAAAGTACTATTTATTCAAAGTCTTGTTTATTCAAACACTCCTTAATTCAAAGTATATTCTGACTCAAAGTATCTTTAATTCAAAGCTCCATTAATACAAGGTTACTGTATGCGTTAAATATTTCAAAGTTGATTCAGCCTTATAGTTTCTGAGTTCTATTTCAGTAGATAAAGTTACGTTATAAATAAAGATTTACTTCCCTTTTATTCCTCTTTTCCTCAGTTTGAATATTCCAACATAATCCAAGTTCACCATATTAAGCTATCTCAAAGTTGGAGAATAGCTGAGTCCAAAACCTGTATTAGGATAAAATTCCTTAGCAAGACTAGATCTTATGCAAGACTTAAATCATATCACAGACTAGACTATACAGGACTAAATCCAAAGCAAGACTGCAGTACCATTATTTTCCCAAAGTATTTATATGTTTCGACCCACAGAAATTGAGGAAGCCATCATGCCAAAATCTAGGTTTGACCAAAGAGTGTGATTATCTTCAAAGATAAGTGAAATATTTCCTGTGCTCAAAGTGACAAACTTCATTTAGCTGTCTTTGATCAGTGATTTCTGTTAATCAGTTAATTACCAAGTTTCCTGTCAAACATCCAAGCTACTCAGATCTAAGTGATTGGTATCAATCATTTCACACCTGAGCTTTCCTGCTAAACATCTGTGACACAGAGTTGAGATCATGCCACCAATTAAGTTCCAATTAACCAATTTCCTGAGTGAACAATTAACAATCAAAACTGACATATTGCTATGAGCAGAACGTGATCAGAACTATCATCAAAATTAATGATCTGTATCAATAACATTTTTCAAACAGTGTTTCAATTAAAATTCAGTTCTGAAATCTTAAAATATTTCAAATATACCTTTTTATTTTATTTTCATGATTATTCATATTTTCAACATATATATTTTTTTATAATTTATTTATTTATTTTATTATTTTTATATACAAAATGGGCAGAATTGTCACACTGTGACATATCCAATGCATGAACATAATTTTGAGTGTAAAATTGTGAATATGTTTTGATCCCCAGTTTTATCATTTAGTTTGGTGCTCAAAAGAACTGTCTCATTGAGACGCTTCTTTTGAGTACCTAAAACCTGTGTTTGAAAATGAGTAACTATTAAAGCACTTTTATCTATGTATATAAAGTTTGCTTGTGTGTATGTAAACTCGATTTCATATGTTTTTCACATTGATTTTCGGCGATAACTTTTTTGTTTTCAAGTTTAGCAAACTGTGTTCGCGATGAAAGTTGTAGAGAAAAATTAGCGCCAATTTCTCCAAATGGTTCCAAAATCCAAGATGGTGCAGATAGCCCTGCGCATAGATGCACTCTTTGAGCATTTTAAGCAAAGCGCAAATAAACTAAGATAAATATGTCAGTCAAAAAACTACACTGCGCCGCCCTAATTTACTAACTAAAGCGATGGATGGCTTGTTTAAATATAATGGAAATCGCGCCTGATTCGCTCGTGCGTTAAGTTGGTGGGGTCATCTCGAAACCGTCCGTTTTGGAGCACGTGTGTAAGAGAAAGATAGCACGTCATGCGATATCACAGCTTCTGTTCCTACAAATGATCACGCTCAAATTAGATTCTGTCAATGCACAGTACATTCTGGGTATGCAAACAGAAGGATTATGCTCTGCACAGCCGCTGATTAACGGTATATTCACCGCTTGTGAATATTCTTTTGAGACAAACCCTTATTGTCACGCCTCTACGAAATTTACCTGTCAATAAAAGACTTAGAAACTTTGGCTGAATTCCGTTTATTGCAAATTCTTCATCTATGTACACAAAAATCTGTTTCCGCCACAAACTTCGGACTTTTTGGAAAAGTTGGCGCTAATTTTTCTGTACTACTTTTATCGCGAACACAGTTTGCTAAAATTGAAAATAAAAAAGCTATCGCCGAAAATCAATGTGAAAAACATAAAAAATCGAGTTTAGGTTTGAAAGAGTTCCATGCTGCTTGTATTATTTTGTATACATGTAAATCATCTTTGTACTTTATAATTGTATTATTTTTTGGTGGTAGTTTATAGAGGGTCTCATGGAAGATAAGCTTTTTTTTTCGCTATATGTGTTACCCTCTGAAAACAAAGACTATTATTATTATTACCGGTATAATTATTAAGAACATGGTCACATATTGATGAACTCTATACTTGCTAGCTGTGACTTTTGTTGTTTGCTGATAACATTTACAAACAGGTTGGATCCAGACCAGGACCAACAGAATGTCATTTCTGATCTGGATTTATACCATTTGACGCTCTGATATTTTTTTGAAGAAAAAGTTAATTTTGAAAATCGACAGGCGACAAAAGCATGTAAAGATCTAAGAATCGTTTTTTTTAATTCTTTACAGACCTCCCAGCAGCTGCACAAGAACAAACCAGTAGCATGATCAGCACACAACAGACCCACAAGGAAAATCCACAGTTGAAATCCCATTGTGACATAGAGGACCGTGAAATGCCTGTCCTGCCACATATACCACCATTAAGCGGACTTCCCGACCTGGACGAGATCAAGGGAGAACTGGAAAATATTGATAGTGATGTGTTCCAATCAAGATCATCGTCAGTAGGAGGACCACAGCTAGAAATAAACTGTAGTGTTGATCATAAACGTGATAAACCGTACATTGTCCTGGATAAATTGTACAGTGCCATGGATAAACCCTACAGAACTAGTACTATTGATGATGTTAAACGCTACAGTATTGTGCATAAACCATCTTACAATGTTGACAATAAATTGTATATTAGAGACAACAGACCGTACAGTGTTAGCAATAAGTTGTATAGTGTTGAAAACGAGCCATACAGTATTCAGAATACAGCATGTAGACCAATTTCATCTAGGACAGCAGATAATGTGGTTGTGTTCTTGGGGTGTTTAGAAGGCTGTATGGAATATGAAGGTGAGTATCAAAAGGTTAGACCTCAGACCTGGAGATAAAATAAAAATCATTTTCTTCTTTCCATCCAAAACATAATGTGGGTGCTCAAAAGAACCACCTCAATGAGACGGGTCTTTTGAGCACCCAAAACAAATGTTCGAACTAATGGATATGAAAATATTCACAATTTTAGGCCAATTTTATTCTTTATCTGGACATATGGCTCGATCTCATCATGAGAAAACCTGTCTTTGGGGTTTGTCACTCGGTCATGCTCAAACCTCCCTGCTCAGCTACAGAGACTAGATAATATCCTGAAACTTTGCAATCCATGTGGCTAGTTTTGCTATCACACCTTGCAGAAAACGAACAACAAATGTGCTCATGAGACTGTGCAGGCTGGTCTGCACCTTAGTTGTTAGCATACAAGGAATAAGGCTTTCTCTTGACAACCTGGAAACCACACTCATAGGTCCAGATAAGGAATTTTTATTTGCATAAAAATCTAATTATTTTCTTACCCATTAATTTAAACATGTGTTTTGGTTGCTCAAAAGAACCGTCTCATTGAGACGGTTCTTCTGAGTACCCACAACATATGTTTTGGATGAGAAATAAAGAAAATATTTTTCCAATACGCACTCTTATCTGGAGGCCTGTGTCTATTTTAAGTCTTCAATCTTTGTACAAAAAGGATTTTCAAAGCTACCTGCCTCCTTCCTGTGGACAGGGAAGAATGATCAGACTGGATGTATGGCCAGGCTGACCAAGTCCTTTCTGCACACAAATTTAATTTCGCTGGTTTTCTGGTACAATCGGGTAAACAATAGACATTTCATTATTTGGGACCAGTTACACTAAAGTCGGGTCTGCCCAGCTTCATAGACTGGTTAGAGTCTTAACCCTTAATGAACCAATCCCAACAAAAGTCATCTGCTTTTCTCATCTGCTGGAATGTTTAAGAAGCCTCTATGGCAAACAGTGTGGACCCAGATCAGACTGCTCCTATAGGAGCAGTCTGTTCTGGGTCCACACTGGTTGCTTCTATACTTAATTCATCAGTATTGTTAGGCAATTATTTGGAGCAGACGACTTCAGCAGACAACATTTTCAGATGCATTTTTTTCTTGGTGCTTTAAGGGTTAAATTATGATAACACGAGAATAGCTAGGGTAAAAACATCGAACTTCGGACGCTTTTTCGCTGTGTCACTACTTCAGCACGGTTTGTGCTTTGCTCCAGACATGTCACCAGGTTAAATCTAGCTGGTAGCTACCAAACATGCTCGATTTACTTAATAAAGCTGTATTTCATTGGTTAATGCAATTAAATGTGTTTGATTAGCACTTAAAGTGACATAGGGTCGAACATGAAAAATCGGACGGCTATCGGGAAATTCGGACAGAGCTGAAGGGAAAATCGGACAGTTGTTTCTTTTTAAAAAATAAAGCTCTTTAAATGTTTTTATTCTGTCAAAAACAGTTAAATATGTTTCAATGATCATATGAGCAAATTACCGAGGTCTTTTAAGATATCGATTTCATTTGCTTCTACAATCAAGTGCTGAAATGTCAACCAGCATGCAAAGCTACGGAATCTTTTCAACCCGCAGTCAACTCTTGCTCAATTTTGGGGGTATGTGGTGATGCATTCCAGTCTTTCAATCGCTATACCAACAATAATCTTAAATGATCTTATCTAAAACGTAAATAGATTCAATGCATTTTGTTTACAAACAGCTGGAAAGGAACGAAAAACATATGAAAGGGTAAAAAATCATCGTCTGAACGTCTTGTTCGATGCCGTGTCCGAAATTAAATTTCCTGAAGGGAAATACGGACACCCATTATTTTATCGTCATTTCGTTTCAAATCTTTGTGAACATGCAAAAACAACCTTTCATTTCATAAATATAACTATCGAAGATACTAGGGGAGCAGAAATATTTCATTGTGCATTAATATTCAACTATAAAAGATGGAATTAAAAATAGTTGTGACAAGCATCGAAACCATGTGCTCTCTAAACTGTGCGGAGCTGGAGGTCACCAGACTGGAATGGATATCTAATTTGTCGATTATAATGTGACGTGTTCCATTTTCACTGTTGGGAAGTGGGTACGACGATATTTTGTCTGTACAGTTAACCTGAAATAAGACTTAACAATTGGTTGAGAGTCTAGAGCAGGACGTTATGTCAGGGGAGGTAGAAAAGTGTCCGATTTTACATGTCCGTCCGAAATTCGATGTTTTTACCCTATTGTTCTGTGCATGAAGATATTGTCAGTAATTGCCGAAATGCTCTGTGTCACTTGATACACAACATCTTCTGGGAGTACTCTGAACACACAGAGCAGTAGGAATCCAGTATGACCCTAATCAGGGAGTAACAAAGGTACTGACCGCACTGCGCATTTGCAGAGACTGACATGCTGCTATGTTTTTCTTATACAACGTCACTCAAATATATTATACTGTCGATTTAAAGGTGCATAATAATAGGACTATACCATTACTAATAGAAAAAGTTAAATTATGGTAAATACATATCATTACAGGTAGACCCAGTGCATGTTATACCTGTATGAAATACCCATTACCCATTATCTAGATCAATTGGGCTTGATCTGGCCCCAAACTGTTTGCAAAAGTGGCAGTTATTGATACACATTACTGGACAGTTCAATTGTACCAAACTATAAAACCTATAATAATCTAAATTTCTCTAGATAAGACATCTATTTCAACAAAAATATTACAATATTGTTGTGTGGCCTGCGAAGCATGGATGAAACATAGGGATCATGTCTCTGTCGTCGTCTTCGGCGGCTTGTTGCGTCCGCCTTGTCACACTTTTGGCTTCCTATCAATAACTCTTGAAGGGATTCATTAATTTCACTCAAACTTCACAGTAGGGTCCAGCATCATAAAATACAGGTCAAGTTTGAAAAAGGGGTAATCCACAAAATGTTTGAACTGAGTTATGGCCCTTTTTCAACTTATATTTTGGCTTAGTTGTGGTATCCGATCAATAACTTTTGAAAGGATGCTAAAATTTCATTCAAATTTTACAGAAGGGTACAGCATGATAAAATACAGGTCAAGTTCGAATTTGGGGTTCATTTGCAAACTTTTGACTGAGTTATGGCCCTTTTTTACTTTGGTTTAGGCTAATGCAGAAGCTATATGAGCCGCGCGACGTGATTTCCAACGATGTGACATTTTGACAAGTGTAGACTCAGATGAGCCTGTGCAGCCTCCTTTGAAACTTAGAAACTTCAAATGATGTTCAGTCAGTAGCTTAACAGTCGTAGAATATTCCAGTGACTAGCAAAGGCTTTGATCAGACTATGCATATGGGCAGGCTGATCTGAGGTTTTGCTGGTAGCACATACCACATTGTTGGAAATCTTATGTCGCGGCTCATATTGGCTTTTTCGTGGATAAACTTTTTATTTCTCTAAAACTATAAAATCTGAAAACTTCTTACTATAGGCCATGATTACCCAGTGCCTGTAGATAAGCATGACATTGATTAAAATTTTACCCCACCACCCTGACCCCTTAGGTGGTCAAAGGTCAAATATTTAAATTTCACAATAACTCTGTCAGTTGTCAATATTTTTTCTGAAATTTAGAGGTACAATAAATATGAAAAATACTAAACATGATTTTTTATCGAAGGTCTGAGTCCGACCCCCTGGGTGGACTTGATGTGTGGGGTCAAAAGGCCAAATTGCAACTTTTTCAGAACATTGTCATGTTGCATATCAAATTAAAGGGAATCAGGTATGCAGCAACATGGTAGCAAATATTTTGCCTGCAGACCCCCCCCCCCCCCCCCCAAGAACATTGTCATGTTGCATATCAAATTAAAGGTAATCGGGAATGCAGCAAAATGTTAGCAAATGTTTTGCTGGCAAACACCTACCCTAGGATCCCACCCCCACCTGGGGGTGGGATCAAAAGTTCAAATTCAATTTTTTCAAACACTTTGACCTTACACACACCCCTAGCATCTGGGTCTGGTTGAAGTCAGATATTGAAATTGTACAGAATTTGATAGTTGTTTTTTTAATTACCACTGAAAACTATTTTATAGTCATCTAATTTTGATCTGTATGATACCCAAGGAGACCTTAGGGGTTGGAGAAATGGGATTTATAGTTTGTGATTTAGAAGTTTCTCTAAAATAACCCCTTGCCAGGGATATAAATTTGACAAATTTGCCTTGTTTGACTTCCGTTTTGGCAAGCGACCCATCCGATTTTGGAATTCTAGTTATTTTTCTCACCAAAAGAATTATGATGTTGCACATGGAAAGTGTCTGAGTGAATGAGACTCTTGCGGTAGTTACCCATTTATAGTGAATTATTTTGAACTTTATCCAACCATATACAGTAAAACCTGTCTTAAGCGGCCTCTCAAAAAGAAGACCAAAATGGTTTTCAAGACTGATTATCACTTAATGCAGGTAAAAAGTATTGCAGAATGCTCATAGGGGAGCATTCTGCAATACTTTTGACCTTCATTAAGCTACCGTTTGTCATTAAGATCTTTGTTTTGTCTGTTTTTGAGTGGCCACTTAAAACAGGTTTTACTGATACATAGTATTCCAGATTTTCACGTTTCTTATGAATGCAGCAGGACTAAACTCCAGCTGTAATGTTTTTAGAACTGTTTTCTCATGATAACTTTTACTACATCATTTATTGAAAAAAATTCTCCAGATGAAAAGTATTCAGGAACACCTCCACCAACTTCTCCAAACAGTTTCACCACCCAAGATGCTGGCGATTCCTCTATGCTTAGATGCACTCTAGCAAAGCGCAAATAAACCAAGTCCAAGATGCCAGTCAAAAAAGTTAAATTGCGCCACCTAAATTCAATTACTAAAGCAATGGATGGCTTGTTCAAATATGATGGAAATCGGGCCTAATATTTGCTCCTGCGTTAAGCTAGTGGGTTGTCTAAAAACCGTTCATTCATAGCATGGGCATAAGAGCATACAATTGCACGTCCCTTTGTTCCTACAAATGAGCGTGCTTAAAGTTGATTCTGCATATGCATGGTAAATTCTGAGCATGTTAACGGCAGTTTTACAATGTGCACAACCTTTGAATAAACAGGATATGCACAGCTTACAAATATTTTTTGATACTATCCTTCTCTGTCACGCCTATACAAATTTTTACCCGTCAATAAAAGACTTAGAAATTTAGGATGAATTTAATTTATTTCAAAATTTTCATCTATGTGCACAAAAATCCGTTTGAGCCACAACCACCAGACCATTTGGAGAAGGTGGCGGAAAGTCTCCTCTACAACTTTCATCACGAACACATTTTGCTAAAATTTAAGATAAAAAAATTATAGCAAAAATTTAGTTCTAAAAACTTTACAGCCAGAGTTTATACACTGTAATATCACTGGGACTGATAATCCACCAAAATTACACTGAATTTTTCAAAATATCAGTCAAAAGCTAAATATATCACCGAAACACCGATATTACGGAGTAATTACACTGATATATGAGCCAGTGCATGAGATTTCCAACAATGTGGTATGTGCGACTAGCAAAGCCTCAGATCAGCCTGCGCATACGCACAGTCTGATCAGAGCCTTTGCTCGTCGCTTGAGTATTCTATGATTGTTAAGCTACTGACTGAACATCATTTGGAGTTTCTAAGCTTAAAAGCAGGCTGTAGAGGCTCGTCCGAGTCTACACTTGTCAAAATGTCAAATTGTTGAAAATTTCATGCCGCGGCTCATATCAGTTTCATTTTCACCTGGGGAGTACCCATTACAAACAAATGGCAAACTACATGTTTCCATTTTTATTTTGCATGAGTCTGTAAAAACTGATATCAAGGCACGTACTATAGTTTGTCAATCAATAATAGTCCAGAGTTGTCGATTTGTTGGTCCATGTTTTCAAAGATGTATATTGCTGAAAAAAAGTGGCCAGTTTAACCCTTCGTATACGATAAACCCCTAAATGACTACTTTTACAAACAGTGAAGACCCATGGTAAAGTAAAAAAGAGCTGCAGACAAAAATACACCATTGATTTTTAATCTATAACCTGAAACCATTGGATATTAGCAATGGACTATCCCAAGTTTATTGCATCAATCCATTATTATACAAAGGTTTCATAAATTAGTACAGGTATATCATTCACAGACTGGCTTCAAAATTTGCCACTTGTATTGTGGAAAAATTCTAGTCTGAATTTTAATGATTTTTGGCAAATGATTTAGGCCAAAACCTGAAAAAGTCAGTTTTGTTTGATTTGATTCTTTACACCCAGTCAACATTTTTCAGTTATTTTGGGATGAGTCTTACTGGGTTGAACCAGTACTAATCAATAATTAATTTTTCTTGCTCAAGGACACAACAAAATTTTGAAGGCATACTGCAAGTTTTAAAATTTGAATTTCAAAAGTTCAGGATTTTGGAAATTTTGAACTTTCACTCATGTCAATATGAAATAGTTACTTTCCTTCAATCATCCATATTCACATAATACCGAAAGGTATCCGCTTTACCGGTCTATGTCACTCTTCTCTTATCATGTGCAGTCTCAAGATTGCAACATTACTATAAAGTATAGAAATTTTGAATTGTAATGCAAAAAATGGAAACTATATTCTAAAACTATTTACAGATGTGCAGTGTATATACTATAGGCCAATTTTGAACTCAGACGGATCAAAGATCAGACTATTCGAATTTACAGCACGTGAAAGGGGAAACAGGTAGAAACCGTTACAAAGCGGTATCATAGGTGTTTACATGTACAATACATAATACAGTATGAAGTAAACTTTCAACCATTTAGTCAACGTTCTCTATAGCTCAGTAGGTAAAGATCACTATATTATATTTTGTTTTATTAGGCGAAAGAAATCAATGCGAGTTCGAGTCTCGGTCAGGCATATTTTTTACTTTTAATGCGCATGCGTGCGTGCGTGTGTGTGTGTGTGCTTTTTTATATTATATTTTTTCACCATGGTATGTATTTAATTTCGTATTAACTTTCAGATTCATTTAAATTCACATACCCTCCGTCATACCCTCCGTCTCGCTGGCAGTGTCAGCATCGGAGCTGTAGTCGGTTTCCGACGCAAGATCGATCACCACTGGCTCACATTCTTCCTTTATCGCGATCTTCTTCAACCAGTATACACGCTCTACTTACAAAACATGCTCAACGTACTTCAAAGTCGTGCAGTACGACTCTCTTTTGTTCTAGACCGTTCAGGTTCCTTCTCTTTTGTCTGGTCTCGCTTCATCAGCCGCTCAATAATACGCTTGCCTCGGTTGAAGTCCTTTCCTTTGCCTGGTCCAGTGATATTGCTAGCCCAACTTCCTTCTCCTGTTTACAAAGGTTATGGATCTTCTGCATCGGCATGGTGTTTGCTGTGGATTCGTTTGCAAATGAATTGAGACGCGCCAAATAGAAAAAAAAGCCTTCATGTAAAACATGAGAAATTCAAGTTTTCTCGAAGAACAAAAAGATATGCTAAAAAGAAAAAAAAAACTTTGGGATTCGAACTCAGGGATTCTAAATCTGAAACTTTCCACGGATTATTTGCAATTTAAGACGTAGTCCGCTCGACTAAGCCTGTAGATGTTGTACTGGTCATTTCGTTACATATTTATTGGAAAGTTTGTTACTTCGATAGCATGAGCAGTAAGTATTTGGTGAGAAAAACAACCGTTACAATCTTATTTACCTTTCTCGTGCTCCTAAGTAAACTCGTCTGATCTTTGATCCGTCTGAGGTCAAAATTGGCCTATACCTGTGGTGTGCTGATTCTTATTTCCTAATTCATGGGATGAATTGGAAGATATATTCAGCATTAAAACATGGTGAAATGTTGAGGTTTCTCTTTTGCTACCATTTCTTCATATATACTTATTACAAAAATAGTCATTATCATTAACTTTTGTTATTCTATGTATCATTTTACTGTATTTTTTTTTGATTGATCTATTTATTTTTGTAAAAAATTGTATATTATTGTAACATATATTTGTATCATATGTGAGGGCCTCATGAAAGAATAGATAATAGTACCATTGTTTGCTAAATGTTGTTACCCTCGTTAAATAAAGACTTTACTTACTTACTTACTTACAACCCCTCAGTCTTGAGTCCAGCATTCTACCACTTAGCCACTGGCTCAAATATTTAAAAGTCATTAAATCATGGTGTATCTATTTACTTTTGTCTTGTGTGAGGTCAAAGTTTGGTTATGGAAAACCTCTGTACATAAATTTTATTGTCTTTTCAGATCCAGCTAACGTGGAACAGCCCCTTGGAAAAGAACCATTCAGGGAACCTGTATCGTCTATTGCAATTGGGTGTCAACTAGATCCTGCAGATCCATTTCTTACAGTAGTTTTGCTTTCACCTGTTGTACTCATAATGGACTTATCTTATTTGACTGTTGGTCATTTTGAGTGCAACGGGCTTCCGTATGGTCACAGCTTGTCTGATCTCATTTTACCTATTGCTCTCAGGATGGACTTATCTCATTGGAGTGTTGGTCATTTTGAGTGCAACAGGCTTCATTGTCATCACTTGTCTGATCCCCTTTTACCTATTGCTCTCAGAATGGACTTATCTCATTGGAGTGTTGGTCATTTTGAGTGCAACAGGCTTCATTGTCATCACTTGTCTGATCCCCTTTTACCTATTGCTCTCAGAATGGACTTATCTCATTGGAATGTTTGTCATTTTGAGTGCAACAGGCTTCCTCATGGTCATCACTTGTCTGATCCCCTTTTACCTATTGCTCTCAGAATGGACCTATCTGATTTGAGTGTTGGTCATTTTGAGTGCAATAGGCTTCGTCATTGTCATCACTTGTCCGATCCCCTTTTACCTGATGCTTTCAGAAAGGACTTATCTCATTGGAGTGTGGGTCATTTTGAGTGCAATAGGCTTCCTCATTGTCATCACTTGTCTGATCCCCTTTTATCTTTAATACAGCAGGCTTGGATTTTCCAGACAGATAGAATTCCTTCAACTCACTGGGCCCTAGACATATGCAGGTGGTCTAGTGTCTCTACAGCAGAGCTGCTTGTATCTTTAATACAGCAGGCTTGGATTTTCCAGACAGATAGAATTCCTTCAACTCACTGGGCCCTACACATATGCTGGTTGTCTAGTGTCTCTACAGCAGAGCTGCTTGTATCTTTAATACAGCAGGCTTGGATTTTCCAGACAGATAGAATTCCTTCAACTCACTGGGCCCTAGACATATGCAGGTTGTCTAGTGCCTTTGTAGCAGAGCTGCTTGTATCTTTAATACAGCAGGCTTTGATTTTCCAGACAAATAGAATTCCTTCAACTCACTAGGCCCTAGACATATTCTGGTTGTCTAGTGTCTCTACAGCAGAGCTGATTGTATCTTTAATTCAGCAGGCTTGGATTTTCCAGACAGATAGAATTCCTTCAATTAACTGGGCCCTAGACATATGCAGGTTGTCTAGTGCCTTTGAAGCAGAGCTGCTTGTATCTTTAATACAGCAGGCTTGGATTTTCCAGACAGATAGAATTCCTTCAACTCACTGGGCCCTAGACATATGCAGGTTGTCTAGTGCCTTTGTAGCAGAGCTGCGTGTATCTTTAATACAGCAGGCTTGGATTTTCCAGACAGATAGAATTCCTTCAACTCACTGGGCTCTAGACATATGCAGGTTGTCTAGTGCCTTTATAGCAGAGCTGCTTGTATCTTTAATACAGCAGGCTTTGATTTTCCAGTCAGACAGAATCCTTTCAAATTCAGAGGCAACAGCTAAAGAGCTATAGCCTGAAGCAACTTAGTTGTTAACTGAGAACATGACTGGGCAGTTTTGACATATTGGATATTTTTCACATTAATCATACTGTGGTATTTTATAACTCCACAATAAAATGTTATAGTGTGATCTCATGTGATAATATCCATGAGCAAAAAGGTTCAACCATGTATATGTTTGACTGATTGAGTGTGGTAAGGTTACTTATCTTAGCTGTTTTCACCTTAATATTTGGGGAGCACAGTGGCTCTGATTTGACTGGGGAACATAGGATTTCTAGTCTGTCTCACTGTGGGAGGTGTCACTGTGTTGTGTCTTTGAGCAACATTATCCACTGCCAAATACTGGTTTAACCAAGGAAGACTCGTCCAACATGACTGAAAAATTGTTGACTTTGATGTAAAGAATCAAGACAAACAAAAGAAGGAGCGCAGTGGCTCAGTAGTGAGCGTTCTTGACTCGAGACCGAGGGGCAGCGGGTTCGAGCCTCCCCGGCCTCACTGCGTTGTGTCCTTGAGCAAGACACATTAATCCTAGCTTAGTACTGGTTCAACCCAGGAAGACCCGCCCCTTGACATATTGGATATTTTTCACATTAATTGTACTGTGGTATTTTATAACTCCACAATAAAATGTTATAGTGTGATCTCATGTGATAATATCCATGAGCAAAAAGGTTCAACCATGTATATGTTTGACTGACTGAGTGTGGTGAGGTTACTTATCTTAACTGTTTTCACCTGAGTATGGCTCTGATTTGACTGGGGAACATAGGATTTCTAGTCTGTCTCACTGTGGGAGGTGTCACTGTGTTGTGTCTTTTAGCATTATTATCCACTGCAAACAAAGGCTTCATATTTGCTTTTCTGCTCCTACTCTTTAATTAAATCTTAAGTTTTCTTTTATTTTCTTAAGGTTTGCTCAACTCACTTGGGCCATAGACATATGCAGGTTGTCTAGTGTCTCTACAGCAGAGCTGATTGTATCTTTAATACAGCAGGCTTGGATTTTCCAGTCAGAATTCCTTCAACTCACTGGGACCATAGAAATATGCAGGTTGTCTAGTGCCTTTGTAGCAGAGCTGCTTGTATCTTTAATACAGCAGGCTTGGATTTTCCAGTCAGAATTCCTTCAACTCACTGGGACCATAGAACTTTGTAGGTTGTCTAGTGCCTCTTTGGCAGAGTTACTTATAACTTTCATCCAGCAGGCTTAGATTTTCTAGCTGGGTTGAATTCCTTAAAATTTAGAGGAAATAGTTGAAGAGCTATAGCCTGAAGCAAGTTACTAATACTGTAATAATATATATGTCTCCACAATATATTGTTTCAGTGTTTATGTCTATGAGCAGTAATATGCAGCCATGTATATATGTAACAGATTAAAAGTGTGGTAAGGTTACTGTTCTTAAATGTTACATCTTCAGGAGAACTTCTTCAAATTTGCTTTTCTCTTCTTACTCATGTATTTAATTAGATATTTCATAATGTTTCTTTAATTTGCTTCTGCTTTGACCAAACTCACTGGGGCTATAGAACTAATTAAGCTGCCAAGTGCTTCTTTAGCAGAGCCTCTTGTATCATTCAGGCCTAATGTCTGATAGAAGTCCTCTGCATCCAGAGGTAACAGTTAAGCCGGTAGCAAGTTAACTGAGTACATGTCAGTGCAGTTGTATCAAATCAGGCAATGGTTTGACTGCTTTGGAATGCTCATACCTGCTCAATCATCAGGAAAATTCCTGATGGAGATCATTTAACTTTAAACCATTCAGTCAATTTTCAAACTCGCTTATCTTTGCACCCACAGTTAGATTAGGTTTTTGTATTTCTGAATCAGGATAATGGATCTGCAGGGTTCAGTTGAAATCTGATGCAGTGGGATGTATTGTACCTGTTTTGGAACTTTGTAGAGCAGAACAACTACAAACCATGAACTAAACCACAGTGAGGAGAACAAAAATAATGAGTTTGGAACTGATTGCTGCAAGTTCACAAAAAAGAACGACTGTGAACCATGAGCTAAATGCTACAGAGAGAACAAGTCTAGAACCGATTGCTGCAAACTCACAAAACAGAATGACTGTGAACCATGAACTAAACACAGAGAGATCAAGTCTAGAACTGATTGTTGAAAGTTCACAAATTGAACAGAATCACTGTGGTCTATGAACTAAACACTACAGAGTGAAAAAGTCTGTTTGCTTTAAACTCATAAAACAGAACAACTGTGAACAATGAACTAAATACTATAAGTCTAAAATTACTTGCTGTGAAGTTCGCAATTAGAACTGTGAGCCATGAACTAAATACTACAGAGAGGAGAAATAAGTCTGGACCTTATGCTGTAAATAGAACAACTGTGAGCCATGAAATAAATACTACAGAGAGGAGAAATAAGTCTAGACCTTATGCTGTAAATAGAACAACTGTGAACAATGAACTAAATACAACAGAGAGGTGATAAGTCTAGACCTTATGCTGTAAATAGAACAACTGTGAACAATGAACTAAATACTACAGAGAGGAGAAATAAGTCTAGACCTTATGCTGTAAATAGAACAACTGTGAACAATGAACTAAATACTACAGAGAGGAGAAATAAGTCTAGACCTTATGCTGTAAATAGAACAACTGTCAACAATGAACTAAATACTACAGAGAGGAGAAATAAGTCTAGAGTGGATTGCTGTAAATAGAACAACTGTGAACAATGAACTAAATACAACAGAGAGGAGAAATAATTCTAGTGTGGATTGCTGTAAATAGAACAACTGTGAACAATGAACTAAATACAACAGAGAGGTGATAAGTCTAGGGTGGATTGTTGTGAATAGAACAACTGTGAACAATGAACTAAATACTACAGAGAGGTGATAAGTCTAGAGTGGAATGTTGTGAATAGAACAACTGTTCACCATGAACTAAATACTAGTTAGATCAAGCCCAAGACTGATTGCTGCAAGTTCACAAAGCAGAACAACTGAACCATGAATTAAATGCCACAGAGAAGGAAAACAGTCTAGAACTGATAACTGTAAGTTTACAAAAGTTTATATTTTTATCTTGTCAAATCCCAATGAGAATGAACCGTTTGAAAACCAGAAGTCCCTAAATGAGTATGTTCCATTTGGGCCGCGATGTGAGAAAACCTGTCTTCGGTGGTTTGTGAACAACAAAGGCGCAGACCAGAGTCTGATCAGCGCCTTTGTTATTCGCTTATTTGAAAGAATCATACACAAAATTGATACTAGTGAAATTTCAATTTTCTAGGTAGTCTCTGTAGCTGAGCAAGTTGGTTTGGGTATGACCATTTCGGAAACCCCGAAGACAGGTTTTCTCGCGTTGAGGCCCATTTCATCCAGATCAACACTGTTTGTAAGATAAAATTGATCTTACAGAAATACAATATTTGAGCCGTTACATGTGATTTCCAACAATGTGGCATTTTGACAAATGTAGACTCAGACAAGCCTGTGCAGCCTCCTTTTAAGCTTAGGAACTCAATGATGTTCTGTCAGTAGCTTAACAGCCAAAGAATATTTAAGCAACTAGCAAAGGCTCTGATCAATCTGCGCATATGCGCAGGCTGGTCTGAGCCTTTGCGTGTCGCACATACCACACTGTTGTAAATCTCATGTCACGGCTCATTTTACAAAACAAACTTGAGGCAGATCCAGAATCTGCCTTAATGAGAATTTTACTAATTCATCCCCCTCAAATTAATATTTTAGACTTCTGCTTTGCTTAAAATGTAAGGGAGGATGATCAGGATATACCACAATCACACACTGCAGACCAACCCACGGCACTGGGAGGAAATGACACAGAACATTTACAGTAACATCTGTAAGACAATAAGAGCAAACCAACCAGCTTTCTCTTCCTTTTCAAGATGATTGCAAAACTTGAATGGGCACCAAATAATGCATACCAAAACAAAGACACAGAGCCCCACTAACAATGTGAATTGAGAAGTACATTAACAAAAAAGCAACATCAGAACCACCACCTTAGAACAGACAGCAACCTAAGCCACCGTGTGGCTTAAACACTTTTGAAGTTTGAAGCATTCTCAAAGTGAGTACATGTTTATAGATAAGACCTCAGGGTTCACGCTCACGCCATTTTGGCCAAATGCGAAGAAAAAATAAATTTGGCTAAAAAATATGAATTTGGCGACAACTATTGGCGAAAGAAAAATCGCAGGCTAAATTTTTTGTCTGGCGTCTGAATGTCTCCTCCGGCTTAAAATCATTCCCTCGTGCCGCTTAATGGTCATTAATGTATATCTTAATTGTCAATTCATGCCCCAATTATCGACCACACAATTCAGTAGCTGATCGAGTCAAACCTGGACACACGCTGCGAGCCTGCGGCGATCAGCATGCACTTTTAACAGCTGCTACCGGTAATGGTCAGAATGACAGACCATAATATACATGATGTCATACCGTGCATGAAATAAACTGCACCATCACCATGACAGCTTCGCTTATTGTGGTCAATAATAATAGTCATTAGCTTTCTGAATCCGTAACTTTTTACACGGATTCTAAATCATGTTGAAAAGACCGCCACATCGCCGTCATGGGCAGATCAACTCAGGAATACCACAACTTTTGATAGAACAATTTGATACTTGCCTTCACCATATAGACACATTGAACATATGCATGAAGGAGTTTGGTTAAAGAAAAGTTTTTTTGACAAAATGACAGCTATGAAAACTTATAAAATTTTCTGATTTAAGCTATTTTTCTGATATAAGCTTTGATATATTGAACTTTCAGGTGTGAACATTTTTGTGTATTCGATCTTAAAAATGTTCCGGATTGCAAGCTTTAAAGATCATTTGCACAGATTCTACTGGAATCTTCTTTGCAAAACTAAGGTCTGTTGGTTTGAACTATCACTTGCCAAAACTAAGTATTTTCACTGACCCTTACTGTGCGGTGGGTATCTAATAAGCATTGCTTATTGACTTTTTTCATTGCAATTGAAATTGTTCGATATTTCACAATGATAAGCACAAAAAGATGCGAAACATAAGAAATTGCTAAACTTATTGTGCATAGTATATATCTGGGCTCTGCAGCTCAAGGTTTATCAGCATGAAATAATTCCATGCTTTTATTTTTATTG
Organism: Loripinus fragilis; assembly: GCA_964019695.1. NCBI lineage: Eukaryota > Metazoa > Mollusca > Bivalvia > Lucinida > Lucinidae > Loripinus > Loripinus fragilis. The sequence continues at coordinate 450,304 of CAXHUL010000002.1, forward strand.
CAGCATACGTGAGGAAACCCAAGTGGCCGAGTAACCCAGCGAAGGACTCAACGGTGGGGGATAACTGGGTCGGAAACTGTCTTCAGGATTTGAGGAACTGGGTGAAGGACAGACCACCAAGTGAAAACCTTGCTATAGTATCAGATGAAGTGTAGACTCTACTAGGCTTACATAGGATGTGAAGAGTAGACAAAGAATTAATCATTTCTATCCATCAACCTTGATAGGGTAAAGGCTATGTGATATGTGATTGTTTTATGTTCTTACCAGAGGGCATATTCTCCTTATAAGCTGAGTTCTTGATGGATTGTTTACACTATACTGATTTCTAAGTATATCAAGTGCTGCTATTTTCGTTATCAATGTACATTCATTGCGTGGTTTCAAAAAGTGGAACCTACATTCTTCTACCACAATCTCTGATTATGACCTTAGATTCATTTGATGCATTTACAGTTACAGTCAGGCCTCAAAGCCTTTTGTGGGAGTACAATTGGCTGGCATCATCAAAAAGCTACAGAATTTAAAACAGATATACATACTTTACATATGCATAATGTTTTATGGTACTTTAGACTCAAAACAGATTTACAGATCAGTGGAGTTACCCGTATGCAATAAGGCAGACCACACTTCATTGTTTTCTAATATGAAAATAACTTTTGGATCAAATGGATTTATAGATCAGTGGATTAACTCATATGCACTAAGACAGACCAGTGGATTAACTCATATGCACTAAGACAGACCAAACTTCAATGTTTATTAATATGATTCTTACTATAGAATCAATTGAATTTATTGTTCAGTGGATTAACACTTATGCACTAAGACAGACCGATTTCAATGTGTTCTAATATGATCCTTACTATAGAATCAAATGAATTTATAGTTCAGTGGATTAACTCTTATGCACTAAGACAGACCGATTTCAATATGTTTTAATATGATCCTTACTATAGAATCAAATGAATTTATAGTTCAGTGGATTAACACTTATGCACTAAGACAGATCAACTATCAATGTGTTCTAATATGATCCTTACTATAGAATCAAATGGATTTATAGACCAGTGGATTAACTCTTATGCACTAAGACAGATCAACTATCAATGCGTTCTAATATGATCCTTACTATAGAATCAAATGGATTTATAGACCAGTGGATTAACTCTTATGCACTAAAACAGATCAACTTTCAATGTGTTCTAATATGATCCTTACTATAGAATCAAATGGATTTATAGACCAGTGGATTAACTCTTATGCACTAAGACAGATCAACTATCAATGTGTTCTAATATGATCCTTACTATAGAATCAAATGGATTTATAGACCAGTGGATTAACTCTTATGCACTAAAACAGATCAACTTTCAATGTGTTCTAATATGATCCTTACTAAAGAATCAAATGGATTTATAGACCAGTGGATTAACTCTTATGCACAAAGACAGATCAAACTTCAGTTGGGCCTTGACACTAGTAAACCTGACTGTTGTACAGTAAAACCTGTGTAAAACAGCCACTCAAAAATAGACAAACAAAGATCTTAATGACAAATGGTAGCTTAATGAAGGTCGAAAGTATTGCAGAATGCTCCCCTTGGAGCTTTCTGCAATACTTTCACCTGCATTAAGCGATAATTGGTCTTCAAACCAATTTATGGCCATTTTGAGAGTGGCCGTTTTATACAGGTATTACTGTATGTGAACAATAAAGACTCAGACCAGCCTATGCTTTAGGGCAGCCTGTTCAGTGCCTTTGAAATTCGCTATAATATCTAAACTGACTTCATGCAAAATTTAAATACCCTATCTGGCCTCTGAATCTGAGCAGAGTTGTTTGAGTCTGACATGATTGAAAATAATGAAGATAGGTTTTCTCACGACAAGGCCTAATGAAAGTTGAATCATTTCTGAATATAAAATGAAACCTTTCGTGTCTCAAAGTATATAATGGATCAGGCCCCCAGAGAAGAGTAAACCAGGATTGGCACAGGCTTGAAAAGTGCTTGAAATTTATCTTGAAAAGTCCTGAAAATTTTGCCTGGAAAAGTACTTGTAAATCACCCTGAGACCTTGAAAGAATACTTGAATTATACTATTTTCAGTAGGACTTAACACTGTGGATAAAGAAATAAATCAGTATAAAATTGTTGTGCCGTTATTTGTACAGCATGTGCTACACCAATGAAAGGCACAACAATTTTATACTATTTTTGGTCTGATACTAATGTCCTCGTTATATCAGAAGTAGAATTTTAACATGTAAATCAGTATTTTATCATAAACTTGTAGTCCTTAGAAACCATAATATTATATAGGATTGTCTTTCTGGTCCTTGAATTTTACACAATTTTGCCTGTATGAACCCTGGTGGACTCAAAAATTATTTTTCTAGATATATGGAACGAAGCAAAATGTTGTTTGTACTCAGAAGAGCATCTCCAACAAAACATACGAGCCGCAACATGGGATTTACCACAATGTGGTATGTGCGACCAGCAAAGGCTCAGACCAGCCTGAGCATACGCACAGTCTGATCAGAGCCTTTCCTAGTTGCTTGAATATTCTATGACTCTTAGGCCACTGACCAAACATCATTTGGCGTTTCTAAAGCTTGGCTTCACAGGCCCATCTGAGTCTACACTTGTCAAAATGCCACATTGTTGGAAATCACATGTCACAGCTCAATTATGTTGTGTGTACTCAAACACGGGCTAGAACTTCTGGTTTCCAGGAAAGATTTTTTATTAAAAAATCAGTAGACAAAATAAGATCATGCAGGCAGAGGTCAATAATTTTTGTATTGTAAATTATATTAAATAGATTAACTCTTTGCCTACAGTCATCTGCTGATTTTTCAAAATCAGTTATATTTTTGAAAAAGTTATTTAAGGACAACCATATTAAATAGTGTGAAACAGTTTGAATCCAGATCAGGTTTGACAAAATGTTGGCCCTGATTTGGATCACAACTGTTTGTAAAGGTTATCAGTAGATGACACAGTAAAGAGTAATTGCTTTACTATATATTCTCTAGATATTAGGACAGATAGACCTGTGCAAAACACAAAACCAGATTTTGCAGGAGGAGCCTGATCGAGATTTTACTATCTTAACTTTCTGCAAATTTTATTACAAAGTCTGAATTGTTAGAGAAAATAAGATAGTGCTTTATTGTAGAAAATTGTTGTAATTTACAAGCTTTTAGTTAAGACTGGGTACCAAAAAAATTAATTTTCTTATTTCTTAACCAAAACCTATGTTTTTGGTACTCAAAAGAACTGTCTCAATGAGATTGTTCTTTTGAGCACCCAAAAACATATATTAAAACCTATCGGTAATAAAATACTTACAATTTTATGTTCAAAAATTTTGTTTATCCAAACCTATGGATTTATATTTGTTATTATGAAGAAATATTGCAGGGCTTGAGATAATTTGATTAATATTTTGTGAATATATGCAGGACTTTAGTTAAGAATGTGTATTGAATAAAATATCTTATTTCTCAACTGAAATACATGTTGTGAGTACTCAAAAGAATCATCTCAATGAGCACCCTAAACATGTTAAAACTGAGGGGTAAGAAAATATTAACAATATTACGCTAAAAAAATTGTTTATCCAAACCAAATATTGCAGGACTGAAGATAATTTATTATTTTGTGAATATACGCAGGACTTTAGTAAAGAATGTGTATTGAAAAAAAAACTTATTTCTCAACTGAAACGCATGTTGTGAGTACTCAAAAGAACCATTTCAATTAGACGGTTCTTTCGAGCACCCAAAACATGTAAAAACTTGGGGTAAGCAAATTTTAACAATTTTACACTAATTTTTTTTTTATCTAAACCGGTGTATATGTATTTAATATTGCTATGCTTTATTATTTGAAAAAAACAAACTGATTTGTTATAAGTTGTGAATTTGTAAAATTGTCAGATACTTTATTCATTCATTATTGTCATTAAGAATACTTGATTGATTAAATCTGGCCCAGAAGTTATACAATTTTTTCATGCTCATCTTAACTCAGCTTAGAATTAATCATGCCTATAAGTGTTACAATGCCAATAATTGTTAGCATTTTAACATCTATGAGCAAGATAAATACATCTAAGAGTTTGAAAGCAAGAATATCTTACTTTTTATTAGCAGTTAAAAGTTCCATCTCAGTTGAGTTGAGCATGAAAAAGTTTTATAACTGAGTTCTGATCATGCTGAATAATGCATGCTTTACATCTTTCCCTAATTTGTGTCAATTTAAAATGCTGGATTCAATTTATTGGCATGTTTTTTTACAAACAAGGAAAGTGGAAAAGGTGTAGACTAGATCAGCTAGTTCTCTGACACCATCTGAACTTGATCTACACTGTTTTCAAGATATGATTTATTATGCCCCCAACTTTGAAAAAGTTGATGGGGCATATTGCTTTGGGCTTGTCCATCCATCCGTCCTTCCCTCCGTTACAAATTTAAGATAATGGTTTTGAAATTTCATAGCTTGACTCGGCATAAAAAATATCTGACCTGTATTTTTTTAATCTGGATTATCTCCCTTTGTGAAGTTATGCCCCTAATAAAGGGTCATAATCGAATTTTGTAATCAGAATATTTCAAAAATTATAAAAGCTAGGAGCTTCAAACTTGGTCAGCTTATAGAGGATAATGAGTAGATTACCTGGTGAAAATTTAAAAAAAATCATTTTATTTTTTTAGTTATTGCCCTTTGCAAATTTGCACACAGAAAACTTGATATCTCAAAAATTGTTACAGCTAGGAGCTTTAAAATTGGTCAGCTTATAGAGGATAATAAGTAGACTACTTGGTTAAAATTAAAAAAAAATTCATTTTATTTTTCTGAGTTATTGCCCTTTGCAAATTTTGACATAGAAAACTTGATATCTCAAAAACCTTTACAGCTAGGAGCTCCAAAGTTGGACAGCTAATAGAGGGTAATAAGTAGATTACCTGGTGAAAATTGATAAAAATATATTTCTTTTTTTTTTTAGTTATCACCTTTGTATTTTTTTGAGTTAATGCCCTTTGCAAATTTGGATATCGAAAACTTCCAATAAAGATATCTTGTTTGAAGTTAGTGTTAATAACAGTTCATGTGATTTTTATACTTGATATCATATTTTTCAAAAAACCATTGCTTATTAATGTGGTCACAAACAGGATGTACCCAAATCAGGACAGATAAAATGTCAAGATCTGGATCCAAACTGTTTGACACTGTAAAGGTTTGTTGTAAAATCTGATATTGGAAAAATTTACAGAAAAATCACCCAGTAGGTAAAGAGTCATTCTTTAAACTTGCATTTGTAGCGACCCAGTGCGTCTAGAGATGTAAGGTTTTGTCTTGCGTTGCTATTTTCTGTGTGTGAATAGTGAAGGTATTGATTAGACTGTACATTTGTGCAGACTTGTCTGAATCTCCATTGCAGCAACCTTGTGGACCTAGAGATGTATGTTTTTGCCTGACATTGCTACTTTCTATGTGTGACCAGTGAAGGTATTGATGAGACTGTACATTTGTGCAGGCTTGTCTGAATCTCCATTGCAGCAACCTTGTGGACCTAGAGATGTATGTTTTTGCCTGACATTGCTACTTTCTATGTGTGACCAGTGAAGGTATTGATGAGACTGTACATTTGTGCAGGCTTGTCTGAATCTCCATTGCAGCAACCTTGTGGACCTAGAGATGTATGTTTTTGCCTGACATTGCTACTTTCTATGTGTGACCAGTGAAGGTATTGATGAGACTGTACATTTGTGCAGGCTTGTCTGAATCTCCATTGCAGCAACCTTGTGGACCTAGAGATGTATGTTTTTGCCTGACATTGCTACTTTCTATGTGTGACCAGTGAAGGTATTGATGAGACTGTACATTTGTGCAGGCTTGTCTGAATCTCCATTGCAGCAACCTAGTGGACCTAGAGATGTACGTTTTTGTTTGACGTTGCTACTTTCTGTGTGTGAGCAGTGACGGTATTGATGAGATTGTACATTTGTGCAGGCTTGTCTGAATCTCCATTGCAGCAACCTAGTGGATTGTATGATATAAGGTTTTGTCTTACGTTGCTACTTTCTGTGTGTGAGCAGTGAAGGTATTGATGAGACTGTACATATGTGCAGGCTTGTCTGAATCTCCATTGCAGCAACCTAGTGGACCTAGAGATGTACGTTTTATCTGACATTGCTACTTCTGTATGTGACCAGTGAAAGTATTGATGAGAATGTATTCTAGTGCAGGTCTGAGCCTCCATTCAGGGTTCGCACAGGCTTGAAAAGTACTTGAATATACAGGACTGTCTTGAAAAGTCCTTGAAAATAAAATTTGCCTTGAAAAGTACTTGAAAAACACTCAAAGGCCTTGAAAACTTCTTTAATTTTACCATTTGGTTTTTTGGAGGCCTAAATCAGTATAAAATTGTGGTGCCTTTATTTAGGAACAATAATTTTACACTGATTTTCTAAAACTAATATATTTTGTAATGGACTCAAGCATTTAAGAAGTAATTTTAACATTTTAACGTGTAAACCAGTATTTTTCATAAGTTTTCAGTCCTTGAAAACAGTAGAAATGTAATTTAGAAGTCCTTGAATTTTACATGAACTTGCCTGTATGAGCCCTGCCATTGCTTGACTATCATGTGACAATATCCAAAAGTTTCTGTTCTTGCTCACATTTGTTTGTTAATTGATTTACTTTTGATCTAATCACCATGGAATTTTATATACATTGAATTAACACTTAAAGCGCCAATCACAGCTGCAGCAGACAACAATTTTTGCGCCATCTTTCCCAATTTTCGACAAAAATAAGGTATGATATTACATGAGAATCCTCTGCCAGCAGACGATTCTCATGAAATATCATTACTTATTTGTTATTTTTGAAAAAGCAGCAAAATTTTAAATTGTCGTCTGCTGCAAATTATAGGTGGCGCTTTAAGGGTTAAAAATACAGTAAAACCTCAAATTTGAATGCATTTGAATCAAATTTTGACACAATAGATTCAATTAAAGAACAAGACCTACATATGAACTATTTTATTGATGCATCTACAGTGTATAAAAATGTTATATGCCAAACATATGTTTGATAGGAAAAATACCTGATAATAAACATTTTGGGGATTATATACAGTCAAAACTCTTTATAACGTCACTCGTTATAACAGAATATTCAATATTCAACATAAAATTGGTCTTTTTGCATGAACAGGTTTCTGTCTCACTTGATAAGTGAGAAGCTTTGTGCATTTTGATGCAATATGAAATTGAACTGATGGTTACATTGGAATAAAGCATTTTAATTCATTTGTACAATATTTTCTTTTACCAAATGATTATTATGTTGAAATCTGGTAATGGTCAAAAAAAATTTATAACAGCAATTCACTTTAACGTCAAAGATGGCTTGGAACAAACAGTGTCGTTATAAAGAGAGGTGACTGTACTTCTATGTTTACCTCCTTACCCAGCCGGCACACAATGTTGACTCAATATTGATTCAATGTCGTGACGTTGAATCAACATTGAATCAATGTTGAGTAAATATAGTGTGCCTGCTGGGTTATAATATAAACTACTGATACTGATAATTCGAAATAAAATCTCAATTCCTGATGACTTCAAATTAATGAGCTTTTACTGTAAATAAATAAGGGTATCATATTTTCTCGTTATTTCCAACTGATAGATCTGAACAAACAGTATAAACCTAGATCAGCGTGGTTCTGAAGGAGCAGACTAATCAGGGTTTGTACTATTTGCCTTTCTCACTTTTTACAGACTTTGTCACACACACAAAAAAAAATGATAAGAAGATTGATGCCTAAATATTTGGAGGAAATATTCTAGCTTTATGTGCAATTACTGTAATTTACATTTGAGCCACTGGGTGAGATTTCCAACAATAGGGTATGTGTGACCAGCTAAGGCTCCGATCAGCCTGCACATATGCACAGTCAGATCAGAGGCTTTCCTAGTTGCTTGAATATTTATGATTCTTAGGCTACAGAGCAAACATCATTTCGAGTTTCTAAGTTTAAAAGGAGGCTTCACAACCTTGTCTGAAATGTCAAAATGTCACATTGTTGGAAATCATGTAGCGGCTTAGTTGTCATTTTCTATGCATTATAAATACAAACAAGATCATGCATCTTCTCGCCTTCTATTTTATTCCTCAATTGACACTGGATATATGACCAAAAAATCCACAATCACATGCAAAGCTCCAGAGTTATCTGCCCATTTTACACTATGACGCTACACTTTTACGAAGTGTCAGCAGGCGGATATTGAAAGCAGACATGAGTAGCTAAATTTTGAGGATACTTTCATCCTTTCTAACGATGGGTGTACTTTTGACTTAGAAAATCGAGTCCATACACCAGCCTATGTAGGGTTAACTCATCGCCACCACTGAGCCGACTTTTAAAGACCAACTCCATAGCATTGGCGTAGCTCCGATTAAGCAGTATACGCACGTGCAGAATAAAAATAGTAACACTGAAGGGAGCTCACCTTATGTGGTAAAAGTGATCTTTCACACCTTATGGAACTGCTCTTAAAGGAAAGAATTCACTCCCTCTGGGAGCAAATTCTTTCCTTCAGAGAAGTTCCCATTTTGAAAAGGTACGTACTTGTAGAGAATCACTACTTGATACAGTAGTCTCCCTTTGATGTGCGTAACTTTTTCAGCGTTCTGGCTACACCATTGCATAGCAGCGATGGGTTATCATAACTCCCTCTGCCTGTCATTTGCCCACACTATTGCATGTCCCCAAATGTTGTTTTCACACCGCACCTTGCAAGGTATGCAAGTGATGGGCTGCAGTGTTACAGTTAATCATTTAGTCTAACTCACAGGTCACGCCACGAGAAGTGGCTGTATTTGGTGTACCTAATGAGTCATAAGTAATTATTTTTAGTCTGACTAAAAATATTTTTAGTCCAACCAAAATTATATATGGGTGTCACGTATATAAATATACGCCCTACCATAAATGATTTTCAGTCTCACGTATTTATTCTATGTCAAACTGAAACTTATTTTAATCTGACCAGAATTAATTTTAGTCTGACGTTAAATAATTTTCGAATGATTTTAGTCGAACCGTAATTATTTTAAGTTGGAATGAAATTAATTTCAGTTGGTCTCAAATTAATTATAGCTCGACGTAAATTAATGATGATGCGAGTGAAAATACTTATGGTTGGTAGTATATGTATTTCCGTCGCAGCCGATGATTATTTTTCGTGGTACTTGAAATAGTTTTAGCCTGACGGTAAATTTTTACTTTTGATCCTTTCAGTACACCTGCCGAATGTAATGGGTTAAAACGAAGATTTACCGTCCGACTAAAATTATTTAAAGTCTGATGAAAATTATTTTAGTCCCACCAAAATTATATATAGGTGTCACGTATATAAATATACGCCCTACCATAATTGCTTTTCAGTCTCACGTATTTATTCTATGACGAACTGAAAAGTATCTTATCTGACCAAATTAATTTAAGTCCAATGTAAAATGATATTGGTGCAACTCAAAAGATAGGCCACAAAAATTATATATAGGTGTCACGCATATAAATAAACGTCCTACCATAACTGATTTTTAGTTTCACATATTAATTTTATGTCGCTATGAAACTTATTTTAGTCTGATCAAAATTAATTTTAGCGTGACGTAAAAGCAATTCTAGTCTAACATAAAATAAATATGGAGAGACTCAAAAGAATGATTTTAGTCGACACATTAATATTTCAAGTTAGACTGAAATTAATTTCGGTTGGACTTATATTGATGAAAGTCAAACGTAAACTAATTAAGGTGTGACTGAATATATTAATGGTTGGACTATTTATATTTCCGTCTCACCTATAATATTTTAGTGGGACTAAACACAATTTTAGTCAGATGGTAATTCTTATACTTTTGACCCATTTGGTACAAAATAATATGGACAATAAAAATACATGTGTCAATAAAGTATTTATACTTAATCAAGATTATTGTTCATCTTCAAGTTCCCCTCCATCAGTTGAACATATGTTTTGGGTGCTCAAAAGGACATTCTCCTTGAGAAAACTCTTAAGAGCACACACAATTTATGATTTTGTTGGACGATAGGAAAATTAGAATTGATTTCGCCCCTTTATCCTGAGGCCCGAATTTCTTGTCTATTAGAACAGAATCATTTCTAGTACTCAAAAGAATCATCTCCTTGAGATGGCTCTCATGAGTACACACAAAGTACATTATGTTTATCACTGCGCATCACTTTTAACCAACTGATAGGTCTAGATAAATTAATACTCTGGTCTTAAACTTGTGATTATCATCATCTGGGCCAAGTCGCGAGAAAACCTGTCTACGGGGTCTCTGACAAAGTGAGTTTCAAACCAGTCTCCTCAGCTACAGAGACTAGCTAGAAAATGGAAGTTTCACCTGTAGCAAGTACACATATGCTTCTTTCCAAAAAGCTAACAACAAAGGCGCTGATCAGACTGCGCATATGCACAGGCTGGTCTGCGCCTGTGTTATTCGCAAACCCCCGAAGACAGGTGGCCCATTTATTCAATTTGTCACCAGTTCCGAAATATACTGTTCAACAATAGTTTAGCACGAATTTTAATACGATGCCCCTCTTTGAATGAACATGAAACATTTTTTTTTGGTGTAGTCAACATGAATTTATGTTTTTTCGTGTCCGCCAGCAAAAAGGTAACCTGGTTAGGCGTCAGTGGATTAACGTTAAATTTGATATCATGTGCATGTAAAGGATACACGGCCACATAGGAACATCGGAAATTATAACGTTAAGCAAAAGGTTCTTAAAGATGAAAACTGTTAAAAACGTCAGAGTTTGATACCCGTTTATATCTCTTTTTACCGTTTCATTATGGCGTTTAAAATATTAAGCGTACAAGTAATCTTAATGGTGCTTGAGTGACACAAGCACACGGAACATTTCTGTTAGTTGATTCTCTGGAAACGTCTTTAGATAGCGTTACCGCTTACATTTAGCCTAAACTTCAGATTGAGTTAAACACCCAGATACAACATTTTATAAACTTCCCTTACCCTTAATTGTATTGCCACTCTTTTGGCTTCCTCTTAAACACAAAAACCCTTTCAATTAACCCTTAAAGCGTCAAGCGCAAAAAAAGTTGTCTGTTTTTCTCGTCTGCTGAAATGTTTAAGGAGCCTCTATGGCAAACACTTTGGACCCAGATCAAGCTGCTTCTATAGGAGCAGTCTGATCCGGGTCCACCCTCTTTGCTTCTATACTTAAATTCATCAGTAATGTTAGGCAATTAATTTTTTGCAGCAGACGACTTCAGCAGACATCATTTTTAGATGCATTTTTTCTTGGCGCTTTAAAAGCTAAGCCTGTCTACATAACGAAAACAGTACTGTTGTTTTTGACTTGTAAACGTCGTTATAGCAACAACGTTAGTTGTTTTCAAGGCCCACATATGTGCAGGCTGGTCTGAGCCTTTGCTGGTCGCACATACCACAATGTTGGAAATCTCACGCGTGGCTCAATTATGGGTGTATATATACTATAGCGTTTTGGTCAGAGCTATCATCTACACCTTTATGTTTGCGAGCAGCCAAGGCTCTGGTGAGACTGTGCGATTGCCCTGGCTCACCTGAGCCTTTGCTGTTCTCCAATGTGATAAGTGCCAATGACTCGTTTTGAGGAAAAGCAGACAATTCGGACCTTGGTCATGACACTGACTATTCGAACTTTGGTCAACTCGGAGCATTTAATTGCCTGTGGTCTATTCGGACTAAAATCAGTGATCATTCTGGATCATTTTGTAAAAAAATCATTGGTCAACTCTGAACAACGTTACTACATGTATCACTTCAACTGTGCCAGATCGTGCATTTTTGGACATGATTAGTAAAGTTATAAAACTAAAGCTACAGTATTTTAAACATGTTAATGTACAAGTTACATGTCAAAGAGACCCAGAAGTGTATGCGGCATGCCATGATCACAAAATATATCTTCACACCAAATTTGGAATTCCTACCTCAAATTGTATACAGATATGCTCTGGGCTTGACCTTGCTAGAACTAAAACCAGAGGTCAAGGACACAGTAAGCTGGAGACAGTTGGTGACTCGCCAGGGCCCAAGATGTATCTACATACCAAATATGGAACTGCTACCATCCATAAATAATATAGGCGATCTGCTGTAGGTGCATTTTTTCAAAACCTGGCTCCTGATATCAAGGTCACAGTGGCTGAAAACAGTGAGCGACATTCCATGACCCCAATATATATCCACAAATTGAACTTGGAGTTAATATGTCATATAATATGAGACATGCTCTTAACACTATGTTTTTGCTTGCTGTCGGCGAGTTGTCTTGTCGGTGAATTGTTTTTGCTTACTCACGACCGTTATGCTAACAGTATGTTACTATAAATAGACAGCCAGGTAGAGGGTATCACTATTCCGAAACAATGGTATAAGTATCCCGTAGGGGGAATTTGACGATATAGCCAATTTTAGTCTATGTGATGATTTTAAATAAAAAATAATTATGAGAAATCTCCATCCAGGATGAATTTGAAAAAATAAACTATGTAGGTCGTCACTCGGCAGCTCGGCTCGGCAGGGGCTTTCAGACCCGACCATGTCAATGTTTACCACCTCCATTGGGGAGTTTGTCTTCAATATCACTACCGGGGAGTTTAACTGAAGTTCGGTCCGGTATACCATTTTACCGATTTTTTCCCCATGACAACCGTAAAACAGCACTAGCAAAATAAACAGCAATATTTTAGTTTGTTTTTGACCAAATTTAAATAAAAGTAGGTTTCGTTGATGTATTTTGTCTATGTGATCAATTTCGACCTAAGCTGACCACGGGCACCTGTTTTCACGGCTCTATGCAAATTCATCGCAACACACCCAATTTACAACAGTCACCTATTTTCGACAAGCCATGAGAAAAAGTACTAAAACACAGCATATTTTTTTCTTGGCCTTGGCACTGTGCTTGTGAAGTGCAATATTGATTTTTTAATCAATCAGAAGCGTGGTAGCTCAGTATTTAAGTGCCCTTATCTCTGGTGCTAGAGGTTTGATCCCCACTCGGCAAAAGGTAACTCAGTGGTTAGGCACTTGCCTCTGGTGCTAGAGGTCCCAGGTTCGATTCCCGCTCGCGGCGAGAAAAATTTCAGTGTCAGAACACGCTTTCTCTAGTGTCATTTGCAGGAATGATGCTAGATAAGTGCATCGTCCTTCGGATCGGGACGTTAACTGGATGTCCCCTGTGCAGGGAAAGTCACCCCCTGTGCAGGTTAAAGAACCCTACGGTAATTTAGATATGGTTACTTGTAGGCTTTCATCCTGCAACCCGGAGTGTACAAAGTACACCTGCCGATAATACTCGAAAGAGGGTCTGGCAGTATATAGAGAAAGAAAGAAAGAAAGAAAGAGGGAAAGTTTCAGGGTCCAAGCACAATTTCCTTAGTGTCATATTTGCATGGATGTCACTTATAAAAATCGGGACGTTAACTGGATGTCCATTGTACAGGGAAAGTCACGGGAACAAGACAACTCGATGACAGAACAATTCAGCAACAGTTTTTTTAGACAATTCGGCGAAAGATTTGAGACAACTAAGCGACACTTTTTGACACAATTCGGCGACACTTTTATTCCCTAACTGATAATTATTATAATTGATAAAGGGTTCATGGGCAGTTTTAAGACAATTCACTGACATAAATGATTTATATCTTTAAAAATCAATACACTAGCAGGGCTTTATCTGCCACACCTGTGGGGCATGAATTTCGGCCCCATTCCCAATTTAAAATAGCCACCTTTTTTCCCAATTGCATGTCTATTTTCCCCAATTTTAGACCACTACAACTTATGAGAATCAATGACCCATATCACAATGTTACTTTAACACTTGCGCTTGGCATTAAACAATCTAAAATAACTTGATTTTCAGGATAAATTTTGCTCCCATAATTATATTTTATGTCAATATTTTTCCCAATTTAAACATTAAGTCATGGACGTATATATCACCAATAGATTTACCGATAATCGTTATTCAATCTTTGTCGCGCTGAATCCAGGTAAGCGGCAGGCAATTTCTGATAAAGTGACGGATCACTTTAAGAGAAAGAGATGCTCATGTGTATGGGCATTTGTGTCTTCGCCCCTAGCATCTCAGTAAGAAGCGATAGGTCTGAAAGAATAGTACCGTTTTATGGATCAGCTTCTTAGCTGCAATTTGATACCAAACACGATGTTGCTCCAGTAAAAAGTAAAATAATTCCGCGGAATAAATGAACCTAAAATTACCATCTTATCCGTGTCCTGTGATGACACAGATCTTAAATTTACCCCCCCCCCCCCCCAATATACGTCCGTGGTGATGAGCGCTTATTAGCCAAACATCGCTTGGTAAAAAAAATGAAATGTGAAAATATTCAACAAAAGAAAATGAACTTTCGATGAAAATTAAAAAAAAAAAAAACGTGGGTTACAGTTCATTCACTATTGCACGGATCATAAATACAGCTATAATATGGGCCTCAACGCGAGAAACCCTGTCTTTGGGGGGTTTGCAAACAACACAGGCGCAGACCAGCCTGCGCATCCGCAACTCCAAATGATGTTCAGTCAGTAGCTTAACAATCATAGAATATTCAAGGGACTAGCAAAGGCTCTGATCAGACTGCGCATATGCGCAGGCTGATCTGAGGCTTTGCTGGTCGCACATACCAAATTGTTGGAAATCTCATACCATGGCTCATATATTTGATGGCCACAAATAACTCTGTCAAGATACATTCTGATCAATGATTATCCCTAATTGCAATATGATTACCAATTATAATTATCAGTTACAATTCAATTGATGAATCAAACAAAGGCATCAAAGAATTGTCTCAAAAAGTGTTGCTGAGTTATCTCAAAATTTGTCTTAGAATTGTCTCAAAAACCATGTCGCCAAATTGTTCTGTCCCTGAGTTGTCTTGATTCCAAAGTCACCCCCTTTGCAGGTTAAAGAATTAACCCTCAGTAACGGTAATTTAGAAACGAGATAGATATAGATAGATATATCCCTAAATATGTCAAATTATTTTGCAAACATTTACTTTGTCCAAAGAAATTACGGTCATTCTACTCCCTTCTGCTGATTCAAGAAGGGCTCTTGTCAGTTACAAGCGAAAGTATGTGCACAAAGAACTGGTTAACCACTAAGTCAAGCTTGCCCAGGAAAAAAGTCTGGTGAACTGACAGTGTCCCGACATGACCATATCTGTTGACTGGGACATAAAGGATCAAACCAAATAAATGTGTATGAAAAATATTGCAAGTTATAAGAGAAGACTCTGGAATGTCAGCTGAGGCCAGAATTTTTTTATTAGTTGATTTAAAGGAATTGTTTTTCAGATTTAGGGTCGGGGGGACAAAAAAAACAAACAGTTTTTTTTTTTTTAATATCTCCAGAAAAAACAGTAAAACTGGTAAGGCAAACCAACTGTCTGTTTTAAATTTTCCTAAAAATCTAGACAGGAAAATCACTTTTAACAGTGTCACTCTCAAAACTCAAAAATGCACAGACAGAACCTCAAAAAATTATTATTTTTTTGAACGAAACAAATAATATTAAGAGTCGGCAGATAAAATAAAAAAATTTTTTTAGAAAATAAATTTTATTTTTTCCTACTTTCCGAAAAATTACAGTAGGAGGGTTTGTAAATCAACTAATAAAAAAATTCTGGCCTGAGCCTGATAGAAAATGATGAGTAGTATAGCAAGGAACTTTAAACTTAAGATGGCCTTTTCTTATCAAAGAGCACCATCCTTATTGACAAGCATATGGTTTGAGGTACAGTATTTCACCAACACAATTTCTAAAATTTGAAATTCAAAACAAACACAGAAGCCAGTACTGAGGATACAGTAGATGTAACATTTCACAAGTTATGGAAAAGCAAAAATAGCAAGTGGACTGTTTAAGTTGGCCTAGTTCTTCTCAGTTCAGGATGACACTTTCAAAATTGACAAGGCAAGAAAGTACTGTTTGGTCAACAAAATGCAATTTATTTGAAATCACAGTTTAAAAAAATTGCCATCAAATGAATCAGTGGTATCTGAATTCTTATTGATTGTCAGATTTGATTGCAATTTGGCATGTTTTTATAGTAGGAGTGTATTTTTTTTGTTTCTAACAGGTGGTCCTTGGCTGATCCAGTTAGGCCAAAAAAACCTGTGTTTTGGGTAACACGACCCTACCCAAATTTACTGGTAAAACTTAGAATTTTTTCAGGTTTTCTGGAAAAAAATATGATTTTATGCACTTTGAAAGGCATTTCAGGAAACGCCTTTCAAAATGCATAAAATTATATTTTTTTCCAGAAAAAAAATGATTTAAAAAAATATGCGTGCCTACCCTACCCAATGGTGGCCTGACACTGTAAACAGGCTGGGTTGTTGGGCCTAATCTAGGTCCAAACTGTTTGCAATGGTTATCAGAAGAAACCACTAGCAGTTAAAGATGAATCATTCTCATTTTATCACAGAGATAGAAAATGCCTGCCCAAACTGGTGCCAGAGGGGAAGAACCCCCTATGTTCCTACAGAGACCGTCCACTGGAAAGTCACAAGATGTACGCCATATTCTGGCGAAGACATTTCGAGAAATATTTACAAGAGATCCTGTTGGTATTGATACGATGAAAACCTGGCTGTATCCAAAGGTGGAGATGATCCCTACCATGAACGTTATGTTGATGCTCTACAGAAGGTAATATACTTAAAGTCTAGATAAACAATTAATTGTAATTTTTTCTCATCTATCAGTTTAAACATTTGTTTTGGGTGCTCAAAGGAACTGTCTCATTGAGATGGTTCTTTTGAGTACTCACAACATGTGTTTTGGTATAGAAATAAGGAAACTGATTTATAATTACCATGTCCATTATGTTGATGCACTAGCACTACAAATGACTACATAAGGTAAAAAAAATAAAATTCATACACAGGTTCAGATAAACAAATATTTTCAGCGTACAATTGAGATTATTTTCATACTCATAATTTTTAACATATGTTTTGGTTTAGAAATAAGTAAATCATTTTCCTCTTATGCACTATTAACCAAAGGCCTGTTCATATCAATAATGAAATATAAATTTGTATATCATAGCAGAGATGGGTTATTTTGAGTGCCCACAACATGTGTTTTGATTGAAAACTATAAGGAATTAATATTTATTTACACTGTCAGAGCTATATGTTGATGCACTACAGAAGTTGTACACAAGTCTAGAAATATGATTTTCTCATCCATCAGTTTAAACATTTGTTTTGGGTGCTCAAAATTTTTTAACTACTCTTATCTAAAGGCTTGAATATACCCTCTTTGAGATCTCTAAATTAATGTTTTGGTTGAGAAATAAAATCAACTTTTTATTACCAGTTGAGTGATTTGGCTTTCGTTTGTGGTGTCTAACTGTCAGTTTGTCACTTTCCCATTGGTATCCTGGGTCAGGTGTGGTACTTGATTGTATTGATTCCTGATCTTTGCACCCTTACTTACTTTGTTAATGCACTTCAGAAGGTAATAAACATAAGTCCAGATAAGCCAAAATTTTGAGCGTAAAATTGTGAATATTTTCTAAATTCATCAGCTATAGCATTTGCTTTGGGTGCTCAAAAGATTTTAATTACTCACTCTTATCTAAAGACTTGAATGTACCAGATTCTATCAAAGAAATACAAGTGTGTATAAATTTTTCAAAAATTTGATATAAAACTCTTATGAAAACAGTGTACATCTGATGAAGCCCAATGATCAGGATCTATGGTAAATGCTCTAAAATTTTGATCACCGGTTGTCTGCTAAAAAGGCCTAGACAAACAGTACAGACCCAGATTTCAGAAGCAGTCTGATCAGGGTCCCGGGATCAGGGTCTTCCCTGTTTGCTATTCTGATAAGCCTTTTGTGTTTTCCAACCAACATTTTATTTGTAAAACAGAAAGAGAAAAGCATTCACAATCTTAGAACATTTACGGTACCCAGTTTTCAGCCACACTATCATTTATGAATCTTTATTAATAATGAAATATGAATGTGACATTGATACATTGTTCTTTGGTTTATCACACGACATCGCATCTGGGAGTGATATAACCCCATGCAATAAAATTGATAAACCACTAGTGGATTACAGATTTAATAATGTTACGTAATGACGCCCATTATAACACTGCATAAAAGATGGCAAAAGCTTGATGTTTTCACGCCAAGAATGCGATTTTGGTAATTTTAAGGTTATGTGATAAATAGAATCTTTACATTTGTGCTTCTGTATTATTGAATTTATTAAACTTGTTGCAAAAAAGTTTTCCTCAACTTGCTAATAAATTCAATAAAACATGAGCACTCATGTAAGATCCTCTATATATAATGACATTCTTTTCTTCAGGTATTTGATGAGAGACAGAGGAGAATGGAGGAAGCAGCCTCTATATATAATGACATTCTTTTCTTCAGGTATTTGATGAGAGACGGAGGAGAATGTAGGATGCAGCCTCTATATATAATGACATTCTTTTCTTCAGGTATTTGATGAGAGACAGAGGAGAATGGAGGAAGCAGCCTCTATATATAATGACATTCTTTTCTTAGGTATTTGATGAGAGACAGAGGAGAATGGAGGAAGCAGCCTCTATATATAATGACATTCTTTTCTTCAGGTATTTGATGAGAGACAGAGGAGAATGGAGGAAGCAGCCTCTATATATAATGACATTCTTTTCTTCAGGTATTTGATGAGAGACAGAGGAGAATGGAGGAAGCAGCCTCTATATATAATGACATTCTTTTCTTCAGGTATTTGATGAGAGACAGAGAAGAATGGAGGAAGCAGCCTCTATATATAATGACATTCTTTTCTTCAGGTATTTGATGAGAGACGGAGGAGAATGGAGGAAGCAGCCTCTATATATAATGACATTCTTTTTTTCAGGTATTTGATGAGAGACAGAGGAGAATGGAGGAAGCAGCCTCTATATATAATGACATTCTTTTCTTCAGGTATTTGATGTGAGACGGAGGAGAATGGAGGAAGCAGCCTCTATATATAATGACATTCTTTTCTTCAGGTATTTGATGAGAGACAGAGGAGAATGGAGGAGGCAGCCATGTTAGAAAGACATATCATGCAAGCTCAAGCAAGGGCCATGTCTGCTGATGAGCGAGAACTAAACCGAGCAAATCAGAGTTGCGATAATTATGGTGACCTTGGACTCCCTCCCGGTATGTCATCTTGTGCTGAAAATCAGCCAGATTTTCACAACTATGTATAAGGGTATGAATTGGGGTCCAAAATCGCTAATGTTAAAATATTTTTCCCATGATGACAACTCAATGAAGGCATTTTTTATTTTCAAAGTTTTAGAGTTATCCTTTAATTTTAGGTCACAAAAATTGTTAATCATTTTAAAATAAGAGAAAGCCAAAATAAAAAATTGTTGTGTTTCTGGTTCTCGACTACCCTAATTTTTTTGGGCCAACTCTGAACTTTTTTCCCTGAATTTTCCGATTTGGTCCATATTGGTTTGGCTAATATGGTTTTTACCGATTCCATCCATATATTGAATAATTTTCACAAAATCACTGATATTTTTCCTTTAAAACACTCTTTGAAAAATGTACCTTGTGTAAACAATCAAAATTGCTGGTTGTGTGTTATGATAAAACATGATTGCAACATGCTCAGACTCTTCCTGTCTTCACTTGTAAACAGTGTAATGAGTTGACACATGCGAGACATATCTGCCATATATCACATATGCAATAACATCAATACATACGCCTACGGGAAGAAAAAACAGTTTATGCCATGTGCTCTGTTCAATAATTTCAGGCAGGTCCAACTTCCGCTCTTGCATTGACACAGAACTGCTCAAGAAGCACAGACTGCTGACACCTAGTGACTAATCTACTGAGGAGCCAGCCCCCATTCCACCACCTCTTGGTAAGCTATTCCCTTCTTGTGTAATAGTTCTCAATAATTATTGATACACACAGACTGCTGACACCTTGTGACTATTCTACTGAGGAGCCAGCCCCCATACCACCACCTCTTGGTAAGCTATTCTCTTCTTTTGAATAGTTCTCAATAATTATTGATACACACAGACTGCTGACACCTAGTGACTATTCTACTGAGGAGCCAGCCCCCATACCACCTCTTGGTAAGCTATTCCCTTCTTTTGAATAGTTCTCAATAATTATTGATACACACAGACTGCTGACACCTTGTGACTATTCCACTGAGGAGCCAGCCCCCATTCCACCACCTCTTGGTAAGCTATTCCCTTCTTTTGAACAGTTCTCAATAATTATTGATACACACAGACTGCTGACACCTTGTGACTATTCTACTGAGGAGCCAGCCCCCATACCACCACCTCTTGGTAAGCTATTCCCTTCTTTTGAATAGTTCTCGATAATTATTGATACACACAGACTGCTGACACCTTGTGACTATTCTACTGAGGAGCCAGCCCCCATTCCACCACCTCTTGGTAAGCTATTCCCTTCTTTTGAACAGTTCTCAATAATTATTGATACACACAGACTGCTGACACCTTGTGACTATTCTACTGAGGAGCCAGCCCCCATTCCACCACCTCTTGGTAAGCTATTCCCTTCTTGTGTAATAGTTCTCGACAATTATTGATACACACAGACTGCTGACACCTAGTGACTAATCTACTGAGGAGCCAGCCCCCATTCCACCACCTCTTGGTAAGCTATTTCCTTCTTTTGAATAGTTCTCAATAATTATTGATACACACAGACTGCTGACACCTTGTGACTATTCTACTGAGGAGCCAGCCCCCATACCACCACCTCTTGGTAAGCTATTCTCTTCTTGTGTAATAGTTCTCAATAATTATTGATACACACAGACTGCTGACACCTAGTGACTATTCCACTGAGGAGCCAGACCCCATTCCACCACCTCTTGGTAAGCTATTCCCTTCTTTTGAATAGTTCTCAATAATTATTGATACACACAGACTGCTGACACCTTGTGACTATTCTACTGAGGAGCCAGCCCCCATACCACCACCCCATGGTAAGCTATTTCCATCTTGTATGATAGTTCTCGATAATTATTGATACACCTCCATTTTTGTATGGGACTTGCCTATGTATCAATTTGTGTTTTTTTTAACCCTTTGACCATGAAAAAAATGTGAAAATGTCGTCTGCTGAAATTGTCTACTGCATGTAAATGCTTATGTCAATGATTAATTTTGGACCCAGATCTGACTGCTCCTTGGGGTCCACACTGTTTTCTAAAGAGTCGTTTTAAAAGGCCTAGCAGACACACAGCAGACGATAGTGGATAATTTATTTCTGAATTGATTTTCCCTATATCTCACCTAAAACATGTTGTGAATACTCGATAGAACAATCACATGGTACATATCCACAGCATATATTTTTGTTGAGAAATAAGAAAAAAATCCCAAACTTTTTCCTCCATAAATTAACTTTTATATGGTAATCTTAGCTGCCTTTGTCTGCAGCTGTTCTTAGCTATTCTGTCATGCATGTTTCCTACGTTTTATCCAGGCCAAAATTGGAAATATTTCTTTGTTTCCTTAAGGCCAATAAAAAATACATTTGTGTTTCAGAATACATGAAATTTTAAAATAGGGACGGTAGTTAGGAAAATATTTTTGTTATGTTAAAAGTTTTTATGTGGAGAAGAAGGGGAAACAATATGGCAGTACTGTGAAATTCCTTAAAAAGCCCCTAAAATGCTTAAAATAAATTAGGGTCAGAGGCAAAAAATTAGACATTGTGGGGTAACTCATGTGCGTATTCAGAAAGTTGTGTCAGAGGGGATCCAACTCTTACAACTTTTTTTTATAGTTGATGAGGATCCAAATACCACTATAAGCGGGCCGATGATGGCCCAACATTGAATGCTGGCTTGGTAGCTATTTCAGGGGATCCCGACCAGTATTGCTAAGAAACCCTATAGCTTTGTGATTTTTCAGGGTTGGGGTGGGGGTGGAGGGTTGGACCCCCTGTCCCCCTACTCTGGATCCGCGTATGTAACCTGCAGCTCAGAATTTATTTTTCAGGCATAAACTGTATGTAACCAAAATATAAGACAAGATACTATAGGCTTAAGCAAACAGTGAAAGCCAAGACCAGCACTTATTTAGAGTAAATAGGATAAACAGTTTAGATGTCCAAATAGTTAGGGTACAGGGGTGTGGAAATACCAAAAAGTAAGTGAGTATGATCAGGAAATACCACAATCACATACTGCAGACCAACCCACGGCACCGTGGGGAAGAGCCACAGAACATTTATAGTAACAATACATCTGTAAGACAATAATAGCAAAGCAACTAGCTTTCTCTTCTTCTTCAAGATGATTGCAAAACTAGAATGGACACAAAGTAATGCATAACAAAATAAAGACAAACAAAACCTGTCTTCGGGGTTTCCGACAACACAAGACTCAAACCAGTCTCCTCAGCTATAGAGATTAGCTAGAAATTTGAAATTTTGCTTGTAGCAAGACTAGATATGATACATTCCAATAAGCGAATAACAAAGGCGCTGATCAGACTGTGCAGATGCGCAGGCTGGTCTGCGCCTTTGTTGTTCGCAAACTCCCTAAGACAGGTTTTCTTGCGTCGAGGGCTATATATTGTTGCAGAACAGTAAATTATAAGCTAATCTTTTGTTTCGGACCAGTAAAATTTTCTTTGGACAAGTACATTATGGCCATTTACTTGTTTCTGGACAAGTCATTTTTTTAATGTTTCCACACCTCTGTGTACCTACATGACCTATGCCTATTCACCTAAATGATGTTTTTATATATCCAGGACCAAAGATTCCAAGCTATGCCAGAGAAACCAACCATGACATCTCGTCAGCATATGCGCGAAGATTTGTTTTCATCCAGAGAAATTCCAAAGCCAGATGCCTTAGAATTGAAGTGAAGTAGATCTGACCTCGGCGGAAGTATGATATCAGAGGAACCTCTTATTGATCAGGAGAGAAGAAAAGATGAAGAATATTTGGTAATTATTTCTTATCTTTTTGTTGACCTTACAAAAACAACAACATAATTGAAGGGAAGTAGATCTGATCTTGGGGGAAGTATGATATCAGAGGAGCCTCTATTAGATCAGGAGAGACGAAAAGATGAAGAGTTCTTGGTAATTATTGCTTTTCTTTTTGTTGACAATTAGGTTATATTGCCAGTTACAGGGCTCACCCTGCCATTAGCCATTGTAGCCATTTGCTACTAAAAATGGCTACAAAATATAAGTAATTGGCTAAAAGTGCACTCTAGGCGGTTCAAATATTACATATCTGCAAAAATGTGTCTTTTGATCAGCTTTTGGATTTTTCAATAGTACATTTGTCATTCCCTCACACTTTATTATTGTGCCATATTTAACTCTTTGAATGCTGGATTTTTTTTTCACTGCCATCAGGGTGTCAAACATTTTGGATCCAGATCAGGCCCGGTATTTTGTCGGGCCTGATCTGGGTCCAAACTGTTTGCAAAGGTAATCAGCAGATGACAAAAGTCACGGCCAGTGGGCTAAGTGTTCTTGATACTACTTTCTGGCTAAAATCAATTTCATTTGGCTCCAACTTTTTCTATTTGGCTAAAGTGTTGGCTACAACAAATTCTGAGCCAGGGAAAGCCCTGAGTTATATATCAACAAATGGAATCCTATCAATTAATTGGTTAATATTTTGGAGAAGAGTGTAGTACATGAAAATATCCTGTAAGTGTCCTATGAGCAGCAAAGTCTAAGACTAAAAAGTAGACTTCTAACCTTGCAAGATATCTCAGTATGAACATTTAAGGAAAGTCTTTGCGCATATGCTCTCATGTGCCCCCATATGTCATGGATACTCATTGAAAGTATCTCCTTGCGCTCCCCAATAATAATAATTATCATGGAAAAATAAGTATAAATAGTTTGTTTTGATAGAAAAAAACATGTCTTAATAAAGTGGAATCTCATGAATAAGAAGTCCTAGGGACTAGAGATTTAATTACGAACTGTCGAAAGTTTGAATTATAGGGAGGTAGACTTAAGAATATATATGCCCCAAGAATAATTACAATCAGTTTTTTTACCTATCAAACATTTGTTTTGTGTGCATAAAAGAAACCTCCCAGGGACAAATCTCTTTTATACAATCAAAACATGTGTATTTTTTATAGTATTTAAAATAGTTCATAAATATGACATTTGCTCTTAAACCATTGTGTCGGAAAATTATTTTGCATAAATCAGTATTTAAATTTTTTGAGGTTTGATTATAATTCTTTATTTATTGTGTAGGCCAAGTTTCCCCGCAGCAATGCTTGGAAGCAACAGATGAGAGAAGATCAGCGTGAGCAAGAAAGAACCAGTCTCAACAACTTACAGGCCATGACTAACTATTCTAGAAATCCGAGATTTATCCCCCTTCAGCCCCAGGGGCTGACAGCAGATCCCTCATTAAGGCTGAAAAATCCAAGCCAAAACAAATTGGGATACAAGAAAAACAATTAGAAGAAAAGAAGTAAGTGTTTGATACTCTTCTTATTTTTGAATGTTAGCTTTTCAGTGGGCGCCCATTGGGAGCATCTCTATGAGTTTAATACATACAACTCAGGCTATGAGATCATGATACGCAAAATTGTAATATTTTCTTACCCAGCAGTTAAACCATATATTTTGGGTGCTCAAAAGGACCGTCTATGTTCCATCCCATACAAAAAATGGTTTATTTGTGGGAGACTTTCTTTCATACAATAACCCAACACATTTTTAGTTGAATAAATGGGAACAGAAACTAAAGGAAAGTTGAAAAATGGTAATGTTTTTTTTACTAATTTCTTTGTGAAAACGTTTATTGTGGTGCTTTCAGGATGCTGCTTCATGAGAACCACAACAATTTGTCAGCTCTTTTTCAGACCAAAGCCAAGACATCTGTCCTCACTGGGTAGTTGTATATTACAGTTAGAAAAATTACATATCACATAAATGCATCAGTAATTAGTACTGATTATCTTCAAAAGTGTTTGATCTTTGTCGAAATCCCAATGATTGCAAAAACCCTGATTGCATTGCCACAACAATTTCATAGACCAGCCTGTGCATGCATACAGCAGTGATTTTGTTACCTGCACATCCTGCATTATTTACTCATATTTTTTTCTCTGGGATGCAAAGTTTTTATTTCAGCGAGTCCCAGGATGCAATGGTATGAAGAATAGTGTTCTGGACTCATAAGTTTGCAGTTGGACTCATTGATATAGGAAACAGGGAGTCCCAGGACCCATAAACCCAAAATTGTAAATTAAATCACTTACATCATCTATATGAACTTTTTTCTTAACTTGCAAATGGCAAATATTTCAATGTCACTAGCTTTGAAGATACTCTTAACCCTAAAAAGCTCAGATTTATCTCTTTTTGAAAACTAGATCAGCTGGTTTCCAGAGAATTCTTCTTATCAGGATCCACACTGTTTTGCACTCAAGCATAAATATGCTTATAACTGCAATGGTGAAGGTGAATAGGATGTAAATTAGGAAGGAGTTTACAGTAAAACCTGTCTTAAACAGCCATTCAAAAGAAGACCAAAATTGGTTTTCAAGACCAATTATCGCCTAATGCAGGTCACAAGTATTACTTTCTACCTGCATTAAACTACCATTTGTCTTTAAGATCTTTTTTTTGTCTATTTTTTGAGTGGCCGCTTTTAAGACAGGTTTTACTGTAGTTTATCACATGATGTCACGTCTGGGAGTCAGATAACAGCGTACACTAGTGGTTTACAGATTAAGTAAGGTCACGCAATGCCGACCATTTTAACGTTGCGTAAAAGTGGCAAAATCTTGACGTTTTCATGCCAAAAATGTGTTTTTTAAGTAATTTTAATGTCATGTGATAAATAAAATCTAACATTCGTGCTACTGTATTATTGAATTTATTAAACTCATTGCGAAAAGCAATTAAATGCTCGACAAGCCTCCCATTTAATAGCTTTTCCCCAACTCGTTTAATAAATTCAATAAAATATGATCACTCATGTAAGATCTTCTATTAATAAAATATTCAGCATGACAAGGGTAAAGTGTTTCCTTGTCACAAACACAAAAGGACTCGTGTTGAAATTGAGGCATGAATAATAATAACTACTGACAGACTCATAGGTTTAGACAAACACAATTTTTGATCCTAAAAATGTAAATATTTTCTTACCCATCAGTTTTAACGTATGTTTTGGAAGCTCAAAAGAACCGAATCATTGAGACGGTTCTTTTGAGTACGCACAACATATGTTTCGGTTGAGAAATAAGAAAATTGATATTTTGGTATGCACCCTTAACTAAAGGCCTGAACACTGATACCATAGTTCCAGATAAACAAAATTATTCAGTTTTAATTGTGAATATTTTTTTAACCATCAATTTTTTACATTTATTTTGGGTGCTCAAAAGAACCGGTTCTTTTGAGTACCCACAATATGTTTTGGTTGAGAAATAACTCACCATTATCGAAGTCGTACCAAGCTGCTAGGCGACTTCTAAAACTCCATTCAGAATAAATAAGGAAATCTATTATTAAGGGCTCTAACCTAAAGCACATGTTCTGCTGTTTTCAGGTCTGGGGAGCATTCCCAGGTATTCCTTGTGTCCCCGCCAGAAGTGGTTTTCTCAGAATACAAAGTTGGTCAAGTTTACGAGGTAAGACCCTAAGAGTCCATAATGGGTGTAAGGGGTGGGTGTAGAAGAAACTTCCTGAGAATCAATGCTTGGCATTACCAGGCTGTTGATATGGAGATCTGTCCTGCTCTGTTGAGCTGAAATATATGGGCCTGTCTTCGGGGGTTTGCGAACAACAAAGGTGCAGAACAGCCTGCGCATCCGCCCAGTCTGATCAGGGCCTTTGTTATTCACTTTTTGGAAAGAATCATATCTAGACTTCCTACAAGCGAAATTTCAATTTTCTATCTGGTCTCTACAGCTGAGCAGGCTGGTTTGAATTTCACTGTCGGAAACCCAGAGGACAGGTTTTCTTGTGACGAGGCCCATATAATAGTGGACAGATTTATACTGCTGATCATGTTTCCCGCCAAAATTGTGGATTCATTCTGCATTATTGTATAAAATTCCCTGCTGCAAACTATTTAACAGATGTATGTCAACAGATGTATGTCAACCAACACAAACCTGAGCAGTTGTAATTCTAATTACAATAATAAATTATTTTAGATACTTTGTCAAATACAGTCAATTCTGGAAAAAACAATATTTTTCATTAAAGGATGCTATAAATAAACCAGGACGCTGATCACATGCTAAAGTTCTTTTAAACTGTAGGTCAGTTTTGAAAATGTTTATTGCAAAAACACGAAACTTTGCCATCTGTGCAGCGATTCATTTCCTAACTAGTCTATCAATCAAGGCATATGTTTTTAGGTGGCTCTCTTTTGTGCTCGAAACAAATAGTTAGACTGGTAAATAAAAAAAAAAGTGACATTTGTATACCTGAAATTTTCTCCATTGATTTGATTAATAATGTTCCTCACAGCTCACATTTTGTATGGTTACAGCTAACCTTGACTTTAAAGAATGTATCATCCTGTATCCGGCAGTGCAGGGCCCCCTTACTTCTCTCTTGGTCTTGGTAAGTAGATTAAATGGACCTTGAACCCACAAAACCTGCCTTTAGGGCTTTCAACAAAACAAGACTCAAACAAGTCTCCTCAGCTACAGAGACTAGCTTGAAAATTGAAAATTTGCTTGTAGCAAGTTTGGATAAGGTACTTTCTAATAAGTGAATAACAAAGGCGCTGATCAAACTGAGAGATGCACAGGCTGGTCTGCGCCTTTGTTATTAAAAAACACCTATTACAGGTTTCCTTGTGTCGAGACCCATATGACTTTGCATTATGCTTGTTTTGTTGCATTTTTGAGCCAAATATGAGGCTTTATAAAATGTTTGCTATTCCACTCTACATGAGGGTCTGAATGGGGAGTTGGGAGATGCAGGTTGGGGAATGAAAGTATAGTGAAACCTTCACTCTTTCCTTGCTAAAGACAACTTTTGTCGTCTTCTGATATTGACCTTTGCAAACAGTTTGGAACCAGATCAGGACCCAAACAGTTTGACACTTTGATAGTGTTCCTGAAAGATTTTTTTTTAAAAAGTCAGCAGACGACAACAAAAGCATGTACAAAAAGTACCAAGCATGCAAAGAGTTAAACATTTTAAAGTTGAGGAAATAACATGGGCAAAGGTGGGAGAAAAAATCATCATAAGAGTGTTAACATTTGATTACTGGGTTTTGGGGATTTAATCTTTGCTGCAGCACTCATTGTAACATTGGCTTGGCCACAAAAAATGTAAAGTTTCTGTAAACACTATTCTCACATGATATTGCATCTAGGAATGATATAATTCCATGTATTAAAAATAGTAAGTGAGTATGATCAGGAAATACCACAATCACAAACCGCAGACAAACCCATAGCACTGCGAGGAAGGGCTACACAAGCATCAAGAGACACCAGAAAGACAAACCAAGCAAGGCAACCAGCTCTCTCTTCCCCACCAAGATGATTGCAAAACTAGAATGGACATAAAGTAACGTAGAACAAAACATAGAGCAACTACAGACTCCCACAATGGGAGTAACAATAAACAAAGTCAACAACAACAGAACCATCACCTTAGAACGGACAGCAGCCTAATCCACCGGGGGGCTTAAATGCATTTTACTGGTACCAAATTTTTGCCCTAGATTCTGCATTCTGCTGTTGTTGAAGTATAGTTAAAGTTGATAAACCACTAGTGGTTTTTACATATTTAGAAACATTATCTAATAATGAGTATAACAACATCACATATATCTGACAAAAATCTTAAGCAATTGCAAAGTACTTTTATCTAACATTCATGCTCATGTATTATTCAAATCATCAAACTCATTTTAAAAAAGTGATACAAGACTTAGCAAGCCTTGCATTTGATCTTTCCCGCTAACTTTTTTAGATAATAAATTCAATAATACAAGATCCTCTATATTAAGTTATATTTTGTTTGCTTTATTATAGGTCAGTTTCCTGGAGAACATGGTCTTGTAGCACCAGGAATGAGTTGTCACTATGCCGTAAGATTTGCTCCAGACTCACTACGAGATTTTCATGATGAAATTAAAATACAGACCCAGTCTACCGTGCCCATCACAGTTCCACTGTTGGGAAGAAGACCACCACCTTACCAAAACTTACATGTAAGAAAATGTACAATAAAATAGGCACATATGGTTTAGAATCAGTGGCAGGCCTTTAGTTAAGAATGCCTAACGAAAAAATAATTTTCTTATTTCTCAACCAAAACATATGTTGTGCGTGCTCAAAAGAACCGTCTCAATGAGAAGGCTCTTTTGAACACCCAAAACATATGTTAAAAATGATGCAAGCCTCGAAATATCTTAAAATAGGCACTTACCCTGCATCACAGAAAATATTGGTATATATGGGAAAAAATTTAATTTTCACTAGAAGTATCAAAATTTTCACTTGCCCTGCAGCCCAAGGCACTCGTAAATACGAGCGGACAAGTGCTATTTTCGAGCCCTGTGATGGGTATGAAAATATTTACAATTTACGCTGAAAAAAATGGTTTATCAAAACCATGAGTGGTCTGTTAAAAAATGTTTGTTGTTTAAGGTTCTCATTGCACATGCAGGAACTGTTCAGAATAAGAAGCCAGTGCAATTTTGCACATGTTTTATATTTTGTACAATTATGGAGTACAGTGGCTTAGTTGGTAGAGTGTTAGACTGGGTACCAAGGGTTGCTAGTTTGAGCCTCACTGCTGTTGTGTCCTTGAGCATGAGACTTTATCCACTGCTCAGTACTGGTTCAACCCAGGAAGACCTGGCCCTACATGACTGTAAAATTGTTGACTGGGACATAAAGAATTAAAGTGTTGTATGCTTTAAACTTTGGGTATTTGTATCTGACCCAAAAGAAAAAAAAATCTTGTTTCCAGTTATTACGTCTCCAATATTTTTAGGGTCAGTCGGTAGGCAAACTTTTTATACATAATAATATAAAAAAATTATGTTAAGAGTATATAAAAATCCTTTAAAAAGTTTAGAAATATACTTTAATATTCCATAAGATTTCAAAATGACTAAACAAATTATGGTAAAAAGTAGCAAAATCCTTTGAAAAGTATAGAAATTGACTTTAATATTCCATAAGACTTCAAAATGACTAAAAAATATGGTAAAAAGTATAAAATCCTTTGAAAAGTATAGAAATAGACTTAAATATTCCATAAAACTTCAAAATTTTTTAGTCGCCCCCAAAATATTCTGGTCAGAAACAAGGTTATTTTTTTGCCCTATTTAAACAGTTAAATTTTGGATATTTCTAGTGTGTTGTAACATACTTGCATGAAATGCATACAATATGAGACATGTGCAATTGCTCTTATTAAACTATTTCAGTACCAAGTGTTGTTGATGTTGGCTATTGTCTAGTTGGAGGTTGTCATGTGACACAGCTGGTAGTAAAGAATGAAGGTGGTCCCGGAAGATTCTGTATTATTCCAAGTTCTGTATGGCCTACAACTAACTTTAAGGTAATTGTGCTATTGTCTAGTTGGAGGTTGTCACGTGACACAGCTGAAGGTAAAGAATGAAGGTGGTCCCGGAAGATTCTGTATTATTCCAAGTTCTGCATGGCCTACAACTAACTTTAAGGTAATTAGCCAGCATCCTGAAATACTGGTGGTTTAACCCTTTGCAGACCAATGTAAATTTATGTAAAGTTTGATACAGTTAAACCATTTGAGCCGTGGCATGAGATTTCCAACAATGTGGTATGTGCGACCAGCTAAGGCTCAGACCAGCCTGCACATACGTGCAGACTGATCAGAGCCTTTTCTGGTGGCTTGAATATTCTATGACTGTTAAACTACTGACCGAACCTCATTAGAGGTTTCTTAGCTTAAAAGGAGGCTGCACATGCTGATCTGAGTCTACACTTGTCAAAATGTCACATTGTTGGAAATTGGGTCTCACAGCCTATTTTATATTTTGAGGGCCATATGGTATATTTTCAGGTCCACTTTTAAGTAACAAAACGGTCCATTTATATGGACCCCAAACAGCTTTATAAAGGGACTGTCTGTACATGCTTACGACTGAAATGCTGCAGGTTATCAGGATAAAAATTAAAAAATCGTGGGGGAGTGCAGTACATAAAAGTGTTCAGTTTAAGTAATATTTTATTTTCTCTTCAGTCTGTGGTCCACAATGGGAATGTGCCTATTCCTCCATTTGATATAAGACCTGCTGTGTTAGAAATTGCCAAAGATGATACAGTTGTCATGGATATAGTATTCCAGCCTCCACAAGTGAAGAGTTACTCTGCGGACATGTGTATGGTGTGTGATAATTGTAATGTGAAACATTTCTCCATTAAAGGTAAGTATTATTTTGAGCCATGATGATACAATTGTCATGGATATAGTATTCCAGCCTCCACAAGTGAAGAGTTACTCTGTGGACATGTGAATGGTGTGTGATAATTGTAATGTGAAACATTTCTCCATTAAAGGTGAGTATTATTGTGAGCCATGATGATACAGTTGTCATGGATATAGTATTCCAGCCTCCACAAGTGAATAGCTACGCTGTGGACATGTGTATGGTGTGTGATAATTGTAATGTGAAACATTTCTCCATTAAAGGTAAGTATTATTGTGAGCCATGATGATACAGTTGTCATGGATATAGTATTCCAGCCTCCACAAGTGAATAGCTACGCTGTGGACATGTGTATGGTGTTTGATAATTGTAATGTGAAACATTTCTCCATTGAAGGTAAGTATTATTGTAAGCCATGATGATAGAGTTGTCATGGATAAAGTATTCCAGCCTCCACAAGTGAAGAGCTACTCTGTGGACATGTGTATGGTGTGTGATAATTGTAATGTGAAACATTTCTCCATTAAAGGTGAGTATTATTGTGAGTCATGATGATACAGTTGTCATGGATATAGTATTCCAGCCTCCACAAGTGAAGAGTTACTCTGTGGACATGTGTTTTGTGTGAGATAATTGTAATGTGAAACATTTCTCCATTGAAGGTAAGTATTATTGTGAGCCATGATGATACAGTTGTCATGGATATAGTATTCCAGCCTCCACAAGTGAAGAGTTACTCTGTGGACATGTTTTTGGTGTGAGATAATTGTAATGTGAAACATTTCTCCATTGAAGGTAAGTATTATTGTGAGCCATGATGATACAGTTGTCATGGATATAGTATTCCAGCCTCCACAAGTGAAGAGTTACTCTGTGGACATGTGTTTCGTGTGAGATAATTGTAATGTGAAACATTTCTCCATTGAAGGTAAGTATTATTGTGAGCCATGATGATACAGTTGTCATGGATATAGTATTCCAGCCTCCACAAGTGAAGAGTTACTCTGTGGACATGTGTTTCGTGTGAGATAATTGTAATGTGAAACATTTCTCCATTGAAGGTAAGTATTATTGTGAGCCATGATTATACTGTTGTCATGGATATAGTATTCCAGCATCCACAAGTGAAGAGCTACTCTGTTGACATGTGTATGGTGTGTGATAATTGTAATGTGAAACATTTCTCCATTGAAGGTAAGTATTATTGTGAGCCATGATGATACAGTTGTCATGGATATAGTATTCCAGCCTCCACAAGTGAAGAGGTTCTCTGTGGACATGTTTTTGGTGTGAGATAATTGTAATGTGAAACATTTCTCCATTGAAGGTAAGTATTATTGTGAGCCATGATGATACAGTTGTCATGGATATAGTATTCCAGCCTCCACAAGTGAAGAGCTACTCTATGGACATGTTTTTGGTGTGAGATAATTGTAATGTGAAACATTTCTCCATTGAAGGTAAGTATTATTGTGAGCCATGATGATACAGTTGTCATGGATATAGTATTCCAGCCTCCACAAGTGAAGAGCTACTCTATGGACATGTGTATGGTGTGTAATAATTGTAATGTGAAACATTTCACCATTAAAGGTATGTATTATTGTGAGGCGTGCCTTGGAAATTCTGTATTTGGGCAAGCTCCTGAGATTTTAATGCTCAAAGCAAATGTATCAAGTCCAGTGGTGAGAATTTGCAGTGGATCCACTGATTTCAGTTGTTTTCTTTAATTAGACTCTAGTTCAATTTCTTTAAAAACAGCATTCACTTCAACATTTTTTTTTTCAAATTTTTAGCAAAGTTTGTCAAAGGCTGTTCTCAACCCTGTATTTGTTGTGTTTGATTTGATTCTTTACTTGTCTAGGCCTTCAAATTAATTCCAAATTTCTTATACGTACGAACAGATGCTCATGTTTGCTTCTTTAAGATGCACTAAATACCAAAGCCTGCTGCATTAGCTTTGGTCCAGATAAACACAAATTTTGAGCGTAGAATTGTGAACATTTTCTTATCCATTAGATTAAACATTTGTTTTTGGATTCTTAAAGAACCATCTTATTGAGACTGTTCTTTTCATTGTGCTTACAGCATATGTTTTAGTTACAAGTTAGAAATGGTCTTTTCACTCTTTGTCTTGCTGAACCCTGATTTTTTCTTTTTTGAAAACACTTTAGATCCAGATCAGCAGATCGAGGAGATAGCTGAGGTTAATATCGGTATTCAATGGTAGATATCGATTTCAAATTCAATTTCAATAGCAATAATCAATAACTGTTTGATTGTTCATTGTGATTTTCTAGTAAGTACATGTATAGCAAAGTCTTTAACATGTAGCACATAAACATAGACAAGGTTGACATTAGAACAGGTGATGTATAGTAAACTTTATATTTAATGGACAGGAAAGACTATGAAAATCTGTCTATTTATAGGTCATATAATTTTACAAGAATCTATTGTCAGAGTGGTTGGAAAAATCTGTCCCAATGACCACTGTTTGGCATCACAAGGCTTGCCTCGAGGGGCAGATTTTTCTATCCCACCCTCACATGAATAATAGATTCTTTTTCTTGCTCACCATTAATACCATTTTTAAACTTGAAAAAGATTGAAAAGACTTCCAGAAGTTTCTGAATATCTTGAGATGTGACATACATATCACATGGTGACGTCATTTTAACATTACAATGATGTCACAGATCGACATGCGGCTGTTCATTTTTATAATCTTTCTAACTGGTTGGTACTATGGTATGTTAATTTTCTGATATTGTTAAAAACAGCGGAAATCCCAATCTGGTATGCAAGATTGTTTAATATACAAAACTGCTTTGATTGACTTATTTCCTTTCCTTTCAAGGTGAAGCAGAGAAGGCTGGTGTGGATTTAGTTTCTGTGGAGAGAGGCACAACTCAATCACTGCCAGGAGAATTAACAGATGCTACCGCTCAACATCTGATAAGATTTGATAATCTCAATCCCTTCACTTACACTGACAGGTCTTGTGTTGTCAAAAATGTGACGTAAGTAATAACCAGGGGTGTGGAAATACCATGCCCGACTTGTCTGACCTGCTCCTATTTTATTCAGGACAAATTAGAAACTTCTTTTTACTTTTCCTGGGGCAAATTAAAAAAAAATAACACAATTCTTTTTTATGTCGAAAAATTATTATGCACTCATGTGTTGTGCTGAACACAGTGTAAATTCTGACCACCTGGCCTCTCCAGAAGCCAACTGATCTGGTTCTAAACATTTTCAATAGAATTTATATCTGGTTTCATACTATTTTTAAAACAGTTTATGCATCTCTATTATTTAAGAACAGTGAGAGCTTCGTTAAGTTTTTTGTACATTATTTATTCTTAGGGACAAGTAAAACATTCTCTAGACAAGTATCTTATGGCAATTTACTTGTCCCTTGGAAAGTATCAACTTTTGCTATTTCCACTCCCCTGTAGTAACCACCATAATTGAGGAGCACAGTGACTCAGTGGTAGAGTGCTTGACTAGAGACTGAGGGGTTGCTGGTTGGAACTTCACCGGCGTCACTGCGTTGTGTCCTTGAACAAAACACATTAATCCTAGCTTAGAACTGGTTAGACCCAGGAAGACCTGTCCTGACATAGCTGATAAATTGTTGACTGGGACTTAAAGAATCAAATCAAACAAACCACCATAATTGTCTAGCTATGTCAGTGGTGTCAAGTGGATCTGTAATGAAGATATATACTAAAAAAACCTTAAACCATATTGATTTAAACTGTATTTGTTTTATTTGTTACATACAGTATAAAAAGTATCAAGATTGGAGAACAAGCTAAGCAGCTTATACATATCCTCTCCTGTGTCCATGTTAAACCTGTTTTGAAAAAAAGTCTAGAGCCAGATCAGCTGATCAGGATCCACACTGTTTACCACTTTGTTTGCTTGTAATAGGAATCCTGCTAATTTGCATGCTAAGCTACCAAGAAGCCCAAGCATAGCCGTTAAACTAAATTTCTAAACATATTTCCGAAGATATACCTCCCCAGAGCCGTAAAACGTGAGTTCCGACCATATATCCAACGATATACCTCCCCAAATGAACATTTTGAATAAGGTTATCCTATTCTATTGCACTTCTGCAGTTTTGTCTCAAATATGAGCGTGGCATGTCACATAAAGCCTTATGTCATCCAACGAAATAATTATTGACGTCAAACTAATTTTTGATGTTATCCAATCAGATGTTTGCATATGCAGGAAGTAGTAAAATCTTGTGGAATGGCAGGACCATATGGTTTTATAGTCAAATGAAATACTCTACTTTGTTAAAATTTTGATGTGTTCATTTTCAGATTAAGAATTGGCACATAGTTTCCCCTAAAGTAAGTAAGGGTGCAAAGATCAGGAATCGATACAATCAAGTACCACACCTGACCCAGGATACCAACGGGAAAGTGACAAACTCACAGCAGACACCACAAACGAGAGCCAAGAGGTCAGCCCTTTCCCAGCAGGTGACCACAAAGCACATATAAACAAACGCGCACAAAGACATAGCAAACACAAGACAGAACAAAAACATAAAAGATCCACAAAAGAAGTACCGCCTTGGAACGGTCAATAAATTATTTTACTGGAGGGCTTAAACCGGTTTAAGGGCGCCAACCTCACCCTTAATTCAGATGTGGATCAAGACACATAGATATTTGGTTTGCATGAAAGACCCCTAACTTATCAATGCATCATCTCCTAAAACATATAAATCAAGATATAACAAGGAGATAAAGCAAAGATAAGGACTCAACAGTAAATAAAACTGAATACCGGAGCAAAAGAAATCCAACAGGTAAACCCCGGTGGGCCCGACAAACAGCCAAAGCATCAGGCCCCTACTATCTCATCAATAGATAAGTCTTTAAGTCAGAACCATCATAGAGTCTTAAGTCCGACCCACCGGCGTGCAATTAAAGAGGAAAGCAAAGTTGCCAACCGTGATTGGGTTTACCACCAAGCATGCAGTCTGTTGCAACACATTAATGTTATAGCCAATCTTTTTATAATGGGATATTATTTTAATGAGCTGCCCATGGCAAACAAATATATTTTAAGGATGGCCTTGTTATAAAAGTTTTATATATTTATTTTCTGAATTAACCCTATAATGAGAAGTCCAACTTGGAATTTAGAAATCAAATCATAGTATCGTCTATAAAATTTTGAAAAAGTTTTGCGAAGTTTATGATACCGATAGCCTTGTTTAAGATGTTTCTGAGTTTACAATTTATTGCGAGTGTTGAAGTCAGCAACATAGCTAGATGCTCTAGCAAAACGAATGAGTTGAGAGATATAGACTCCATAGGATGTAGAACGAGCAACATCACCATCTAAAAATGGGAAATTGACAATTTCAAAATCGAAGTAGTCACGTTTATCATAAATTTTGGTAGAAACAATATCATTAGAAATTGACAAATGCAAGTCTAAAATGCGGCTTCAGTATCAGAGGCATTGGCTTTATTTAGTTGGAGCTCTAGAGGGTATATTTGACTTACCATATTGTCCAAATAAACATTATTAATATTTAAAATATCGTCCAAATATCTGGAAGTAGTTGTTTATCGTAAAGCAAAGATTATAGGCTCTGATCAATAGCAACATGATGCAGCATTTAATCTAGTTCTACATCTCGCTATCTTGCCACTAGCAGGACTGTAAAAAAATATTCCCGGTCTGTTGCATGCAATTGGCTATTTTTCATTTTTTAATACCATGTTTTTATGAAATGTGTTTTCAGAAATGTCAGCCTTCCATTCCAATGGATGATCTACAAGCCCCAGTTTGATAGTCCGGGTTCCAACTCAGCCAGTAAGAAATATGACCGGGTACCAGATGTAGACTCAGTCTTCAGTATTCACCCACCAACAGGAGTCCTACCACCAGCGGAACAAATGGAGTTTAAGATAACATATGCTCCGCCTATTGTAAGTTATTTGGTAGTTTCTTACATCCAGATAACCAGACATTTTAAGCATAAAACTGTGACTATTTCCTTACCTATCAGTGTGAACCTGTGGTTTTGGTGCTCAAAAGAGCTGTCTCATTGAAACAGTTCTTTTGAGTACCCACAACATATGCTTTAGTTGAGAAATAAGAAAATGCAGTCTGTTCTTGAGACTTGAATTTGTTAAAGAAAAATTTCAAATAGTAACATATTATTGATTTACCTAATTTGAATAATCATGAAAGGGAAAGACCTATCTTATAGGTGAAAGTAAAAAAAATTGAATCCAATAATTTACATGTTAAAAGGGAAAACCCATCATTTTACTGAAACTAAAACTATACTGCATAAGTCTAGATAAGCAAATTTTGTGTGTATAAAATTGTGATTACATTTGTATTTTCTCATTCTTTAATTTAAACATGTATTTTGGGTGCTCAAAGGAACCTTCTCATTGATATGGTTCTTTTTGAGGACCTGCATTATACATTTTTGTTGAGAAATGAGAAAGTATTTTTTCAAGTACGCACTCTTATCTAGAGGGTTGATAATGATTTGCATAATTTGAGTAAATGTTGAAGGGACAATCTCATCTTATTATTGAAATTAAAAGCTAATCACTAGCATAATTTGAGTAATCATAGAGAGAGCCTCAGCCAATATTTTATTACATATTGAGTAGTTTTTTTAGAAAGTCCTATCTTATTGCTGCAATCAAAAGGAGCGCAGTGGCTCAGTGGTAGAGAGTTAGACTTGAGGGTCAAAGGGTCCCTAGTTCAAAACTCACCAGATTCACTGTATTGAGTCCTTGAACAAGACACTGACTCCTCTGTTTAGTACAGGTTTAACCCTGTAAGACAGGAATACATAGGAATATGACTAAAAAATTGTTGACAAGAATGTAAAGCATCAAAACAAACAAACAAAACAACCATATTTGTTTGTTTGATTTGATTCTTTACGTCCCATCAACAATCTTTCAGTTATTTAGGGACGGTTCTTCCTGGGTAGAACCAGTACTAAGCTAGGATAAATGTGTCTTGCTCAAGGACCACAACGCAGTGACGCCTGTGAGGCTCGAACCCGCGGCCCTTCGGTCTCGAGTCAAGCACTCTACCACTGAGCCACTGGGCTCCCTAAAACAACCTTATTGCATAAAAATCAAAACAATATTGGGTTTTCAAAAATTGAATTTTATTTTTTTTAACTTTTTCTCCAGCTATGCTAATCATGTATTGAGAAAACCTCTATGTAGGGTATGCTTTAAAGGTTAGTTGTTCTATAAAAAGCAAGTGAGTCTGACATACAAGCCCTTATTATACCATGCAATCTGGAACAAACCTGGTCAAAATCAGATATGAAATAAGAAAGATAGAGCAATTCAAAAACCAAAACTCTGACTTATACTAAGCCAATGGAGGCCACCATTTTGAATATCTAATTAACTTCCTGTAAATTTTGAAAAAACACACTAAAATACCAATTTTCAATGCAAACTGTACAGATTTTTCAAAGTTAACTATTTTTGACAAACGGATGAATAAAAGTGCAAACAAAGTTCAAATACAATGGCAGAAAACTAGTATTTCTGTTTATGCATATTCAATTAGGGCTGCCCTCAATTGCTTTCAATTATCTACTGTATGCAAACATCTGTAACTTTCTTAATTTTTCATTCAATTTTAATCCTTTTTGCCGCATATTGCATGATTTAATGAGGGCTTGCATTTGAATTGCACTTGTTTTGAATGTTAACGACCCTTTTAAGGTAACACTTAACATCTCTGCTAAACAATCAGGGGTGATAAAGTTCAGGATTAATCAGGATTTTCTGATTGAGCACTCATGCATTTTGCATATAAGATCAAATTTATTAATGCTGTAATTTGTTATCAGAACCTATCATGATCTTTTAATCAGATATTTACTATAAGGTAAACATAAACTGATTGCTTTCTATGGATGTTTCGTTCTTTTAAACATTTTATTGGTGATATCTGAACATTTTGGCCAAGTTCAGGGTTGAGCTGAAAGATTTTCCTGATTGAGGATCTTGGACTGTTACCACCCCTGAACAATAGAGACTAGTCATAATCTTGAAAATGTTGATATAGCATGACTGTATGCCTTTAATCTTATCTAAGAAATGTCAGAAATCAGTAACAAGGCATCTGCTTTTGTCATCTGCTGAAATATTTAAGAAGCCTCTAGGTCAAACAGTGTGGATTCAGTCAACACTGTTACTGGTTCAACCTACGAAGATCTGTCCCAATATGACTGAAAAATTGTTGACTGGGATGTAAAGAATCAAACAAACAAACAAAACAATATATGCATCATATGCCTTTATTATACAAGTGCTTTAAGGGTTAATAATTTTATATGGAAAGTTAATAGACCCCTTTCCCATTATCGGATTTTACCTGTATCACGTGATATCGGCTGACCAGTCCAACAATTGGACTACTTCCGGTATATGGAGCTGTAATAACTTACTACTAATTTTGCATGCATTTCACTTATATTCATGACGGTAAAACACCAAACAAAAGGAAAATGGCAAATTATATGTACCACAATTATATATGATGACAAAAAGGATTAATTTTATTTCAAATGTATCTAATTTACGCTGAACGAGGCCTTGAAGACTTTAACCGGCACATATTTCCACAATTATTTCCGCTGCTGCTGACGAAGTCCCTGATGAGATTACGTGTTTCTCTGCGAGTCTACACTATTTATTAACTTTCCAAACAAGAATGTCCAAAATAACACATTATGCGAACTTTTCCGAGAAAGAATGTCTTGATCTATCCGGTGATATATCGCCATATATGTGAACTTTTCCAAAAGGGAGAATTTATGGATAGTGTAGACTCGCGGGGAAACACATCTCTCCAAGGCCTTCACCAGCAACGGAAATAGTAGGGAACTCTCTGCCTGTTTCACTAAAGTCTTATTCTAGCCAAAAACATCTGAGTAAAAGTAATAATTTAGACATGTTCGCGCTAGAAGCAAATGTATTATTTATCGCGAAGCAAGTTTGTACGCTGTTCTTACTTTTTAGAAGTTGCAGCAATAGAGTAAAACCTCGACAGCTCGAACCCTGGTACATCGAAGCATCAGCATATGTCGAGTATAATACATGACACATTGGATTCCGAATATAGGGTATATTTCTTAATATGCAATGTTTAGTGGGTACTCAAAAGAACCGTCTCAACGAAACGCTTGTTTTTGTGTATTCAAACGCATATTTTTGCAAGACTTGGACCGAGTGAAAGATTAGAGAATAATAACTTTTTGGTTCAATATTTTGCAACCAAACTCCTTTTAGCTCAAACTACTGAAAGCTCGCTGTGAAATGTCTGAAAGCCGCGCGCACTTCGAGTTGAAAAGAGTTTAATTTTTAAATGGGTCCCTGTTTGTAGAGCACCAGTTACGTAGAGGCATAGGTTTTGAAATGCGCCCAAAACTGAATGTCGGGTATAGTAGCTCATATCTTTGATTTCGAACTATTATAAAAATCGGCACAGATTAAAGCATATTTATTTGAAATACATGTCAATTAATAAATCAAACGAATCTGTTAAACTAACATCTATAACTCAGAGGAGCCTGGGCAAATACACAGTCTCATCAGGCCATCCGCTGCTCGCGCATCATAGAACTGCGGTAGACAGAGACTCAGACAAAAATGAAGACC
Organism: Loripinus fragilis; assembly: GCA_964019695.1. Taxonomy (NCBI): domain Eukaryota; kingdom Metazoa; phylum Mollusca; class Bivalvia; order Lucinida; family Lucinidae; genus Loripinus; species Loripinus fragilis. The sequence continues at coordinate 491,606 of CAXHUL010000002.1, forward strand.
TCTAGTCTCACCAGATACTCATGCATGTCTGCCACCAGAAAGGCGTGCATAGTCGTGCATGCATGTTAAATATATTGACTGAGCATATGCGATAAATGATGAAATCTCATCACATAGATCCATAATTTCATCATTTCCCGTCTGTGGTACATAAACAACGTCCACTATAGTACAAATGCGCGGACTCTAGAGAGCGAACAGACTCGCGTGAATCTTCGCTGCTCGCACACACCAGGGTCTTTCTAGTAGAACTACCCTGCGTACACACACACACACACACACACACACACACACACACACTATGGACTCAGCCTCAAGCCAACTGGATAAGCGTGTGTGGGCGTTTTAGGGCTTTTAGATATATGTGATAAGTAGACGTCTAGCTGCGCTTCTTATCAATTTTGAAGAAAGCGACGTGTGCTGAAGTTCTAAAGACACGTGTGCAAGGTTTTATTGTTTTCAAAGGGCCCGGGCACTCATTGAAGAACCGGGTGCAATTTGGGACAGCACAAATTAAAATGTATCTTATCTCGGAGTGGACAGTGTACAAATGGAACCATAAATGACCATAGTGACACGCAGTTTTGTCAGACTCTTCAATTAATAATTGCCGTTTTTATTTTTTTAAAACTTAAACCGATAAATAGAAGTTCTATAAAGTGAGATCACCAGTCAGCATATATATTGCTTTTTATACCGGAAGTAGTCCAATTGCTGGACTGGCCAGCTGATGTCACGTGATACAGGTAAAATCCAATAATGGGAAACTCCTCTATTCTGTAGCAATATTGGGCCGACCTTAAAATATGTTAGTTTGCCGTGCTCCTACCTACCCACCCAAAATAAGCCCTACCCCCAAACATTTATTGCCTTTCTGAGATTTTTTTCTCTAATTCTGTTAACAATCCCTTCTTTAAAATCATTAAAAGCTGTATTTTAATTGAAGAAAGGTTTCAGAGACTGTTATCATATGCATTCTTACCTTATATACAGCATTCCTCTAAAAGTGATAGTAAGAAGGGTTCATACAATTATGCTGAATTTCAAAAACAAAACAAAAAAACCTACCTACCTACCCAAACTGAAATTGATGGGTAGGAGCATGGCAAACAAATATATTTTAAGGATGGCCTTGTTATAAAAGTTTTATATATTTATTTTCTGAATTAACCCTATATAGATTGATGAAGAGGAAGTACGCTAATTGTTTGTTGTTTGGTGATTTATTCTTGCTTTATCCTGATTGGCTAAAAATTGTGAGCAGTTGAAGAATAAGCTTATGGTGGCTGGATATTGCTTCATCATTCTGTAATAAATTTCTCTCATTAGTAGGCTGTTATCTAGTACTACCGGTACTTTCTGCTTCTTCATGCGATGCTGCCTTTAGCAGAATTCAAAGTGTTTTTATTGTATTCATTGTCCTGTCTCAACTTGTCATTTGCTTAAAGCCTACAGTTCAATGTATATTGGACAGTTTGACAATCTTATTCATCTAGTACTACCGGTACATTATGCTTCTTCATGCCTTGCTACCTTCAGCAGAATTCAAAGTTTTGTTAATTTATTCATTGTCCTGTCTCAACCTGTCCTTTGCTTAAAGCCTACAGTTCAATGTATATTCAACAGTTTGACAATCTTATTGGAATTTGTTTTAAACTGTATTAACCATAAATATTCTGATACTAAAACTCAAGGCTATTTAACTATTTGACTGGGTGTGTAAAGTACATTGGCTGATTGGCATATAGTGGAGACCCTGGTTTAGCCCCATATACTGTTTGCTCATGCCTATGTGTCTGAATATCTAGGGGTAAATATGGTTTTAACTCATTGATGCTGAAATAATATAAAGCTTTTAAGCCTTGAGCTGGCTATAGACCCCCCTCCCCCTCAGGGGGAATTTTGTACACTATGATTTTCTGAAACTACATTATATAAGACACAAAATAAAAGATAGCTTTAAACATCCCTGACAATGTCTCAACCATGACATGTTCGTACATATTTGCATGCTGACACAGGTTTATGAACTCCTTATAACACAGTTACATATTTTTAGTATTAACTTTACAAATGTCTTGAGTTATTACCATTGTATACGTTACTTAGTGTTTCCTGTGTTATTTCTGAGTATCAGTATGGTATTTATTGACTATACGTGTATTACATCTGTCACAGAATATAGTAAATCTATAAGGCTGCTACTTTAATGATTTAAAATTCTTTATCATGGTCGCTTACACTATTTTTTAGGCCCATGTTATGTATGTTACCTTCAAAATAGCCTTAAATATTCATGTTTATGTCTCTAACAAGTCCTGTTTATACTTATTTGCATGCTGGCACAAGTTTATGTACTTTGTTTAACAAGGTTTACCTATTTTAAGTATTCATTTAATAAATGCCTTGAGCTTTAACTGTTATGTGTGTTACCAATGATACATAAGTTATTCTGAGTATCTGTACAGCAGTTGTTGATTATACATGTATAAAATCTGTCAGAGAATTTAGAAAATTCATAAGGCTGAAATAGATTGAAGTTCCTTTTTAATTTATGGTGGCATAAACTAATAATATAATGTGATCTATCAACCTTCGCTGTTTGCTCACATAAACAGTAGATACCATGTATTCAAATAGGAAGTTCTGAAAGACAGTCACTGCAAAAAAGCTCAGTTTTGGGCAAGGTATATGGATATAATTCAGATAGGTTTGACACTGATTAGGGCTACAAGGAAAACAACTTTGAATTGCATGTCAGCTCTATCTGTATGTCTTGTTCCCAATGTTCATTGCAAACGACCACAACAACTACGATCAATATGTACCTGTGTAACTGATAACACTCATAAACTTGTCTGATACACATCGCAGATGCAGAGAACTTCTCGAACAAAATGGGCTTAGTGTGTCACAACCATTGGTTATTTCTTTGAGAAATGCTTTTGACATAACTATCAGGCAAACAATAAAGAGGTATTATAGGCTTCAGCAACTAGAACCACGCTTTGTACTACAGATTGAATGGTGTATTACTCACCACATCAGAGCTCAATATATTGAAACAACTCTTCAATGCACTGAAATAAAATATTCAATCTACTCAGATGCAAAGTAGAAGAGTACTAGAGGCAGTTTCAGGCTTCACCAATCCTTTTAGTTCTAGTTTTGAAGCCAATGAACTGTACTTTTCCGTGTTCCTGCTAAGCCTGGCATAGCTAAGGAGCTTATTGAGGCTGATGACATTGACAGGAAGGCTGTTGCAGACTTCATTGACTCACTATTAGTTAAAAAATCTGTCTTTCACAACCGATAAAATGCTACAAGCTAATAAAGTTTTGAGGCTTGCAAGGTCAAGCAAGAAGAAAAGTTCCAATTTACAAGACGTAAACAGCCAGATGAAAGCCTAAAGGAGCGTCTTTGGTCAGCATGACCCTCTTTCTATTGGACATAATGTTGACCTTGAGTTGACACTGTTGTTCCTTCTGGGACCTGTACCATGGTCACTGTCAACTCCTGATAAAATTTCCATCAAAACTGACATGTCCAAACTTCAGCATGGCTTGCAATCACACATTGAACCAACATTAGATTGGCCATCTAGTGCTGCACATAACTTTGATGTTAATGCCGTAACTACAGAGCATAATAGCTTTTCCTGTCACTTTCAAGGATCTGATGGCACCAGTATTGAACAAGGCACTAAAGGCAGGGCATGTTGTGTTTTGTCACTGATACATATATACAATGTATAAGCAGTAGTCTATTAAGTCTTACAAACATTCTCGCACAGGATAACCTGGGTGTTTTGTTCAACAATGGTGTATGCAACAAAAGATGCACCTTCTGAATGTCAACATGAATGGCCAGAATATGGGGGAAGAGATCTACAGTAATACACTGTTTAACACATTGCGATACTACCAATGTGCTGATGTGTTACATGTAGTACCATGGAAAGGTTATTCCTATAAAACTGATAGAGAACCCCTCCCCCACTAGTTCATCAACATTCTAAGCACGGTAGGAAAACAAATAAAGAATTGCTCTAGGCACTCATCAGTGATATGAAGCCATAACATGTGCTATTTATGTAATTAAAAATAAGCTGCAGTACGACATGTTTCTGAAAAAAAGTACCAAAGCCATACACATATACTGACTATTTCAAATGGCATGAACATTAGCTTACCTCCATCCTACTTTTCTGTCCTTAAGATGTACATACAAAGATTGAACTATTTTAAAAGTCTTTCCCATGAAAACAAGTGAGGCTTTCCAGATAGGGACAGATGTGTGGAAAATAGGTGGGAAGGAAATCGACTACCTCTGGGTGAAAGAAAACTTGATTGTACCCTAACAAAATATTTCACATTTTGTGTGATATGGGGTTACCATGTTCAAAGCTCAACAACTCAAACTTTATAAAAGATAGAAACATAATATTTGCAGTTTCCAAAAGGTACATAAACATTCTTTAATACAAAATGAGTTAGTAAGCATATTCACATTAAACAAAAATCAAACTACATTAGTTTCATAAATCATTCATATAGGAATAATGAAAAAAAATAACATACATAATACTTTAGGGTATATATTTGTTTTCAAAGGTCCATATCTGTGATGCAAAAAAGATTGCTCGGATGATATAGCCAATTTGGAAATCTTAGCTTATGGTTTGCACTTTTCAGCAGTCATGTCATTGACTAAAATTATCAAAGATGTTGATAGTTAATATATATAATTGGCTGTTACAAGGTAATGGTGCCATTACCAGAGTGCTAGCATATTGCAAAATCCTTGCAAGATAAATCTGATGGAGGATTTATATTGTGTATAGGAAAATTCTTTAAACCCTTGGATAATAAACGAAGATTTGCTCTATAAGTTCTACCTGATGGGTTTTCTTTGATCTTTTAAGTTGTTACTCGCCCATTGCACTGTATGTTACAAACTGTCTATGAGTATTACGTTAACTATATTTGATGTCTCTATAGAAGAAAAAAGGGTTTATGGTGGTTTATGTTTTGAGTTACTTGCTCAGCAAATAAGCCAGAGTAAAAAGAAGTACATGGACTTGTGCCAGCATGCAAATAAGTACAAGCAGCTCGTGTTGGAGACCATATCTTGAATATTTAATGATATTCAGAGAGTAACGTATGTAACCTGGACGGTAAAATAGTGTAAGACACCATAACGAGAAACTTGAATTGATTTGAATAGCAGCCTTAAAGATTTACTATATTCACTGACGGATGTAATACATGTATAGTCAATAACTGCCATACTGATACTTGGAAATAACATATGAAACACTAAGTAACATATACAACGACAAAACTCAAGACATTTATAAAATAAATGCTAAAAATGATGTAACTGTGTTATAAGAAGTTCTTAAACCTGTGCCAGACCACAAAAAAAGTGTGAATATGTCATGTTGGAGACATTATCAAGAAAATTTAATGTTATTTTGCAGGTAACATACGTAACATGATGTTACCCGCTTACGCTGCCACTCTAAGAGGGCTAACATATTTCATTTTGTGGCTTATATAATGTAGTATCTGAAAATCATAGTGTACAAAATTCCCCCTTGGGGGAGGTGGGGTCTTTAGCCAGCTCAAGGTCTAGAGAATTACATTTTACATTTTTGTGTGATATGGGGGTACTATGTTCAACATCTAATAACTCAAAAAGTTATAAGATAGAAACGTTAAGCTGGCAGTTTTGAAAAGGCAAATAAAATTTCTTTAATATAATATCAAATTAATGAACATAAACTGGTTTCACAAAAAATTAAGACAAACTATATTAGATGCATTTATTATTTAAAAGGGGGTTCAATGAAAAAATGTAACATACACTACATCGGGAGTGACTATATTTGTTTTCAAATGTCAATATCTGTGGCCCAGTAATAGCTTACTTAGAAAATATAACCAATTTGGAAATTTTACCTTATCTTTTGCACTTTTCTAAAGTCTTAAAAAGAATTTTAATTATCAAATATTTTGTCGGGTAACGTATGTAACAGGCTGTTACAGCTTAACGCTGCCATTGTTAGAGGGCTAACATGTTGCAAAATCCTTGCAAGACATTAGGCTTTATGAAAAATATGGTCTACAAAATTCCCCCTGGGGGGGGGGGGGGAGGTAAACCATATCCAGCCAGTGGCCTATTTAGAAAATGCTTTGATGATTGAGTGAATTTCAATTTTTATGGATCATTTTCACTATTATTTTTCATCTCAGCTAAGCAGGAAGTGCTTAAAGTGAGCTTTTGGGATCAGTCACTGTCCGGCGTCTGTCATAGTCCGTCTTTATACATTGTCATTTGTCATCAACAATTTGATTTTAACAACAACTCCTCCTACACTACTGGACCAAATTTTAATTAAACTTCACAAGTAAATCGAATTTGACCTGTTGAAAAACTTGGTCGCTAATGGACATATGATTTATTGCAGAGATGGAAGCACTAAAAATCTTCTAATCTGATCAGAAGTCAAAATGATTTGATAGAAATGGTTACTGGTTGACCTTTTTACAAATATAGCTAATTATATATTTGATCTGTCAGAAAAACATGGCCACTAAAGGGTGTGGCCAGTTTCCCTTATGTACCTACAGTGAAACCTGTCTAAAGTGGCCACTCAAAGGAAGACCCAAAAGTATGTTTTCAAGACCAATAATCTTTTAATGCATGTCGAAGGCATTGCAGAATGCTTCAAGGAGGGCATTCTGCAATGCTTTCGACCGACATTAAGCTACCATTTGACATAAAGAACTTTGTTTTGTCTATTTTTGAGTGGCTGCTTTACACAGGTTTCACTGTATATATGAAACTTAAAACATCTCTGAAACCAATGGTTAGAATTGAAAACAATTTGGCAGAAATGGTCAATAAACATAATAGTATGCCCCAAGTAAAAAATATATCAAAATTCTGGTTTGCATTTTAAGTACTGTTCATATGGAATTGGAGTTTATTTTAATTTTTTAATGCCATATTCTGAAAATGCTATTAATTTTTTTTTATATTTCATGAAAATGGGATATAAAATAACAAAAGTGTGCATTTGTTTATGAAAAGTTCAAAAAAGTTTTTCAGACCTTCCAATCATCTTCCAAACTGATGCTAAAATGAACATGGTGTATTTTAACTAATAGAGATACTATGCAATATTTTCAAAATAGCATTGAATAGAACAGAATAGAACTAGCTGCCTATGTCATAATGTTAATATTTGATCACATATACAGGTACAATGATATTATCTTTGCAGTGGTTCTTGAAAAGTAATGAAGTTGATAGATAGCATAATGTTTATATTTGATCGCAGGTACATGTACAATAATATTATTTGCTGAGCATGTCTGAGATCATTCATTATTTTGTGTATTTGTTTATACATTTACAGGTGGATAACTTCCACAGTGTTCTACATCTGCTGTTGAGAGTATGTCTCATAGCAGCTCAACAAGTAAAGACAAAGATGGTAATGATGATAAAAACAATTCTCAAGAAGATGACAATATTTCAGAGATTATTCTACACCAGAAGGATAGTAAGTGCACATTTAAATCTGTATTTATAGGGGTGGAGCGCCAAGAGCCCTCAAGAAGCATTTGAATTAAGGGTGAGGTTGGCGCAGTGAAACCGGTTTAAGCCCTCCAGTAAAATATCTTACTGACCATTCCAAGGAGGTACTTCTTTTGTGGATCTTTTATGTTTCTTCTGTCTTGTGTTTGCTATGTCTTTGTGCACGTCTGTTTATCTGTGCCTTGTGGTCACCTGCTGGGAAAGGGCTGACATCTTGGCTCTCCTTTGTGGTGTATAACTGGTAGTTTGTCACTTTCCCATTGGTATCCTGGGTCAGGTGTGGTACTTGATTGTATCGATTCCTGATATTTGCACCCTTACTTACTTTACATGAGTTTCATCAGAAAGAATACCTAGCCCGATTGTAAACAAACAATACTTTACACCATAGTAATATAACAGGCTTACTACAGTGGAATCTCGTGAAGTTTTACCTTGCTAGAGGCAAGCTGCTAATGTTAACAAACAGTTTGGACCAAGATCAGGCAAAATTTCATTAGAGACTGCACTGTTTACTGATAAAAACAATCTCAGGGGCAGAAATATTTAGAAATTTTGAACTGGTACCCTTTAAAATGGCAAAATGAATATTCCCAATCTTATTGTATCAACCTGTATGACAGGCCCCCAGATAAGAGTGTGTAACTGAAAATTATTTTTCTTATTTCTGAACCAAAACATATGTTCTGTTACGTGCCAAGCGTAATTAGAAAAAAATTCAGGAAAACAAAATTTGGTATTTGAAAAGTCAGCAAAAAGCACTTTTAAAGTTTAACTAAATTTATTAAAAATAACGAAATTATCATTTACAAAAGCAATGGAAAATATTCATTCAATCAAAGAAAATCTAATTTACAGTACCTTATATGTCCAAACTGTCCCTCAGAATATTTATCAACACAAGTTCTGCAACAGTTTCTGATCCCTAGATTTTGAAGTTAAATCCAAATGGACACTTAGTCTGAATACAAGACTGAATAACCCAAAGTAATCCAGAATGAATAAATTAAACACAAAGTATCCAGGTATAGTGAGTCAGAATTCCAGTACAAAAGGTTTAGACTTTTAAATGGTGAAATAATTTCAAATATGCCCTTATGAAAAATTTACTTCTATATATACTGTTTAAGATCATTCCAGATCAATCAGGTAACAACTATGATATCATATGTTATATCTATTCATTCTGGAAATTTTCAGGGGTTTCTCAATGATTCTACTTACTTCCAGAAATTGCTCAAAGCTTCTATTTGGCATAAAAAGGAAAATTCTAGGGAATTACGGACTTTTCCAGAAACTTCCATGACAGTACATTTTTAATTTCTAGATGATTAGTCATCCTCCTAGAAAAATCTTATAATCAAATGAACACCTTGTTTACAACAACTTGTTTACCATCAATATCTCCAATATCTGGGTTAACAGAAACTTAATAAACAACATATAAATACAGATAAACACCATACATGTTACAGTTGTGTGTACTCAAAAGAACTGTCTAGATGAGACGTTTCTTTTGAGCACCCAACACACATGTTTAAACTGATGGATAAGAAAATATTCCCAATTTTACACTATAAGAATTTGCTTAACTAGCCTATGGTATGAGATGAAAGGGTTAAAAAGTCTTTTATTATAAATTTTATTTTCCAATGGTGATAGTCAAAAATATCACCACAGAATACAATTTTCTTTTGTTGTGAAGAGGGTCTCATTCATTAGTCAGTTGATATTTCTTTATCCCATATTTCAGTGGCACCATTTGTTGATGTGACAGCTCTTGAGATTGAGGTGAAAGGGGGGAGCACTCCACTTAATGTAGTTCTCCACCCCTATGCTACACATTAGTCAGTTGATATTTCTTTATCCCATATTTCAGTGGCACCATTTGTTGATGTGACAGCTCTTGAGATTGAGGTGAAAGGGGGGAGCACTCCACTTAATGTAGTTCTCCACCCCTATGCTACACATTAGTCAGTTGATATTTCTTTATCCCATATTTCAGTGGCACCATTTGTTGATGTGACAGCTCTTGAGGTTAAGGTGAAAGGGGAGAGCACTCCACTTAATGAAGTTCTCCACCCCTATGCTACACATGTATTAGTCAGTCGAGATTTCTTTATCCCATATTACAGTGGCACCATTTGTTGATGTGACAGCTCTTGAGGTTAAGGTGAAAGGGGAGAGCACTCCACTTAATGTGGTTCTCCACCCCTATGCTACACATTAGTCAGTTGAGATTTCTTTATCCCATATTTCAGTGGCACCATTTGTGGATGTGACAGCTCTTAAGGATGAGGTGAAAGGGGAGAGCACTCCACTTAATGTAGTTCTCCACCTCTATGCTACACATAAGTCAGTTGAAATTTCTTTATCCCATATTTCAGTGGCACCATTTGTTGATGTGACAGCTCTTGAGGTTAAGGTGAAAGGGGAGAGCACTCCACATAATGTAGTTCTCCACCCCTATGCTACACATAAGTCAGTTGAAATTTCTTTATCCCATATTTCAGTGGCACCATTTGTTGATGTGACAGCTCTTGAGATTGAGGTGAAAGGAGAGAGCACTCCTCTTAATGTAGTTCTTACCCCTATGCTACACATTAGTCAGTTGAGATTTCTTTATCCCATATTTCAGTGACACCATTTGTTGATGTGACAGCTCTTGAGATTGAGGTGTAAGGGGAGAGCACTCCACTTAATGTAGTTCTCAACCTCTATGCTACACATTAGTCAGGTCAGATTTCTTTATCCCATATTTCAGTGGCACCATTTGTTGATGTGACAGCTCTTTTGAGATTGAGGTGAAAGGGGAGAGCACTCCACTTAATGTAGTTCTCCACCCCTATGCTACACATTAGTCAGTTGAGATGTCTTTATCCCATATTTCAGTGGCACCATTTGTTTATGTGACAGCTCTTGAGATTGAGGATAAAGGGGAGAGCACTCCACTTAATGTGGTTCTCCACCCCTATGATACACATTAGTCAGTTGAGATTTCTTTATCCCATATTTCAGTGGCACCGTTTGTTGATGTGACAGCTCTTGAGTTTGAGGTGAAAGGGGAGAGCACTCCACTTAATGTTGTTCTTCACCCCTATGCTACACATCAGTCAGTTGAGGTTTCTTTATCCCATTCAGTGGCACCATTTGTTGATGTGACAGCTCTTGAGGTTAAGGTGAAAGGGGAGAGCACTCCACTTAATGAAGTTCTCCACCCCTATGCTACACATGTATTAGTCAGTCGAGATTTCTTTATCCCATATTACAGTGGCACCATTTGTTGATGTGACAGCTCTTGAGGTTAAGGTGAAAGGGGAGAGCACTCCACTTAATGTGGTTCTCCACCCCTATGCTACACATTAGTCAGTTGAGATTTCTTTATCCCATATTTCAGTGGCACCATTTGTTGTGTGACAGCTCTTGAGATTGAGATGAAAGGGGAGAGCACTCCACTTAATGTGGTTCTCCACCCCTATGCTACACATTAGTCAGTTGAGATTTCTTTATCCCATATTTCAGTGGCACCATTTGTGGATGTGACAGCTCTTAAGGATGAGGTGAAAGGGGAGAGCACTCCACTTAATGTAGTTCTCCACCCCTATGCTACACATGTATTAGTCAGTTGAGATTTCTTTATCCCATATTTCAGTGGCGCCATTTGTTTATGTGACAGCTCTTGAGATTGAGGTGAAAGGGGAGAGCACTCCACTTAATGTAGTTCTCCACCCCTATGCTACACATGTATTAGTCAGTTGAGATTTCTTTATCCCATATTTCAGTGGCACCATTTGTTGATGTGACAGCTCTTGAGATTGAGGTGAAAGGGGAGAGCACTCCACATAATGTAGTTCTCCACCCCTATGCTACACATAAGTCAGTTGAAATTTCTTTATCCCATATTTCAGTGGCACCATTTGTTGATGTGACAGCTCTTGAGATTGAGGTGAAAGGAGAGAGCACTCCTCTTAATGTAGTTCTTCACCCCTATGCTACACATTAGTCAGTTGAGATTTCTTTATCCCATATTTCAGTGACACCATTTGTTGATGTGACAGCTCTTGAGATTGAGGTGAAAGGGGAGAGCACTCCACTTAATGTAGTTCTCAACCCCTATGCTACACATTAGTCAGGTCAGATTTCTTTATCCCATATTTCAGTGGCACCATTTGTTGATGTGACAGCTCTTTTGAGATTGAGGTGAAAGGGGAGAGCACTCCACTTAATGTAGTTCTCCACCCCTATGCTACACATTAGTAAGTTGAGATGTCTTTATCCCATATTTCAGTGGCACCATTTGTTGATGTGACAGCTCTTGAGATTGAGGATAAAGGGGAGAGCACTCCACTTAATGTGGTTCTCCACCCCTGTGATACACATTAGTCAGTTGAGATTTCTTTATCCCATATTTCAGTGGCACCGTTTGTTGATGTGACAGCTCTTGAGTTTGAGGTGAAAGGGGAGAGCACTCCACTTAATGTTGTTCTTCACCCCTATGCTACACATCAGTCAGTTGAGGTTTCTTTATCCCATTCAGTGGCACCATTTGTTGATGTGACAGCTCTTGAGATTGAGATGAAAGGGGAGAGCACTCCACTTAATGTGGTTCTCCACCCCTATGCTACACATTAGTCAGTTCAGATTTCTTTATCCCATATTTCAGTGACACCATTTGTTGTGTGACAGCTCTTGAGATTGAGATGAAAGGGGAGAGCACTCCACTTAATGTGGTTCTCCACCCCTATGCTACACATTAGTCAGTTCAGATTTCTTTATCCCATATTTCAGTGGCACCATTTGTTGATGTGACAGCTCTTGAGATTGAGGTGAAAGGGGAGAGCACTCCTCTTAATGTAGTTCTCCACCCCTATGCTACACATTAGTCAGTTCAGATTTCTTTATCCCATATTCAGTGGCGCCATTTGTTGATGTGACAGCTCTTGAGGTTGAGGTGAAAGGGGAGAGCACTCCACTTAATGTGGTCTTCTGCCCCTTTGCTACACATTCGTCAGTTGAGATTTCTTTATCCCATATTTCAGTGGCACCATTTGTTGATGTGACAGCTCTTGAGGTTGAGGTGAAAGGGGAGAGCACTCCACTTAATGTGGTCTTCTGCCCCTTTGCTACACATTCGTCAGTTGAGATTTCTTTATCCCATATTTCAGTGGCACCATTTGTTGATGTGACAGCTCTTGAGTTTGAGGTGAAACGGGAGAGCACTCCACTTAATGTAGTTCTTCACCCCTATGCTACACATCAGTTAGTTGAGATTTCTTTATCCCATATTTCAGTGACACCATTTGTTGATGTGACAGCTCTTGAGGTTGAGGTGAAAGGGGAGAGCACTCCACTTAATGTAGTTCTCCACCCCTATGCTAAACATTAGTCCATGAGATCTCTTTATCCAATATTTAGTAGGACCATTTGTTGATGTGACAGCTCCTGAGATTGAGGTGAAAGGGGAGAGCACTCCACTTAATGTGGTTCTCCACCCCTATGCTACACATTGGTCAGTTGAGATTTCTTTATCCCATATTTCAGTGGCACCATTTGTTGATGTGACAGCTCTTGAGATTGAGGTGAAAGGGGAGAGCACTCCACTTAATGTGGTTGTCCATCTCCTATGCTACACATTAGTCAGTTGAGATTTCTTTATCCCATATTTCAGTGGCACCATTTGTTGATGTGACAGCTCTTGAGATTGAGGTGAAAGGGGAGAGCACTCCACTTAATGTGGTTGTCCATCTCCTATGCTACACATTAGTCAGTTGAGATTTCTTTATCCCATATTTCAGTGGCACCATTTGTTGATGTGACAGCTCTTGAGGTTGAGGTGAAAGGGGAGAGCACTCCACTTAATGTAGTTCTCCACCCCTATGCTACACATGTGCCAGGGAAAAACCTTGTTGGAACAACACTGAAGAAAATGATAACAGTAACTAAATATGAGCCGCAACATGAGATTTTAAACAATGTGGTATGTGCAATTAGCAAAGGCTCAGATCATCCTGCGCATACGCGCAGTCTGATCAGAGCCTTTGGTAGTCTCTGGAATCTTCTTTGAGTGTTAAGCTACTGACTGAACATCATTTGGAGTTTTTAAGCTTAAAAGGAGGCTTCACATGCTCGTCTGAATCTACACTTGTCAAAATACCACATTGTTGGAAATCACATGTAACAGCTCATATATCTACTTAGACATTGTTACCAATGCTACATATGTACCAGGGAAAAACCTTGTTGGAGCAATGCTGTAGAAAATGATTATGGTAACTAAATTTATTATATAACCTATAAATAGACATCTTTTGATTGGCCCAGATGCCTATCCACTCGGGTCCATAAAACTACATATCTACTGGGCTGCTGGTTTTTCCCACTCAATATTAGTCACTGAAAATAGACTTCATAGAAACTTTTCATAACAGGTGTGCTTTCAGCATGAAACATGCATGATTTACTGTAAATACAATTCAGTGAATGACAGCAGCACGAAATTCACAAGAGTTGGTGTTCCATCATATACATGTAATTCAGACTTTGCTGTTGAATATAGTAATTAGCAGAACTCTTAAATGAACTAATGAATTCTTCCTTCTGGATTGATGCAATAAACTTGGAATGATCCATTGTATAATTCAAGGGGTCACGGGTTTTAATTTCTACACAAAATTGCAGTTTTTTCCCTGAAGATCATTTATGCGGCATTTAATCTGGATCTTCTCTGACTGTAGTTGTAATTACAAATGAAATATGCATTCATTCCTCTTTTAACTGAATTAAATCAATTAGTCATCATGTAAAAAAAAAAAAGAAATTCAAGACTGTCCTAGACACAGTCCATAGCCAAGATTTTGTTGTTGTTGTTGCTTTTTTTTGCTTAGAGAAATTATATAATAAAACAATTGTTGACTATTGAGGCATTGGACATGATGTGATATCGACCCGAGAGTACCAATATTGACCGAGGCGGAGCTGAGGTCAATATTGGTATTCTCAGGTTGATATCACCTCATGTCCAATGCCTCAATAGTCAATAATTGTATAATATATTCTTAAACATTGTAACTGAGGCCTTTAGTTAAGAATATGTATCAAAAAATTAATTTTCTAAATATTTCTCAACCAAAACATATGTTGTGGCTGGCTACTCAAGGGGAAGTGCCATTACTAATGTTGGAAAAACTAGTGGCCCGACCCTTTGCTTTATATTGGCAATAAATATCTTTTAACTAAACATCTCAATGAGATAGTTCTTTGAGCACCCAAAACATATGTTGAAAATGATGGCTAAGAAAAAATAATACATGAGAAATTTTGTTTATCTAAACCTTGGTTACCGGGCTTCGTAGCGCAGTCGGTAACGTGTCTGGCTACAGATGCGAAGCTGACTGCAAATCCAGGGGTCGCGAGTTCGATCCCGGCCCGGTCCCATACTTTCGTGGAGATTGATCATGAAATAATTTCTACGGTCATTCTCCTCCCTTCCGCTGAATCATTCATGAAGGGTTGTTGTCAGTTACAAGCGAAAGTATGTGCACTAATTACTGGTTACCCGCTTGTTCAAGCTTGCCCAGGAAAAAAGTGTGGTTAGGTGAACTGACCGTCCCGCAATGACCATAGCTGTTGACTTGGGACGTTAAGCAGCAAAACAAACAAACTAAACCTTGGTTACCTATCAGCTAGTCCTACTCCATAAATCAACAGAAAGGCAAAACACATTTATATAGTGTCATCTGGTGCTCAGTAGATTTTTTAACCCTTAGCCCACCACTAGTTTTTGTCTTGAAAATGTTGCCTGCTTTTAACGTCTGCTGAATATATTCAAGTGCACTATAGGCTACCAAGAACATAAAAGATGAGAAGAGCCGACATATAAGTTAGTCCTGACTAGCCATCTTGTCCTACCAAGGGTTGCGATTGTCTAATCTAACCCTTGGCCTCACAGCTTTGATTTTTTCCGATTGAATACGTCATAAGCCGAAAATAGTAACAATTAATATGATCAATCACAAAGCGGTGCAAAAAATTGATAAACACCAGACGTCCAGATAAGACGGCTTGATTAATTTACATTCAATTTTCTTATTTCACAACTAAAATGTACGTTTAATGTGCTCAAAAGACCTGTCAAATTAAGGTGGTTATTTTGAGCACCCATAACCTAATTTTGAACTTAATGATAGAAGAAAAATAAATAATTTTGCGACCAAAATCATTCCTTATCTGGACTCATGGAGACAATAGCAGGCGGTGCACACTGGATGCCGATAAACTGCTACATTTAATCTGATTGGCAGGAAGGGATTATCACAAAAATCCTTCCTGGCGTTTCCATTGGTCAATTAGTCTGCGCTAATAATAAATTTTGAGGGTCGTTAGGCGAAGGGTTTGTCGAAATGTAGATACAACGAAACCTTCGCTGGTGAAGATGTGACTAGCGTGAAAAGGGTTGAGTTCTTAGTATTGCTCATAAAAATGTATGCTTGATAAGTCTTTATTATTATTATTTTCTTTATGAAGCTATAATTATCTTGTAGATGGCAAACCACAGCCATTCAACCATCACATTCCAGTGGGAGCCTTATATAGAGAAATATATCTTAGAGGTGGAACCACCGTTTGGGGAATTAGGTAAGATTGCTTACAAAATACATCATGTATTTATCCTAAATATAAAGACATGTTTATCCTTTGTATAGGATGCACTTGTCCTTAAAAGGCGTATGCAATAAATAACATAAGGGAGTATTTTGTAACATGACTCCCTCGAGTAATTCTTTGAATTACTTGTCCTTTCTAGGTTTCACTCATAGTTACGAGCAAAGGAGTAGAATTTTTGTTCCTTGGACAAGCCCTCGGACTACTATTTATCATCTGATCACCTATTATAGTCATCAAATGCAACTGTTGAAATTGTAGGAAAGTAGTGTTAGTATTTTAACTCTTGTCCTGGTGAACCCAGATTTATCCTTTTTTTGAAAACACTGTAGATCCATTCAGCTGGCATCTGAAGAAACCATCTGATATCATCATCATAATCAGATTTTTGACTAACGTGCAGGTGCATCATCCACATCAGTGGGCCCACTTCCAGGTAACTGGCTAGCTGCAAGTATAGCAGATCTCATACCTGATCTTCTGGTGCTCCTTTCTTGAGGGTCAACTGTTGTGAGCTTCAGCTCATGGCAGTCATTTTCTATCAGTTTCTTCGATGTGATCTTGGGCCTCCCTGATGAGGGCCCACTCTGCTGTCCACTCTGCTTGTAGATAAATGCTTATAGAAAACTCTGTTTGATATCCTTATGCTTAAATTTGACCTCCTCTCCCAACCCCCACCCTCTCTCTTTTATCTGTCTAATAGTTAAGTATCGCCTTTCATGCCGTGTCATGTGATTTCCAACAATGTGGCATTTTGACATGTGTAGACTCAGACGAGCCTGTGCAGCCTCCTTTTAAGCTTAGAAACTCCAAATTGTATTCAGTCAGTAGCTTAACATTCCTAGAATATTCTAGTGACTAGCTCTGATCAGACTGCGCGTACGTGCAGGCTGGTCTGAGATTTTATTATTTGTAATGTTTCAGACCCTGGCATGGCTATGGACATGGAACTATGTATCACTGGTCCTGAACCTGGGAAGATAGATCATACCCTGTACTGTCATGTGATGAACCTTGAGGAACCACTCCACTTACAAGTTCAGGCAGAGTTTAAGGTACTGCTAACCCTTTATGCACAAATGGATTCTACTAATTGATATAATAAACTTTGGATGGTCCATTTCAGGAGCTATAGTAACATTCCAAGAAACAGATACCTAGAAAGCACTTAATGTTTTTTACCTAAAAAAGATAAGACAAAATAAAGATAAGGATTGGTTATTTCCTAATTAATGTAGACATTTTGATTTTTTTATACCAACCTACCTTGACACAAAACAAAGAGATCATCATCATCATTATCCATATTTATTTTTTAAACAAGCCAGATTTAAGCCTCTTCCAAGAGGAAGAGGGGTGGGCTGTCTGACTAGCCTTCTTTTGAGATATCATTAATGAATTGAGGGTCTGTGGAATCAATGAGATAAATCTTAAGAAAACTCTGGCTATTAAGACAACAGCTAAGTACATTGCATACCAAAAATTGAAATAGTCACAATTGAAGGCTTTGATCATAAGTGTAGTGACTCAAAGGCTGACCTGGCCCCAAGGTTATAAAACTTTATCATGCTCAACTCAATTGAGCATTTTAATTGCTCATAATAGGTAAAATGGTGAAAAATAAAGAGTATTCTTGTTTTAAATCTTTCAAATGTTGTATTTTTCCTGCTTATAAATGTTAAAATGCCAACAATTTATAAGCAGTATTTTCATGCTCAGTTGAGTTGAGCATATTTTTTTTTTTATAACCTCATGGCCTGGATCTTTGTATTTTCTTGAATCCCTTAATAATAACATTGCAGCTTAAATCATTGTTGTTGCTTCTAATTTCAGGGACCTGAGATGTCTATTGATGAGCCTGATATCAACTTTGGCCTGGTGAGACTTGGTCAGACTGTGTCTAAGGAAATGACTGTGAACAACATGTCTCAGATCATCACAACATCCAAGACAGTCCAGAATTTGCTTCCTCTGAGGATGATATGGTAGGTTAAAGTCTTTGACTTCTGGGAGGACTTTTGCTGTCTGCTTGTTACCATTGAGGCAGTTTCGACCAAGAGTAGGACTGTCAGAATGTTTGGCCTGATCTTGATTATGTCCCCCAAACATATCTATAGTTTTGTTGCAGATCCTGTCGGTGTTAGAGTTTGCGTCCGCATAGCTTCTTTTCCTTGCGTTATCTTCTGAACCAGTTGATGGATTTCGACCAAACTTGCATAGATACATTGCTAGGAGGGGGACCAACTTGATTAGATTTTGGTGATCTTGACCTAATTTTCAAGGTCACAGTGGCACTTTGAAATGTCCAAAATATGGTTTCTGTGCATGATCTTCTGAACAATTAGATTTATTTTGACCAACTTGCATAGATACATTGTTGGGGGGAGAGGAAGAGTAGATCAGATTTGAGTGACCTTGACTTAATTTTCAAGGTCACACCAGCACTTTGAAATGTCCAAAATAGGGTTTCTTTTCGCTATATTTTGAACCAGTGGATGGTTTGTGACCAAACTTGCATAGCTACAATTTTGGAAGAATGGGAAAAGTTGATTAGATTTTGGTGACCTTGACCTAATTTTCAAGGTCACTATCCTATAAAGACTATAATTCAGCCATTTCCTGACACTATCTTCCGAACTTGTGGTTCAATTTTAGCCAAACTTGCATAGATATATTGTTAGGAGAGGGTTAAGAGTTGATTAGATTTTTGTGACCTTGACCTTATTTTCAAGATCACACCATCACTTTGAAATGTCAAATTTTGACCAAAATTTTTTTTTCGTGTGGTGTCTCTTGAATTGAATAATGGATTCTAGCTAAACTTTATGTATTGTATCAGTATGGCAAATGAAGAGTTGATATGATTTTGGTGACTTTGACCTAATTTTCAAGGTCACTTTATTTTTAAGTTCACCTTCCTTAAAAAACTGTAAAATCAGCCTTTTCTGAGCTCTGTCTTCTGAACCAGTGGGCTTTTCTCCTCTACCCACCCAATCACGGTTGGCAACTTTGCTTTCCTCTTTAATTGCACTCTGGTGGGTCGGACTTCAGATTCTATGATGGTCCCGACTTAAAGACTTATCTATTGATGAGATGGTAGGGGCCTGATGCTTTGGCTGTTTGTCGGGCCCACCGGGGTTTACCTGTTGGATTTCTTTTGCTCCGGTATTCAGTTTTATTTACTGTTGAGTCCTTATCTTTGCTTTATCTCTTTGTTATATCTTGATTTATATGTTTTAGGAGATGATGCATTGATAAGTTAGGGGTCTTTCATGCAAACCAAATATCTATGTGTCTTGATCCACATCTGAATTAAGGGTGAGGTTGGCGCCGTTAAACCGGTTTAAACCCTCCAGTAAATATTTTACTAACTGTTCCAAGGGGGTACTTCTTTTGTGGATCTTTTATGTTTTTGTTCTGTCTTGTGTTTGCTATGTCTTTGTGCGCGTCTATTTATATGTGCTTTGTGGTCACCTGCTGGGAAAAGGCTGACCTCTTGGCTCTCGTTTGTGGTGTCTGCTGTGAGTTTGTCACTTTCCCATTGGTATCCTGGGTCAGGTGTGGTACTTGATTGTATCGATTCCTGATCTTTGCACCCTTACTTACTTTGCATAGACACATTGTTTGGAGATAGAAAAGATTAATTAGATTTTTATGACCTTGACCTTATATTCAAGGTAACCACAGTACTTTGTAATTTCAAAGCTTTTCCAAAAGTGTGTTTGTGCATGCTCTCCCTTGAAATAATTGATGGATTTCAGCCTGTATTATTGTGACACAATAAAGAGCAGTACAGTAAGCATGCTTGCTGCCTCAATTTGCAGTTTGGGGGGGGGGGGGCATAGTTTTCCTCTGAAAACACTGCATAAATCCAAATTGTTTGACATTCTAGCTGATAGCATTCCTAAAAGAAATTTTTGAAAAAGTTAATTTTGAAAGTCAGCAGATGACAACAAAAATAGGAAAATTTACCCAGCATGTAAAGAGTTAAATAAGGATAATCACAGGTTTAGATAAACAAAAAATTTCAGCGTAAAATTGTAAATATTTTCTTACCCATAATTTTTAGCATATGTTTTGTGTGCTCAAAAGAACCATCTCATTGAGATGGTTCTTTTGAGTACCAACAACATATGTTTTGGTTGAAAAATGATAAAGTTAATTTTCTTTTACGCACTCTTTACTATAGTCCTGATAATACTCTGTTTATTTTGCAGGCCTTCAGTGAGTTTACATTTGAGCCATCCTGGGGGGAGTTAAAGCCTCTGGAGACTAAGAAGGTCAAGGTCACCTTCCAGCCAGTTTCAGCAAAGTCTGTGAGGCGTGTCATTGAAGTGCTTAGGATAATATTCTGTTTTTTTTTGCAGGCCTTCAGTGAGTTTACATTTGAGCCATCTGGCGGGGAGTTGAAGCCTCTGGAGAGTAAGAAGGTCATGGTCACCTTCCAGCCAGTTAAGGATAACATTCTGTATATTTTGCAGGCATTCAGTGAATTTACATTTGAGCCATCCGGCGGGGAGCTGAGGCCGCTGGAGAGTAAGAAGGTCAAGGTCACCTTCCAGCCAGTTTCAGCAAAGTCTGTGAGGCATGTCATTGAAGAGTTTAGGATAATATTCTGTTTATTTTGCAGGCCTTTAGTGAGTTTACATTTGAGCCATCCGGCGGGGAGTTGAAGCCTCTGGAGACTAAGAAGGTCAAGGTCATCTTCCAGCCCGTTTCAGCAAAGTCAGTGAGGCGTGTCATTGAAGTCACGGTAGAAGATGGAACCGATTGGTAAATTGATCAACATATTTATACTAGATACCTGCAGTAGGTTCATTGATGGGAATACTGACAATATATGTAGACCCAACTTTCAGCAAAGTCTGCAACACAGAGACCTGTATCATACTCTCTTTAACCCATTTATGCCACAAGGCATTTCCCACTGTTATCTAATGGACCAGTTTATTTCAGTTTAAAGGGTTGCTGGGTAGTATTTTTCATTTTTATAAAAATTTTGAAAGAAAATTCTGTAAGCAAACAGTAGAGACTCTGATCTGGGTCTGCACTGTTTTGATGATCCCACAAAAAGGACGCTAGGCTTAAATGGGTTAAAGGTTTTAGATGGCTTAGGGTATATAAAGAGACAAGGGAATACCTATGTTCGAAATAATTTTACATCATGAAGTCATGAAGAAAGCCATTAGTTTAAAAAAAAATCCTTTCTCTTTGGTCACACAAATATGTTTTGCCTGCAAAATTATCCATTTTTAGAGACACTTACTTTGGTCACAATCCTCTTCAAAACCCACAATTGATCCATTTTCCAGCCATGTAGATAAGCCTGTTCATAGGATTTTCTATTTTCCACAGTGTTTTCACATCTATAGAAATCATAGGTTTAGATAAACATATTCTTTGTGCCTAAAATTGTAAATATTTTTTTACCTATCAGTTTTAATATGATATGTTTTGGGTGCTCAAAAGAACCGTCCCATTGAGACGGTTCTTTTGAGTACCCACAACATATGTTTTGGTTGAGAAATAGGAAAAAAGATTTTGGTACGCAGTCTTAACTAAAGGCCTGAAAATGTTTCAGGATTTCTTCTAATTTTAGCATTGTTTACTGATATAATGTCCTGTGTCAAAATTGCCAAAACTTGTTCTGCTCCACTCAATAAGATGATTGCCAGAGCAGAAGATAGAAAAATCTACATACGTCTCCTCCTAAATCAAAACTGAGATGAATCATCAAAGAATATGCTGGGAAAATTTTGGTACCCTTAGTAGCTAAGGATTGTATTAACCCTTTGTATACTAATGGATTATTCCTTCTGGTTTGATACAATAAACTTGGGATAGTCCATTTTACATATCTAGGGGTGTCAGGTTACGATTTAAAAAGAACTGTATTTTCTCTGAATATCTGTTTTACCTTTTCAAACAGTGTAGACCCTGATGAAATGCAGCTTTATGCATTTCATCTTGGTCTTGGCGGTTTGCAAAAGTACCTGTTTAGTGGTTTCAGGCCTCGAAAATAGCATTCCTCTGCTCATATTTACGAGTGCCTCAGGCTGCAAGGCCAGTGAAAATTTTGATATTTCTAGTATAAATTAATTTTTTTCCCATATATGCCAATAGTTTTTGTGATGCAGGGCAAGTGCCTATTTTAAGATATTTCAAGGCCTGGGTTTCCTGAATACAGTCAACCCCCTTTAAAACGACAGTGTTTGTCCTCCAATTATTTTATGTTTATCTGAATTTCTGTTGCAATGAATTAAATTTTAAGCTAAACTGGTACTTTTGTGCAATTACTAATGAAGTTGTAAAGAATTTTGCTGTTATAAAGAGTGTTGTTGTAAAGAGAGTTGACTGTACAAAGGGTTAATGAAATCAGATGTTTATCTTATTATTCGTAAAAAATTCTCATTTTTAAAGGAAATTGTCCCTTGAATTAATACATGTATTGATGTATAAAAAGACAGTGTAATGATGAATGTTGAACACTTTTGTTTTCTGTTCTCAAATAAAATGTTTGCTATTAAGGTTGGAATTCACAAAATGCTTTTCTGAAAAGCAAACAGTACTGGTTGTCTAGGCCTTTCTGGCAGGTGACTACAGTAAAACCTGTGTAAAACGGCCACTCAAAAATAGACAAAACAAAGGTATTAGTGACAACTGGTAGCTCAATGAAGGTCAAAAGTATTGCAGAATGCTCCTCTGCAATACTTTTGACCTGAATTAAGCAATAATTGGTCTTGACAACCAATTTTTGGTCTTTTTGAGAATGGCCTTTTTACACAGGTTTTACTGTATTGTACAAAATTATAGAATGTCAACGGTCATCTTGTTTTTTGAACAGCAACATATCCTGCTTTGCTGAAGTACAAGTGGGCCAAGTATGCCTAGAGCAATGTGAACTGGCTGTTCTAGAAATCTACAAGAGATTACCAGTTCTAGCAGCCATAAAACTAATCAACCAGACCCTCCTGCCCACAGTGTTTGAATGGGGAGATGTAAGTTCTATTTATTTACCCTTATTATTTTAGGAAGACAAGTCGGACAGACCCCCACCCCCAGGAGAATATTAATATCAAAAGTGAGTGGGTGGACATATGTTTTTAGCTCACAAAGTAAGCTTTTGTGATCGGACTTTGTCTGTCGTCGTTGGCCGCGTCATCGTCATCATTGACTTAAATGACATCTCCTCCTAAACTACTGGTTGGATTATGACCAGACTTTGCAGGATGATCCTTAAATGGCACTCTTTAATAATTGTTCAAATGGTTCTGGTCCATTGCATATCTTGGTCACACAGGCTAAAAATAGATTTTCAAGATGAAAACTTTAAAAATCTTCTTGTCTGAAACCACAAGGCCTAGAGCTTTGATATTTGGTATGTAGCATCACCTAGTGGACCTCAACCAAAATTGTTCAAATTATTCTCCTGGGGCATAATGATGGGCCTGGGTCACAGGTTTGCATAGGCTTATATAGGGAAAACATGAAAAAATCTTCTTGTCTGAAACCACAAGGCCTAGAGCGTTAATATTTGGTATGAAGCATTGTCTAGCGAACCTCTACCAAGTTTGTTCAAATTATGCCCCTGGGGCCAAAAATGGACCCACCCGGGGGTCACATGTTTTGCATAGACTTATATAGAGAATATATGAAAAAAATCTTCTTGTCTGAAAATTAAAAGGCCTTGAGCCTTGATATTTGGTATGTAGCATCATCTAGTGGACCCCTACCAAGTTTGTTTAAATTATGCCCCTGGGGCCAAAAATGGGCCCGCCCCCGGGGTCACATGTTTTGTATGGACTTATAAGGGGAAAACATGAAGAAAATCTTGTCTGAAACCACTTGGCCTAGAGCCTTAATATTTGGCATGTAGCATCACCTAGCAGACCTCTACCATTCTTGTTTAAATGATACCTCTGAGGCTAAAAATTGGTCTGCCCCTGGGGTCACATATTTTACATAGGCTTACATAAGGGAAAAAATGAATTCTTCTTGTCTGAAACCACAAGGACTAAAGCCTTGATATTAAGTATGTAGCATCACCTAGTAGATCACTATCATGTTTGTTCAAATTATGCCTGTGGGGTCAAAATTGGACCTGCCACAGCGGTCACATGCTTTACATCGGCTTATATTGGGAAAACATGATAAAATCTTCTTGTAAGAAATCACAAGGGCTAAAACCTTGATATTTGGTATGTAGCATCACCTAGTGGACCACTACCAAGAGTGTTCGAATAATGCCCATGGGGCCAGTTGGCCTCCCCAGGGGTGCACATAGTACAGGTGAGCAATTCAGGGCCACTATGGCCCTCTTGTTTTCTAAAAACTCAATTTTTGTGCGTAAATATTTTTCAGCCTGTTGGAGATGACACAGAAGACTGTAGGATTGAGCTGGAACCCAGAAGTGGAGTGCTGGAACCCAGGGAGGAGAAATCAATCACTGCACACTTTATAGCTAACAGAACGGTAGGTAAATGTGTTATTGAGAATTCAATTACTGTACATTTTATAGCTAACAGAACGGTAGGTATATGTGTTATTGAGAAATCAATTACTGTACACTTTATAGCTAACAGAAAGGTAGGTATATGTGTTATAGAGAGATAAATTACTGTACACTTTAAAGCTAACTGAACGGTAGGTATATGTGTTATTGAGAGATCAATTACTGCACACTTTATAGCTAACAGAACGATAGGTATATATGTTATGGAGAAATCAATCACTGTACACTTTATAGCTACCAGAAGGGTATGTATATGTGTTATGGCAAAATCAATTAGTGTACACTTTATAGCCAACTGAACTGTAGGTATATGTGTTATGGAGAAATCAATCACTTTACACTTTAAAGCTAACAGAACGATAGGTAGATGTGTTATTGAGAAATCAATCACTGTACACTTTATAGCTAACAGAATGGTAGGTGTATGTGTTATAGAGAGATCAATTACTGTACACTTTATAGCTAACAGAACGGTAGGTATATGTGTTATAGAGAGATCAATTACTGTACACTTTATAGCTAACAGAACGGTAGGTATATGTGTTATAGAGAAATCAATTACTGTACACTTTATAGCTTACAGAAAAGTAGGTATATGTGTTATTGAGAAATCAATCACTGAACATTTTATAGCTAACAGAAAGGTAGGTATATGTGTTATAGAGAGATCAATTACTGTACACTTTATAGCTAACAGAACGGTAGGTAAATGTGTTATTGAGACATCAATTACTGTACACTTTAAAGCTAACAGAACTGTAGGTATATGTGTTATTGAGAAATCAATTACTGTACACTTTATAGCTAACAGAACGGTAGGTATATGTGTTATAGAGAGATCAATTACTGTATGCTTTATAGCTAACAGAACGGTAGGTATATGTGTTATAGAGAG
The DNA here is from genome assembly GCA_964019695.1 of Loripinus fragilis. Taxonomy (NCBI): domain Eukaryota; kingdom Metazoa; phylum Mollusca; class Bivalvia; order Lucinida; family Lucinidae; genus Loripinus; species Loripinus fragilis. The sequence continues at coordinate 517,282 of CAXHUL010000002.1, forward strand.
ATCAATTACTGTACACTTTATGGCTAACAGAACGGTACGTTTATGTGTTATTGAGAAATCAATTACTGTACACTTTATAGCTAACAGAAAGGTAGGTATATGTGTTATAGAGAGATCAATTACTGTACTTTTTATAGATAACAGAACGGTAGGTGTATGTGTTAAAGAGAGATCAATTACTGTACACTTTATAGCTAACAGAACGGTTGGTGTATGTGTTATAGAGAAATCAATAACTGTACACTTTATAGCTAACAGAATGGTAGGTGTATGTGTTATTGAGAAATCAATTACTGTACACTTTATAGCTAACAGAATAGTAGGTATATGTGTTATTGAGAAATCAATCACTGTACACTTTATAGCTAACAGAACGATAGGTATATATGTTATGGAGAAATCAATCACTGTACACTTTATAGCTACCAGAATGGTATGTATATGTGTTATGGCAAAATCAATTAGTGTATACTTTATAGCTAACTGAACTGTAGGTATATGTGTTATGGAGAAATCAACCACTGTACACTTTATAGCTAACAGAACGGTAGGTATATGTGTTATTGAGAAATCAATAACTGTACACTTTATAGCTAACAGAACGGTAGGTGTATGTGTTATAGAGAGATCAATTACTGTACACTTTATAGCTAACAGAATGGTAGGTATATCTGTTATAGAGAGATCTATTACTGTACACTTTATAGCTTACAGAGTGGTAGGTATATGTGTTATAGAGAGATCAATTACTGTACACTTTATAGCTAACATAATGGTAGTTATATGTGTTATAGAGAGATCGATTCTTGTACACTTTATAGCTAACAGAACGGTAGGTATATGTGTTATAGAGAAATCAATCATTGTACACTTTATAGCTAACAGAACGGTAGGTGTATGTGTTATAGAGAAATCAATTACTGTACACTTTATAGCTAATAGAACGGTAGGTATATGAGTTATAGAGAAATCAATCACTGTACACTTTATAGCTAACAGAACGGTTGGTGTATGTGTTATAGAGAAATCAATCACTGTACACTTTATAGCTACCAGAACGGTATGTATATGTGTTATAGAGAAATCAATTACTGTACACTTTGTAGCTAACAGAACGGAAGGTATATCTGTTATAGGTAATCAATTACAGTACACTTTATAGCAAACAGAATGGTAGGTGTATGTGTTATTGAGAAATCAATCACTGTACACTTTATAGCTACCAGAATGGTATGTATATGTGTTATAGAGAAATCAATTACTGTACACTTTATAGCTAACAGAACGGTAGGTATATCTGTTATAGGAAATCAATTACAGTACACTTTATAGCTAACAGAACGGTAGGTGTATTTGTTATTGAGAAATCAATTACTGTACACTTTATAGCTAATAGAACATTAAGGTATATGTGTTATTGAGAGGACTGTAGAATTGAGCTGGAACCCAGATGTGGAGTGCTGGAACCCAGAGAGGAGAAATCGATTACTGTACACTTTATAGCTAACAGAACAGTAGGTAGATGTGTTATTGAGAATTCAATTACTGTACACTTTATAGCTAACAGAAAGGTAGGTAGATGTGTTATTGAGAAATCAATCACTGTACACTTTATAGCTAACAGAACGGTAGGTATATGTAGTATAGAGAAATCAATTACTGTACACTTTATAGCTAACAGAATGGTAGGTGTAGGTGTTATTGAGAAATCAATTACTGTACACTTTATAGCTAACAGAATGGTAGGTATATGTGTTATTCAGAAATCAATCACTGTACACTTTATAGCTAACAGAACGATAGGTATATGTGTTATGGAGAAATCAATCACTGTACACTTTATAGCTACCAGAATGGTATGTATATATGTTATGGCAAAATCAATTAGTGTACACTTTATAGCTAACTGAACTGTAGGTATATGTGTTATGGAGAAATCAACCACTATACACTTTATAGCTAACAGAACGGTAGGTATATGTGTTATTGAGAAATCAATCACTGTACACTTTATAGCTAACAGAACGGTAGGCATATGTGTTATAGAGAAATCAATTACTGTACACTTTATAAGTAACAGAACGGTAGGTATATGTGTTATTGAAAATTCAATTACTGTACACTTTATAGCTAACAGAACGGTAGGTATATGTGCTATTGAAAATTCAATTACTGTACACTTTATAGCTAACAGAACTGTAGGTATATGTGTTATGGAGAAATCAATTACTGTACGCTTTATAGCTAACAGAAAGGTAGGTATATGTGTTATTGAGAAATTAATCACTGTACACTTTATAGCTGACAGAAAGGTAGGTATATGTGCCATTGAGAAATCAATTACTGTACACTTTATTGCTAACAGAACGGTAGGTATATGTGTTATTGAGAAATCAATTACTATACACTTTATAGCTAACAGAATGGTAGGTATATGTGTTATTGAGAAATCAATCACTGTACACTTTATAGCTAACAGAAAGGTAGTTATATGTGTTACTGAGAAATCAATCATTGTACACTTTATAGCTAACAGAACGGTAGGTATATGTGTTATTGAGAAATCAATCACTGTACACTTTATAGCTAACAGAACGGTAGGTATATGTGTTATTGAGAAATCAATTACTGTACACTTTATAGCTGACAGAACAGTAGGTAGATGTGTTATTGAGAAATCAATTACTGACCACTTTATAGCTAACAGAACGGTAGGTATATCTGTTATAGGAAATCAATTACAGTACACTTTATAGCTAACAGAACGGTAGGTATATGTGTTATTGAGATATCAATCACTGTACACTTTATAGCTAACAGAACGGTAGGTATATGTGTTATTGAGAAATCAATTACTGTATACTTTATAGCTAACAGAACAGTAGGTAGATGTGTTATTGAGAAATCAATTACTGTACACTTTATAGCTGACAGAACGGTAGGTATATGTGTTATTGAGAAATCAATTACTGTACACTTTATAGCTAACAGAAAGGTAGGTAGATGTGTTATTGAGAAATCAATCACTGTACACTTTATAGCTAACAGAACGGTAGGTATATGTGTTATTGAGAAATCAATCACTGTACACTTTATAGCTAACAGAACGGTAGATATATGTGTTATTGAGAGAATTGTAGAATTGAGCTGGAACCCAGGAGTGGTGTGCTGGAACCCAGAGAGGAGAAATCAATCACTGTACACTTTATAGCTAACAGAACGGTAGGTATATGTGTTGTGGAGAGATCAACCATTATAACACTTCTTCTTCTGAACTTGGATGTATCAAATCCTGTTTTTGGTCTTAAATATATAGCGGACCTCACATGAGTGCTCTTGATTGAGCATTTTATCACTTTTCCATAGCAAGTTTGATAAATCTGCTAGTGTTCCTGGACTTGAATGGTTTGAAAAAAGTCAGCAGATGACAGAAAAGCATGAAAAATGACCCAGCATGGAGAGTGTTGTTTCTGTGTCGGTAATCAGGTAACAGTACTGTAATGTACTGTATACTATACACTGAGTACCTTTTGGATAATTGGATCTTCAAAGTTCTCAGAATTCCCGGTAAAATCAAGAATGAACCCTTAAAATTTGTCATACTTAGCATGGAGAGTATTAATTCTGTGTCGGTAATCAGGTAACAGTACTGTAATGTACTGTATACTATACACTGAGTACCTATTGGATAATTGGATCTTCAAAGTTCTCAGAATTCCCGGTAAAATTTATAGATTATCCTTTTTCTTCATGAATATTCATGCTAGACTCCGCCTACTGTGAATGATTATATATCATGTTGGTACAAAGGACAGAGAAATTACTTGAGTGCACTAGTGTTGGATCATGTCTAATCATAATCAAAAGGTATTTGGACACCCCTTTGCAAAGATGTCTTACACACCTATTTAGACTTCATGGGACATCTTATCCTTTTGTAAATGTAAAATGTATCTATATACATATACATGTTTTTGTGGGGAGATTAATTAACTTTGTTAAACTCAATGCAAGCTATATTCATACTCTGTTTAATGCTTAATAAATTTATGTTATGTTATATTTCCATATGCAAACAGAGTAGACCCTGATCAGACAGCTCTTACAAGAGCTGTCTGATCTGGGTCTACTCTGTTTGCAAAAGCATGAAAAAGGGGTATCTATGAGGTAAAAGGTCAAACACTTTATATCTTGTCTTTGGAGTGTTCTATGATGTGATTAACAGGCAAATAATGAGCCGTGGCATGAGATTTCCAACAATTTGCCAATTTGACAAGTGTTGACTCGGACGAGCCTCTGCAGCCTCCTTTTAAGCTTACAAACTCCAAATGGTGTTCAGTCATTAGCTTAACAATCATAGAATACTCAAGCAACTACAGGCTGATCTGAGGCTTTGCTGGTTGCACATACCACATTGTTTGAAATCTCATGCACTGGCGGCTCAATTATGTTATTAATAACAGCTAAATGTTAAATATTTTAGGGTGATTTCTCCGACTTTAGAATACCATGTAAGATAGAAGGAATGGATTATCCTCTGATCCTGTCAGTATTCTGTGATGTTAAAGGTCTCTCTGTGACTTACTCAGTCTCCCAAGATGCTGAAAATGCAATGTGAGTATCATTTTACTGAAATACTCAGTACAATCAAAGTACATGTTTAAACTGATCGATAAGAAAATAATCACAATTTATTACCCAACTGTCTATATACGGAGTAATTGTCTATTTTTTGCTATGTCATAAGTCACTGAACTATCCCACCGGTCAATAAATTTGACTATTGACTGGCACTATACCATGGTAACCCGCTTCCCTGTTAAAAGCATGCAGGCGCTTATCGACATGCGCGACAATGATGCGCGTACGGTTTGTTTATGAAAGGAGACGCTATGCAACAATGGTGAAAATAAGGCATGGTTTGGCAACTCTAAACTCCAATAACTCCGTTGTTTATGGTCAGAAACATAAAGTGTGGGTACTCGTTTTCTTAGTTCGAACAAGCGGAACATTTTGAGGCCAAAATTGAGCAGATTTGGTGAAACTTTCTGTTTTGCATCAAAACCGCATTGTCTACAGCAACTCCATGCAAGAAACGCTGCTAAGTATTTCATCAAATGGGTTGGGTAATAAAACAGTTATTTCATGCCTGTTTGTAGTATAGCCAAACTATTGCCCCTCGATACCGTGGATGACCTGATGCACTATTGCATCAGGTCGTCCACGGCACCTCGGGGTAATAGTTTTGACTATACTACAAACAGGCATGAAATAACTGTATATTATGCTCAAAACATTTGTTTATATTGATCTTTGTAGTATCATAGAAATCAAATTGTCTAGTTCAAATTCGAAGATAAAAATGGTTGGGAGTAAAAATGTCCCAACAATCTGAGTAAATACACAAGAACTAAATCCTGGACAGGAAGCAATAATAATTCAGGCCCCCTAGTAGAACCTTTAAAACCTTTAGAAACCTTTAATTTGGTTGCAATCCTTTAAAACCTTTAATTTGGCTGAAAAACCTTTAATAACCTTTATTTTGTTTAATAAACCTTTAAATTTTGCAAGATCAGTTTGAATATAAGAAATAGACCATACATATGTTGACAAGTAATCTCTGTGACATCTTGAGCTTTTCAGAAAGAGACCATTGTGTCTATAAGGGGTGACTTTTATAGTCAAATTTTCTGATGCTTCAGATTAGGCAGCAATAAAAAAAAGAATGAGGTAAGGTAAATACAAAGGCTTCTGAGTTGATTTCTTGCTTTACATCCATGCAAAACAGCTGAGGTAATGTCGGAATGACTAATTGATCCTAACCACCCTTTTCCTAGGCTGGCTTAACCCATATCCTTTTACAAGTACTCAGTGCTTATCTTTCTCTAGTAAGGCTAACTGACAACTAGTGAAAGAATGTGTGAGACCTGGGAATAGAACCTGCAAAACTCCAAACATTAGGTTGGACACCCTACAATGTACCACCTGCAATACTTGTGCCAATGAATATTAATGGATATCATCTATTGGGTTATTTGACTTCTGAATAATGTCCTGATTTTCTATTGATGTCATTGTCTAAGGTTGTCAAATCTAAACAGTGTTATCTACAGCGCAAGACTAATACAGACAATATGCATATATGTCTAAATTTTATATTTAAAAAAGAGCATACAATAAATGGGAGCAATATCCACTGGAATTGTTCATTTACTGAAGGTAAAATTGTCCTTACAAAATGACCAGAGATGGCTTCTCCTGCTTTCTTGGTTTTCAAAATTTTTCCGGGGGAGGACCCCCGTACCCCCCTTCCAGATTACAAAATATGTATTTTATAGAAAACGCGTGATTTATTTTGTCAATTAAACACTGCTCACACACAAGCCTTTGTAGTACTGATTTTCTATTGATATGCAATTAATGGGTTGTACATTTATTGGCTTATGGTTTGCTGCACCCCTTTCATACCTTCATCTATCATACATGTAACATGGGGTAAAAAGATCGAGATCCAATAAAAATACTTGAAAAATTGATGTTAATTTGCTCTTTATTTTGATTAGAATTTCAATGAAACAACCTTTATTTTACCTAAAATAGCCTTTATAAAAAACCTTTAATTTCATGAGAGTCTGCTAGAGGGCCTAGAAGCTGCTAAAAGGTTTATCCCTATTTAGACCAATGGAATTTTCCATAAACTTTGATACAGTCAAGTCAGAATGGTCCACCATTTATATTGAGGGGTCACTGGTTAGAAATTCTCCCAAAAAATTGTAAATTGTATTTTTTATAGAAAGATTGATTTTGTCTTTGCACACAGTGAAGACCCTGAAATAACACATTATGCGCAAGGACCAGTTAAGGAAAATTTTTGTGCGTAAAATTTTAATTATTTTCTTACCATGCAATCTAAACATATGTTTTGGGTGCTCAAAAGAACCGTCTCATCGAGACGGTTCTTTTGGGTACCAACAACATATGTTTTGGTTGAGAAATAAGAAAAATAATTTTCAGGTATTCACTCATATCTGGGGGTTTCATCTTGGTCTTCACTGTTTGCCAAAGTACCCATTTATGCAATGAAGTTGCAGGGAAATGCATGAATGAAATTTTTTTATATCATATCATTTCAAAAATTCATATCTAACATTTCAGAAAAAATGAGAATATAGAACTCAATTTTTGAGATAAAGTTGAACTGGGATCTGTGCCTAAGTTGTATCTTCATGTCCAGAATAAAACAGCCATCACAGCAAGATATCATATGGGATGGAAAACTTCTTCTCAAAGCCACCAACCCCTCCAGATGCCAGCAGAGATGAAGTGGGAAGACCGAATAGGTAAGTAAACACTGGTAGATGAGTGGTAAAGACATTGATACATTCTTCTCAAAGCCACCTACCCCTCCAGATGCCAGCAGGGATGAAGTAGGAAGGCGGAGTAGGTAAGTAAACACTGGTAGATGAGTGGTAGAGTAAGTCTTCTCAAAGCCACCTACCCCTCCAGATGTCAGCAGAGATGAAGTGGGAAGGCCGAGTAGGTAAGTAAACACTGGTAGATTAGTGGTAGAGTAAGTCTTCTTAAAGCCACCTACCCCTCCAGATGTCAGCAGAGATGAAGTGGGAAGGCCGAGTAGGTAAGTAAACACTGGTAGATGAGTGGTAGAGTAAGTCTTCTCAAAGCCACCTACCCCTCCAGATGTCAGCAGAGACGAAGTGGGAAGGCCGAATAGATAAGTAAACATTAGTAGATGAGTGGTAGAGCAAGTCCAAGAGATATGGACCCTTGTCCCACTGAGCAAATTAATATGGCATATTCACTTTTGATTTCCAGGCGTTTAAGTTGCATAATTTCAATTAACTCTTTCCCAGATGAATATTCATGCTAAGCTCCACCCGCTATGAATAATTATAGAAATAAACTTTTGAGTTTGTACATAGAGCAAAGAAATAACTTGTCAGAGTAAGAAAGAGGGCAAAGATCAGGAATCGATACAATCACCCAGGGTACCAATGAGCAAGTAACAAACTCACAATTATACATCACAAACGAGAGCCAAGAGTGCAGCCCTTTTCCCAGCAGATGACCACAAGGCATGGATGAACAAACACACAAAAGCATAACAAACACAAGGCAGAAATAACATAAATGATCCTCAAAAGAAGTACCACCTTGGAACGGTCAGTAAAAATATTTTACTGGAGGGCTTTAACCGGTTTCATGGCGCCAACCTCACCCTTAATTCAGATGTGGATGGAGACACATAGATGTTTGGTTTGCATCAGGTCAACTAGTGTAGAATCATATCTTATATATCCATGAGCAAACAGAGTAGACCTAACCAGGCAGCTATCTGGGTCTGCTCTGTTTGCAAAGGTGTTAAAAGGCATTGTTATGAGTTAAAGGGTTAACTCTCTGCATGCTGGGTAATATTATATACAACACTTTATTGTGCTGTATCCTGTTAACCTGCAGCACTTAAGTTGTAATCATATGTGTTTTCAATGAGAGTGGAAAACTGCATGGATCATGATCAGATGGCTTTATCAGAAGTCAGCTGATCTGGATCTACAGTGTTGTTGTTTTTTTTAAAAAAAGGGTATAAATCAGGGTTCAGCATGACAAGAACAGGCCCCCAGACTGAAAATTATTTTTCTTATTTCTCAACCAAAACATTTGTTGTGGGTACTCAAAAGAACCATCTCAATGAGACGGTTCTTTTGAGCACCTAAAACACAAGTTTCAATTGATGGATAAGAAAATAATCGCAATTTTACGCTAATCATTTTTACTTAACTGGCCCTATGAGTAATACATTGGATTCTGAAGCTGCATGGCAAACAGTGAAGATATGAAGTTTGTTATGCTTTTGTGTGCGTCTGTTCATTGATCAGGTGAGCTAGATCTGGATATACACTGTTTTCTCAAGAGAATATGAGCGCGATATGAAGTTTCCAATAATGTGGTCTGTACGACCAGCAAAGTCTCAGACCAGCCTGCGCATATGCGCAGACTGATCAGAGCCTTTGCTAGTTGCTTGAATATTCTATGAGTGTTAAGCTACTGACATAACTTCATTTGGAGTTCCTAAGCTTACCAGGCGACTGCACAAGCTCATCTGAGTCTACACTTGTCAAAATGCCACATTGTTGGAAATCACATGTCATGGCTCATATATCATTGTTAAGAAGAACAAGAGTTAAAACAGTAACTTCCCTTCCTTTGTTCAAAGTAGAACAAACTAAATGGAAAAGAAAAACAAGCGAGTGTGTGTATTAGGTTAGGGATCATAGCCATATTGAACATTTTCATTGGGAAATTTTTATTCTGATATGTTTACTTCTTCGGAAGCATCAGCTTCTGAACTCTGCATATTATCTTTTGTAGTTCCCATTTGTTTTAAGGTCTTTACTATTCAAAATGTATATACCGTAAAATGGAATATTTTTGCGCCGCCAAATTTTCGCATTTTGCCTCAAAAACATGAAGATAATTTTTCGCATTTTTTTTAATTTTCGCGTTCTTTTGTACCCGCAAAAATTATAATTGCAAGTTAAATATCCTGCAAAATGTCTGACGTATGTGTTTAGTTGGTCAATTGCAATGGTTGAAACTAGGTGCTTTCCGTATTTCATCTGGAAGATAAATGGTAGTTTCTCGCTGGTCTCAAGTTGAAACTACTGCATAGAATAGCGGTACATTTTAAGTGTCATCTTAACTGGCAATGTAATGACATCGTCTTTCTTCTCTCAAAAATCAATCACTTTGTAGTACCATTTACTTAATAATTATGTTAACAAACGCCAACAGAAATATGTGAAAGCATATTGACAGTCACCGGTCCATAAATGATCAGGTTTTTAAGCGTAATTAATCCATTATTTTTCTCGCTTGTCCAAGCCGTCTATTGTGTAACGGTTGAACTCTCACGAGCTTGACCTTGATTGATCTATTCACGTTCAATGAACAGTATACATGTAGCTTGATTTGTAAAGTACGCTGAACGGTGTTTTACAAACACAAATAAATACACAATTATTGGTCTGTATAAAGGTAAATAAACAATTGGTCAAACTTGGAAAATATTTCGCGGATTTCAATTTTCTCCATTCGGGACTTACCGTGAAAATTGGATGAAGGGGGGGTTCCCATTTTACGGTATACATGATCAAATTGATTTTTTGATGATAAGATATATTGTAGCCTCAAATCATCAACTTTTCACAGCACATGCTTTCAAAAGCATTACAATGCAGTGACTGGTGATCAACAGGGTTGGCACAGGCTTGAAAAGTACTTGAATGTACAGGTTTGTCTTGAAAAGTCCTTGAAAATAAAATTTGCCTTGAAAAGTACTTGAAAAACACTCAAAGACCTTGAAAAGTCTTTGAATTTTACAATTTACAGGAGGATTCAACAGTGTTTATTGATACCTAAATTAGTGTAAAATTGTCGTGCCTTTATATGGTGCAGCATATGCTGCACCAAATAAAGGCACCACAATATCATACTAATTATCTAAAACTGATATCTTTAGTAATGGACAATAGCATTTCAGAAGAAAAATTTAAAAGTGTAAATAAGTATTTTTCTTAAGTTTTCAGTCCTTGAAAATAGTGGAAAAGTTTTTGAGAAGTCCTTGAAAAGTCCTTGAATTTTACACAATCTTGCCTGTATGAACCCTGATCAACACGGCCAAATTTTGCCAAACTGTATGCAATGCTTTTATTTTCAATTTTCTTTAGTACAAGAAGAATGTTGCTGGGTAGAACTCCTAACTTAGCTGATCCCTTCAGTAAAACCACAGTTAAAGCCACTGCCGGTAAGCAGGATTTTGTTTTATGATTTTAGCCAGACTATAAGATAAATGTCATATATGCATTAAGTAACAGGTTTAGATAAACAAAATATTTTTGAGAGTAAAATTGGAAATATTTTCTTACCCATAACTTTTAGCATATGTTTTGTGTGCTCAAAAGAACCGTCTCATTGAGACGGTTCTTTTAGTACCCACAACATATGTTTTGGTTGAGAATCTAGAAAACTGTTTTTCTTTTACACACTCTTTTATGCGCCATTATTATACTAGAGATTCAACTTTTTGAAGCGATTTCCCGAAGTTTTCAAGCAACAAAATGTTTTTATGCAATAATAGAGATCAAACATTTTTTTCTGATACACTAAATTGTGCAAGGCCTCTCGGGGGCTGTTAAAGCCCTCAGTTTTCAGACTCTGGTTACAACATTACAATAGATTCAAGATTCGAGTACCGATCAAATACCTAATATTCGATCGTAACTCGAATCTATTCCTAAATGCTTACATAAATCGCCATGCATATACTGAATACTTAAAAATGGTTGAAGTCTATAGTCCTTGTGGCATATGGCATGTTTTTTTATATAGTATTTACACCAATATTTATCACATCTGGTCAATGAAGTACCAGCAATACGTGTAAATACCAGTAAATCGACGTATACATTTACCAGTGTGTTGATGGGTGTTTTAAAATTGTTATAGAAGTGCAAACAACATGCTTCTAGTTTTGCTGCACTTGTCTACGATTAGCTTTTGAATGATTTATTTTGATGGTGCAAAGAAAATATCGGCTTGAAAAATGCATATATCACCATAGCAAATGGAACTTAACAGCGTCTAATTTCCTAATGGCTGCGTGGTTAAAATGACACGAGTTTCGGCCAGTGTCCTTTTTACGCCCTATTCAAAGCTATATATCTTGACCGAACTAAGCCCTTATGATGTAAAATTTATATCAAGTGATAGACAGGAGCTATACCTTTCAAAATATATTAGTTATGGTACCGAAAATTCTATGTTTGTAGAGATACAGCCAGATTCTACGAACATAAAAAATGACCCTCATATTCTGGGAGTGCAGTGGCTCAGTGGTAGAGTGCTTGACTAGAGACTGAGGGGTCGCAGGTTAGAGCCTCAGTCACTGCGTTGTGTCCTTGATTAAGACACATTAATCCTAGCTTAGTACTGGTTCAACCCAGGAAGACCCGTCCCTGCATAACTGAACGATTGTTGATTGGATGTAAAGAATCAAATCAAACAAACAAATGAGCCATGACATGAGATTTCCAACAATGTGGTATGTGCGACCAGCAAAGGCTCAGACCAGCCTGTGCATACGCGCAGTCTGATCAGAGCTTTTGCTTGGCGCTTGAATATTCTATGACTGTTCAGCTACTGGCTGAACAGCACTTGGAGTTTCTGAGCTTCACAGGAGGCTGTGCATGCTCGTCTGAGTCTGTTCATGTCAAAATGCCACATTGTTGGAAATCACATGTCGCGGCTCAAATACCATATATTTCAGATCTCAGCTCAGCATTATTATGTCAAGGGAAAGGAGCATCATTTGTGCCATCACCTGCTGCTGGAGTTCTCTCCCCTGTCAGTGAAGAAATCATAGAGATCTCTACCTATAGTGATATGTGGGGAGTTTATTCTGACAATTTGATCTGTTGGGTAAGTTCATATATACATACTAGATGTTCTCTCCCCTTTCAGTGAAGTAATCATAGAGATGTCTGGCTATAGTGATATGTGGGGAGATTATACTGACTATCTTTACTGTGAGGTAAGTTCATATATACATGCTAGATGTTCTCTCCCCTTTCAGTGAAGAAATCATAAGAGATCTCTGGCTATAGTGATATGTGGGGAGATTATACTGACTATCTTTACTGTGAGGTAAGTTCCTATAGACATGCTAGATGTTCTCTCCCCTTTCAGTGAAGAAATCATAGAGATCTCTGCCTAAAGTGATATGTGGGGAGTTTATACTGGCAATTTAATCTGTCGGGTAAGTTCATATATACATACTAGATGTTCTCTCCCCATACAGTGAAGTAATCATAGAGATCTCTACCTATAGTGATATCCGGGGAGTTAATACTGACTATCTTTACTGTGAGGTAAGGTCATATATACATACTAGATGTTCTCTCCCCTCTCAGTGAAGAAATCATAGAGGTCTCTGCCTATAGTGATATGTGGGGAGTTTATACTGGCAATTTAATCTGTCAGGTAAGTTCATATATGCATACTAGATGTTCTCTCCCCTTACAGTGAGAAAATCATAGAGATCTCTGGCTATAGTGATATCTGGGGAGTTTATACTGACAATTTAATCTGTCGGGTAAGTTCATATATACATACTAGATGTTCTCTCCCCATACAGTGAAGAAATCATAGAGGTCTCTGCCTATAGTGATATGTGGGGAGTTTATACTGGCAATTTAATCTGTCAGGTAAGTTCATATATGCATACTAGATGTTCTCTCCCCTCTCAGTGAAGAAATCATAGAGGTCTCTGCCTATAGTGATATGTGGGGAGTTTATACTGACAATCTAATCTGTCGGGTAAGTTCATATATACATGCTAGATGTTCTCTCCCCTCTCAGTGAAGAAATCATAGAGGTCTCTGCCTATAGTGATATGTGGGGAGTTTATACTGACTATCTTTACTGTGAGGTAAGGTCATATATACATACTAGATGTTCTCTCCCCTCTCAGTGAAGAAATCGTAGAGGTCTCTGCCTATAGTGATATGTGGGGAGTTTATACTGACAATCTAATCTGTCAGGTAAGTTCATATATACATACTAGATGTTCTCTCCCCTCTCAGTGAAGAAATCATAGAGGTCTCTGCCTATAGTGATATGTGGGGAGTTTATACTGACTATCTTTACTGTGAGGTAAGGTCATATATACATACTAGATGTTCTCTCCCCTCTCAGTGAAGAAATCGTAGAGGTCTCTGCCTATAGTGATATGTGGGGAGTTTATACTGACAATCTAATCTGTCAGGTAAGTTCATATATACATACTAGATGTTCTCTCCCCTTACAGTGAGAAAATCATAGAGATCTCTGGCTATAGTGATAGCGGGGGAGTTTATTCAGACAATTTAATCTGTCGGGTAAGCTCATATATACATACTAGATGTTCAGCTTTATTTTATGTTTGTGAGATCTACTTTTAACGTTATCTGCTAGTGACTCATGTATTTTGAGGTATAACTGGCAACTAAAATATAGCATTTACAGGTACATATAATCTGCAATAATGCATATTTGCCTATACGCTACATGCAAAGACCAGCAGGTCATAGTCCAGTCTGTTCAAGTATGTCTGACATTGTTTAAAGAATACTTGCCAAATGGCAGAAATACCAAACAGAAGTCTGACATATGCCTTCAAAAATGTCCCAGACAGTCAGGATCTATGTTATTAAGTAAATTGGAGTTTTCCAGCCAATTTCTTCTGTCTATCAAAGAAAGAACTTGGTTAAAACTGGAAAATGTGTCAGACAGATTTTCCTATCTGTCTCTGATATCTGGAAAGTTGTAGACTCTATCAGATGGTCGCTGCCAAATAGAATCTCTGAAAATGTAAGGATTTAATGGCAAACAATTTAAATCCTGGTCAGACTGCTTCTGATGTAGATTACACAGTCTAGAAACTTGACATACAGCCCAGACACCCATAGGTCCAGATAAGGAAATTTTATTTGCGTAAAAATTAAATTATTTTCTTACCCATTTATTCAAACATGTGTTTTGGGTGCTCCCAAGAACCGTCTCATTGAGACAGTTCTTTTGAGTACACACAACATATGTTTTGGATGAGAAATAAAGAGAATAATTTTCCAATACGCACTCTTATCTGGAAGCCTGGACACCTTATCATATCAGTTTATTCTGAAGTTTTAATGTTCTTTTTCAAAATAAGAGGTCCCAAAGACTTCAAATTAAGGAGATTCAACTGTTGCCAGGCCTTTAGTTAAGAGTGCGTACCAAAAAATTATTTTTCTTATTTCTCAACCAAAACATATGTTATGGGTACTCAAAAGAACCGTCTCAATGAGACGGTTCTTTTGAGCTTCCAAAACATAAGGTTGAAATAATGGGTAAGAAAATATTTACATTTTTACGCTAAAAAATTGTGTTTATCTAAACCTGTTGTTGTTATTGTCCACATCATTTCAGATAGGAGAACTTGAAGAGACAAATATCCCGGTGACAATGACAGTTATAGGATGTCCTCTATCCTTCCAGATGACAGCTGCACAACCAGACCTTAAACCTATTGTCAGGTCTGTTCCATTAAAATTCTTAAATTTGAACACCCTTCTTGCTTTCAGAAAAAGTTTGTATCCCATTTACCTAGATAAAGATGTTTCTTTACCATATCGGGTAGGCAGCAATCGAAAACATAATTAACAATCGATGAATGCGAATCAAAAATTGATAGAAACAGTGTTTTCAATTGCCCACTGGCGACAAATGGCAATCAAAAACACTGTTTCTATTGATTTTTGATCTATGTTTCTCGATAATATTGGCGTTTTCGATTGCCCCCTACCTGGTGTGTTTACAGCTCATAAGATTATGGTAATTGCCACAAAAGTAATAGCAGTGAAGGCTCAGGCCCCGAGGTTATAAAACTTTTTTCATGCTCAACTCAACTGTTGGGGCCAGATTAGCCTTCACATAAACACAGTCTTGTCAGAGCCTTGTACACTCATTCCAATTTACACTAATGCCCACTACATAGCTAGACATACATGAATAAAGAATGCCTCTACTCACATGTGATTAGCATCTTCAGTTGAAAATGTCTTATCTTGGGCAGTGTAAGTACATATTGAATTTAAACACAATATTTTAGCCACGACATGTGATTTCCAACAATGTGGTATTTTGACAAGTATAGACTCAGACGAGCCTGTGCAGCCTCCTTTTAAGCTTAGAAACTCTAAATGATGTTCACTCAGTAGTTTAACACTCATAGAATATGCAAGCAATGAGGAATGGCTCTGATCAGACTGCGCGTATGTGCATGCTGATGTGAGGCTTTGGTGGTCGCTCATACCACATTGTTGGAAATTTCATGTTACGGCTCATTTGTGATCTTGACCTGCAACTCTCATAGATTAAATAAGAATGATAAAGCTCCTAATTTTTGACATTTTGGGACATATGGCGCTAAACCTAAGTATTTGAGCATCCAGAGTTACAGACTCAAACCGAGTCTGCTGTTTTCAAATTTTGTAGGTTCTCTATTTCTGAAGAATCCATTTTTTCCAGATTATTTAGATTAAATAAGAATGATAAAACTCTTAATTTTAGACATTTTGAGACATATGGAGCAAAACCTAAGTATTCGAGCATCCAGAGTTAAACCGAGTCTGCTGTTTTCAAATTTTGTAGGTTCTCTTATTTTGAAGAATCCGTTTTCCCAGAAATGTTGAGATCTCAACAGCTGTCATTATGCAACATCAGGCGACAAAAATTTCACTCGTCCTATAGTAATTATGAGTGAAATCTAGAAAGGACGAGTAATTCTTCCCAAAGCACTCGTCCTGTAGTCCTAGACTACAGGATGAGTGCTTTGGGAAGAATTACTCGTCCTTTCTAGTTTCATCCTAAAATTTGAGGGTGAAACTAGCATTTTCTGAGTATTGACTGTGAAATCTTTTTGTCAGTATAGGGGTTGCAGTTATGAATTTGACTGGGTTAATAACATTTTAACAGTGATATAGCGAACTTTAGTAGTCCTATTACATATTTCTTCCTTATGTTCTTTATTGCATACGTTTTAAAAGGACATGTACATGCATTTGCGAAATGAGTGAAAATTGTAAGTCACTGGTCCTGCAGGACAAGTGCAATATTGAAATATTTAGTCCCCTGAACATTGTACTTCGATATAGGGTTTGTGCTTTCTCATATTCTGGTCCTTAGGGCACTGGCAGAAAGTAGAACATCTCTTAAGCTAGTGTTTGAAGGTCACAAGAGTTATTATAGCCTGCTTTGAAAAAGGGGGGTGGGGATATATAGGATTTGGGTTGTCTGTCACTTCATCCGTCTGTTCGTCCGTCTGTCATGATTTCATTTCCACTCAATATCTTGAGAACAACTTTATAGAATTAAACCAAATTTGTATGTGCATTGATATTGACATGATCTAAATTGGGATTGTTACCTGTCATTTTTTTTTTGCACATTTGTACCAGAGTTATGGCCCTTGATTTAAGCCAAAATTTTGTTTGGGCTCAATATCTTGAACAAATAGACAGAATTTCACCAAATTTTATATATGCATTTATATTGACAAGATCTAGTTTGTTACAGAGTTATGGCCCTTGCTTGGTGTCAGAATTTTTCCTGCTCAATAGATTTAGATTTTCCTACTAAGTTTCTAAAACTTGGCGTTTTTACTGCATGAAAAGCGCTGCAGTGAGGCTATAGTCAGATTCTTTGACAATTCTAGTTTCACTTTTCTTTAATTCACATGAACAGTTCAATAAGACAAGTCTGCTGTTTTCAAATTTTGTAGGTTCTCTCTATTTCTAAAGGATCCATTTTCCCAAGAATTGTTCATTCTTTTGTGCCAGCTCATGAAGTTTTGATGCTTACCATACTGACACAGGTAAACAGCAACATCTCAGACTAGATACTTTCAGTGAGCAAACAGTTTGGATCCAGATCAGGGCTGGTGTTAGTTTGGCTTTATCTGCGTTGAAACAGTTTGCAAAAGTCATCAAGAGAGGATGCTAGTGGGGTAGAGAGTTAATGGGGAACAGTGATGATCAGAAGTCAGCTGATCTGGATCAACAATGTTTGCCAGATGCAGGGGAAAATTCAAGTTAACCCTTTGCTCCATATCAACGCCTTTTGACGCGTTTGAAATACCACGTATTTGAAAATGTTATGGAAAATGGAGCATTTGCTCTTTTGGAGCAAATGCCCCATTTTCCTTAATATTTTCAAAAGTATTCAAAACTTTTACTTAAATTTTTCTTGAATTTTTTCAATGTTGTCTGTAATAGAAAATGATGTCATGATCTAAAAATAACCTATGGAGTAAAGGTTAAATTGACTAAGCTTGTAAATCAAGAACATATTTTATGAATAGAGGATCTTACATGAGTGCTCATGTTTTATTGGAATTATGAAACAAGTTGAGGAAAAGAGATAAAATGTGAGGCTTGCCGAGCATTTTATCTCTTTTTCTCAACGAGTTTAATAAATTCAATAATACAGGAGCATTAATATTACATACTATTCATCATATGTCCCTAAAACTACTTTGAAATCACGCTTTTTGCGTGAAAAAGCGAAAATTTTGCCATAAATACATGACGTTATTACTGCCGTGTACGCATAACGTAACCAAAATCTGTAAACCATTAGTTTTATCGATTTTAATGCATGGCGTTAGATCACTTGCATACGTGACGTCATATGATAATGTGTTGTTTGCTGTATTTGGAATTGTTGTTTAAGAGGGTAGTAACATTATTTTTTTTGCAAAAAATTGCCACATGGGTAAAATTTTTAATGTTATAATTCAATTCTCTTTCTAGATTTGGCAGCCATGTTGCTGGGACATCAACTTGTAAGAGAACTATGCGAGTCAATAATACTAGCCTTTATGGTAAGCAATCAAGGAAAAGTGTGCATAGGTCCAGATAAGGATAGTTTGTGCACCTATAATTGCTTTTATTTCCTAACCCATCAACTTGAACGTGTGTTTTGGGTGCTTAAAAGGACCATCTTATTGAGACGGTTCTTTTGAGTTGCCACAACATATGTTTGGTTGAAAAATAATTTTCCAGTACACACTCTTATCTGGGGGCCTGATTGTGGGCCAATCTCATTAATTCAAATTCCTCAGGACCAAAACTTTTATTTCCAATTATCAGCATAGGTCCATTTAAGTGAAATTGTTAGTGTATAAGTAAAACACTATTTTCCACTGTAACCCAAAGTCTGCATATGGGATAAGCACTATCACGCCTATCTGCTACCATGATAATAACCATAAGTCATGTCTTTTGAATGGAAAGAAGTTATAATGCTCAGCACGAGATGTTCATTAGATGATGCAGTGATGTGCCTAAAGAACCGCATTGCGGGATTCCTTAGATTTTACCGCCAATGTCCCATAAAAAACGCATTCAGCACGGGCCTAAGGGCACACCTCAAAAATCTGCTTATTTTTTTTGGCTGTTTATTACCATTACCATATTTAGTGTAACCTAATAAAGGGAAGTAAGTAGAGCAATTTAGACTGGCACATGGTATTTACTTATGATAAATGTCGCATTGGATATTGTTTTCTCAACCAGGGGAATTTCGTTGTTTTTAACTGAGAAACACACAATGTGGTTGAGAGTGACAACAAACTCACAGATCTAATTGTGACTTACAATAAACTTTTAACTTAGAATGAATTACATTGTTTTTACCAGATATCCGTGTTGACTGGGAAACACACAATGTGATTGAAGGTGACAAAAAACACACAGTGACTTATTGTAAACTTATAACTTTGAATGAATTACATTGTTTTTAACAAATATCCGTGTTGACTGGGAAACTCACAATGTGGTTGAGAGTGACAACAAACTTATAGATCTCATTACAACGTATGGTAAACCTTTCCCTCTGAAGGATAGTGATGATAATGAAATAGTACCGCCAACAGAACGTAAGTATTCTTCACACATTTGGCATACAGTAAAACCTGTGTAAAACGGCCACTCAAAAGTAGATAAAACAAAGATTGTAATGACAAAAGGTAGATTAATGAAGGTCGAAAGCCCTTTGGAGCATTCTGCAATACTTTTGACCTGTATTTAGCAATAATTGGTCTTGAAAAACCTTTTTTTGGTCTTTTTGAGAGTGGCAGTTTTACACAGGTTTTACTGTAATCAAAGTGCAAAACGCAAAGCAACATCTTGCTAAGCTTCCTATGCCATTAGCTTTGCACTGCTGATGCCTTTATGTGATCCTAGTTTATTTACATCATTATCTTCTATTGACATCTCAGTAAGACTTAGTAGGGGAGCGCAGTGGCTCAGTGGTAGAGTGCTTGACTCGAGACTGAGGGGCAGCGGGTTCGAGCCTCACCGGCGTCACTGCATTGTGATCCTTGAGCAAGACACATTTATCCTAGCTTATTACTGGTTCAACCCAGGGAGACCCGTCCTGTTTATCTGAAAGATTGTTGATGGGATGTAAAGAATCAAATCATATAAAACAAAGTAAAACTTAGTGATGCTTTGGTGCAGTAATTCTGAATTACTAAGATGCACTATATTTTTTTTGACAACCCTTTTTTCGAGAAAAGGGATAGTTTTATCTGCCGAATGTAAGAAAAAAAGCAAGTGAGTATGATTAGGAAATACCACAATCACACACTGCAGACCAACCCACAGCATCATGAGGAAGAGCCACTGAACAATAACAGAAACAAAACATCAGGAAAACAAACAAAATAAAGCAACCAGTTCTCTCTTCCCAATCATGATAATTACAAAACTTGAAAGGAAACAAAGCAATGCACAACAAAACATGGAACAAACATAGAACCCCACACTGAGAGCAACAATCAACAATCAGCAATCAACAAAAACAACAGAATCACTCCCTTAGAATGGACAGCAGCCTATGCCAACGGGGGCTTCAATGCATTTTACTGATACCAATTAAACTCCCTAGATTCTGTTGTTGTTAAATCACAATATTTGTTAAGCTTGCATTGAGCTTCCTAACTATTGCAATGTATAATCACAGAGAAACAATCTAATCAAAATTAACACACTATGATGAAACAAAAAAGGGCTCAAAACAGATAGTCAGAGCTAAAGAAAACCTTAAATTAAGCCAGGGTGAGCTCAGCCAAAGACAAGCATCAGACACCAAAGCTGTTTTATGGTCATGTAAGAATAGAATGTCCATGTAGGATGGAGATAATCACCAGGGGGATCCTAATTGAAGCAGGGGCAAGAATTGTCGAGTCCCTGGTTATATTACGATCCCGAGGGTAAGATGAACAGGCCTGGGTCATAATGCTTCATTTCTTCAGGGTCCAGACTGATTGCTAAGACAAAAATACCATTATGTTCTTGAGAAAAAAATACAATTTTATTTGGAATTAATGAATAACCTATGACCCCTCAATATGTAAAATGGACTATCTAAATTTTACAGGATTCCCACAACATCTTGAAATCATGGAAAATCAAGAAAAAAAGTTCCATGCATGGAAAAGTCTTGAAATTTGAAAAAACCCCTGAATAATCATGGAAAAATCATGGAATTTTGTGAAATAATTTGACGAAACCACCAGTAGTGGTGTGTGTTTGACTGCTAGTTTTCTGGCTACTGGTGGTTTCAAGTTTTAATTAAATGTATATCAAAATGCATGCATGGTCTACAAGCATGCTTATTTCAAAACATTAATGTTGCTTCATTCAGCATTTATGCTCAGCATGGTGAAGATACGGCTAAAAGGGGATGTTGGAGGCCATGCATTAAATAGTCATGGAAATTACATTGTTCATCGTGGAAAATCATGGAATTGTGTTTTTGAATTTCTGTGGGAACCTTGAATTATTTATCAAACCAGAAAGAAGAATCCATAGATGCATAAAGTGTTAAAATATCTCATAGGTTTAGATAAACAAAAATTTTTTTGATGTAAAATTGTAAATATTTTCTTCCCCATCAGATTTAGCATATGTTTTGGTTGAGAAATAAGAAAATTATTTTTTTCGTACACACTCTTAACTAAAGGCCTATATCCTATCATGTTTATTATAACACACAGAGGAGTATATCAAGAGATATGGCAAAGGTAAGATCAAGTGTTGTGGTATGACTGCATGGCTGTGGTACGGCTGCATGGCTGTGGTACAGCTGCATGGCTGTGGTATGGCTGCATTCTGCTTCTGTCTTGTGTGTGATAAATAACCTTCGGTGATAGTTCAAATTTGATGAATGAGGCACATTCTAAAAATCGCAGGAAAAGGAGCACTTAAATTTTAAGTAAAAGAGCGGGCTTTGTAAATTGAGTATCTTACATTATACTCATGTTTTATTGAATTTATTAAACAAGTTGGTGAAATGAGATAAATGCAAGGCTTGCCAAGTATTTTATCACATTTTTTTTGTAACAAAGTTGATAAATTCAATATTACAGGAGCAGGAATGTTAGATTCGTAATCATATTAAATTACTTTCACCTTTTTTGGCATGTAAACGTTTGTCATTATGTAGGCAAAGTTTTTATCTTCTTCCTAATGATATGTAGGACCCTCTCTGGAGCATCGTGGCATATTGAACTATGTACAAGGGTGCTGTGAGGCACACTTGGTGCAGTTAAAAACAGATAAAAACGGCTAAAATCAGGTATCTCTGTATGAAGCTAGTAGATGTTGGCTAGGCCCGCCTTGAAAGAGTCCAAGGTTTGGGCAGTGGCGACATGTTCGGCAGTTGATTCCAAAGGCGGATTCCTGCGGGGAAGAATGAGTGACGGTCACATCAGTTCTGCAGAATGGTAGCATGTAGCGTCGGCATAGCCTCTTATGTGCATAACTGTAGCTGGGTGTAGGTACTGTGCAGCTGGTATGTCTACAAGACCATGGGTGATGTGATACATCATCACAAGCCTGGCGTCAGTTCTTCTCTGTTGTAAGGAACTCCAACTGAGATTAGCAATCATCTGGCTGGTACTGCTTGTGGTCTTGTAGTTGCCTGTGACAAATTTTGCTGCTCTACGTTGAACAGCTTTGAGCTGCTGAATGAATATGGTTGCCATTTCATAATGTCATAAAATAACAGGGTTCGCACAGGCTTTAAAAGTACTTGAAGTTAGATGATATATAACCAAAAAATAATTATTTTTGTTACATATATTTCCTATCAAAAGGTACCCTATTGAGTCTGAAGACAGCTAGCTCTTTGATAGTGTTTTTTTTATGTTCTCCATGCGTGGATCCAGGAATTTTCGTCAGGGGGGGGGGGTCCAGGTCAGTCTGACAAAAAAAAAGCTCTGACAACGTTTTTTTTGTTGTTTTTTTAGTCCTCAGCTTATTTTACAGAAGTCAAATGGTCAGTTTCAAAGAAATCAATCATTTTTCAAGGTTCAAGAGGGGGTCCAACATTTTCCAGGGGGGGGTCCAACTTTTTCCAGGGGGGTCCAATTGCTTATTCCCTATAGAAACCCATTTAACTTGTCATCTTCCAGGGGGGTCGGGACTCCCTGTCCCCCCCTCTGGATCCGCACTTGTTCTCTTCAGAAATATGTTAATGTGTTCTTTAGCCAACTGTCTCTTTAAAAATGTTCTGTTAGAACTTTAGCCAATCTTTGAAAGAAAATTAGGAAATAGCTCAGTAATAAGCATGAATATGGATCCAATGTTTCTCATAAATGACTAATAAAGGTACTCTCAAATTTGATCTATTCTTAGAAGATTGTATTTGAAATTTTAGAAGATTCATTTTATCAGACAAAAACTTACTATTTGCAATCGCTGCTTCACTCATAAGTCTTGTCATACAAAAAGTATGAAAATGTCATTGTAATGGCAAATGTTCAAGCCAGTGTGCAGTGGCGGATCCAGAGGGGGTTCACTCAAACCCCCCTCCCCGCCCCACATATTTAAATATGGGATATTTAAGAAAAATTAGATAAAATCAGTAAAGCGACCCCCCCCCACCTTTATACAATGAATCCACTTCTCAGAAATCCTGGATCCACCCCTGGTGTGTGAAAGTAACCCAGGGTTTGCACAGGCTTGAAAAGTACTTGAATTTAGAGGGCTTTCATGAAAAGTTCTTGAAAATTAAATCTGCCTTGAAAAGTACTGGAAAGTCACTCAAAGGCCTTGAAAAGTCCTTGAATTTTTCTATTTTCTGTAGAACTTAACACTGTTGATAGAGATCTAAATCAGTATAAAATAAAGGCACAACAATTTCATACTTGTTTTCTAGTACTAATTTCTCCAATATCTCAGTCTAGCATTTTTGAAGAAGAATTTTAACACTTTCATCAGTATTTTTCCTAAGCCTTTAATCCTTGAACACCGGAAAAATAGTCTTGAGAAGTCCTTGAAAAGTCCTTGAATTTTACTCAAACTTCCCTGTAACCAGATAGCACGGGGCTTTCTGTGATTGAGACTGGTTAGGAGAAAGCATGTTTTTGTCATGTGGGAACAAAAAAGGCCTAGATCAGCTTTAAACTTCTGACCAATTTGATTGTTGTTGAGTTTCAGAAAGAATTGACGCTATACTTACTATACCCAAATTTTAAAGGGAACAGCAACCATAATGATAAGTATGTTTTATCAGAAAGAACTCTATCAACCTCGAATTTTGATACTAGTATCATCAAAATCAGTTCAAAAATAGAGAAGTTATGGGTATTTAAAGAATTCAATATGGCCATCATTTAGCCGCCATTTTGAATATTTAATTAGTTTTCAGAATATCTCAACTGCTTAATTTTTAGTTATAAATACTAGTACAGCATCTGAATTTCAGCACATATGCAGCTTTATACATAAGGATAATGTTTAATTAAAGATACTTGCAAGTAATCCATTGGTTTGTCTTTTAATATGATTACGCATATTTAATTAGGCTATGTGACGTCACTAAGCCTACAATATGGCTGCTTCCATTACAGTCCATTTGCAAATATTCAAACGCCCACAACTTCTACGTTTTTCATCTGATTTAGATGAAGCAGGTTTCAAAATTCATGGTTTATTAAGATTTTTCATATAAAGCATAGTAATCATCAGGGTTGCCGTCGCCGTTAAATTTTGTATATAGCATAAGGTGCCTTTTAATGTCACTTGGCTGGGTCATGTGTGCAGTTTTGTTTTGTAACATTGCTTTATGTATAAGTTTGTGAGTTAGTTTGAGTGAACTACCATATTTGGCATAATAACTTTTCTAAATACTATACTCTCTTTGGAAAACAGTGTAGAGCCAGATCAGCTGGCGGCTGTTGGAACCAGCTGATCAGATTCCATACTTTCTCTTCAAAGAGTCAATCTGTATCAATGGCTCTGTGGGAGAGTGCTTGACTTGAGACCGAGGAGCCGTGAGTTCTAGCCTCACCGGCGTCACTGTATTGTGTCCTTGAGCAAGACACATTTATCCTTGCTTAGTACTTGTTCAACCCAGGAAGACCTGTCTCAACATAACTGAAAAAAACGTTGATTGGGACTTAAAGAGTCAAATCAAATCAAAATCAATAATGAAGTCACCCATCTGGGTTGACTGGAATCAGAAGTTCATCTGGGATAAACACTTTAACCCTTTGCCCCATGATAACGCCTATTGACGCCTTTGAAATAATATACTTGAAAATATCAAGGAAAATAGAGCATTTGCTACTTTGGAGCAAATGCTTCATTTTACATAATATTTTCAAAAGTATTCAAAATTTTGTTTAATTTTTCTTGATTCTTTTTTAAAAGTTGTCTAAAACAGAAATGATTTCATGATCTAAAAATAGCCTATGGAGTAAAGGATTAATAAAGTACTCAGTGTGTGCTTACAAGAGTGTACATACTTGAAAATAGAGAATACTAGGTGAGTGTCTTTTGATATCAACTTCACCAGGCAAGGCTTTGAGAACACTTGTTAAATCATGGGGCTTGCATTCAGAAAGCCCAGCCATGTGAACTTGATATCAAAAGAAAGGTACCTGGTATTCCTTTTATCAGTTAACATGTTGGTTCACTCTTCAAACCAGCAATTATGACGTAGTTGCTCCCCTTTGTCACAGGGCTTGGTCATGTTGGCTTGCAGGTTAACTTAAATTTACTAAATCAGTAAATTTACTTAGTCAGTAAATTTGATAGTTTTTATCTTTCACCGAGTATATTTGCAAGGTATCTACAATTCGTTTCTTAGCTTGTAGCAACTTTACTATCTTTTCCTGTTGCCAAATTTGAGTGGTGTTACATGTTGTTTTAGCATTAGTGTCTGTTGCATGCTATTAGCCTATCTGCAATGCTATTATGGTATGTACAAAGTAAGAAAGACAGCAAGGATCAGGAATCGATACAATCAAGCATCCCACCTGTCCCAGGATACCAAATGGGAAAGTAACAAAATCACAATAAACATCACAAACAAGAGCCAAGAGGTCAGCCCTTTCCCTTCAGGTGACCACAAGGCAGCAATGAACAGATGCGAAAGCAAGACAAACACAAGACATAAATAATACAAATGATCCACAAAAGAAGTACCGCCCTGGAACGGTCAGTAAAATATTTTACATGAGGGCCCACAGCACGCCAACCTCACCCTTAAGCCCGTTTTAGTGTAGATTATGTCAGCATGGACCCATCAGTGCTACATTTGGGCCCAGATGATAAAATTTTGAACACCAGAAAGGCACAAACAGTGCAGACCCTGAAAAACACCTACAGTTGATGCTTCTTCAGAAGCAGTCTGATCAGGGATCTTCTCTGTGTGCTGTTCTCACAAGTATTTTGTGAGTTCTATCCCTGTAAACCAAAATTTTAGATGAGAATAGAAGGAGAAAAGTGTTCAAAACTTTTGAACATTTATTGTAACTGCATTTGTGAACATTTTCAGGATTATTTGTTAATTCAGTATTTTGATACTGGCTTTCCATAGAAATTCAGTATCAAAATACTGAATAAGGTAGATTCTAATAGCTGCTCTGATTTGAGCCGTAACATGAGATTTCCAACAATGTGGTATGTGCGACCAGCAAAGCCTCAGATCAGCCTGCGCATATGCGCAGACTGATCAGTTTCTTTGCTAGTTGCTTGAATATTCTATGAGTGTTAAGCTACTGACTGAACACATTTGGAGTTTCTAGGCTCAAAAGGAGGCTGCACAGGCTCGTCTGAGTCTACACTTGTCAAAATGCCACATTGTTGGAAATCACATGTCGCTGCTCTGATTTATTTTCAGTGCATCTACAGACAATTGACCCTTTTAGCTTTTAATTGGTTTTGTAGGCATTGCATGTATTAAGATGTGAATTTCTTAAGATCACGATTTAATTTTTTTTTGAACTTTCACCCATTTAAATGTAACAAATCTAGATTTGATAATGCACATGGAAATAAACTCTTAAACCGCCAAGGAAAAAAATGCATCTGAAAATATCGTCCACTGAAGTCGTCTGCTGCAAATAATTGCCTAGCATTACTGACGAACTCGGTATAGAAGCAAACAGCGTGGACCCAGACCAGATCTATTCTGGGTCCACACTGTTTGCCATGGAGGCTTCTTAAACATTTCAGCAGACGAGAAAACCAGATGACTTTTGTTGTGATTGGTGCTTTAAGGGTTAACTGCAGTCTCTCCATAACACGGTGTTTGGGGTCCATCAGAATGGACCACTTTTTAAGAGAACCATGTTATAAAGGGACAATTCTTTGTAAAATTCCATGGTAAAAATTTTTGGGAGCCACAACATTACTATGTTATATCCAGATCCATGTTATATCAAGGTGTGTTATAGAGGGACTGCACTGTACTAGGACCTATTTAGTTGCAATGTTTGATGTCTGTAAAAAAGAGATGAAAGAAAAGTCAAAATTCCCTATTTTTATAACCTTGCATAATCATTTGAACACACAACCAACTCTTCTACACTTCCAGTGCCAGAACCTTATGTTCGAGAACCAACTGACTTTATTCCTGATCCTGAAGACACCTCTGCCGCTACAAGCCGAGAAGTAACACAGGCCAACATTTCTCAGAACAATGGCACCGCTGAAGACACCAAGGCTCAACAACGACCATAGGTTGTCTCCCTTGTTTGCAGAGCACATGAAGGACAATTGTCAGCAGCTCCATATAGCATTAAACCAACTCAGTTGGTAAGTTTAAAATACCTTATCAGTTACCTCTCATATTAACTGTGTTGCTGCATGTTGACCTGATAAATGTTGCCTATCTCCCCGCATGTATCTTTATCAGGTGTACATGACATAGCATTTTATGAATGACATCATCAATGACAATGAATCACCAGGGAACTGGATAATAACATCATAATCTCTAGTTTGAAGAGTAAACTGATAAATAGAATACCAGGTTTGCATCTTTTGACATCAAGTTTACCAGACTTGGCTTCGAGAATGCATGTTGAATCCTTTGGCAAGCCTCACAATTTCAACAAGCGTTCTCGAAGCCTTGCCTGGTAAACTTGATATCAAAATACTCTCACCTAGTATTCTCTGTATATTGACAAATTAAGCACACATGCCCCTTTTGGTACACACTTTGTGCTTTATGGATTGATCAACCTATATTCTTTGACTATTCGCTTACTGTAAAGGCGGCGCCTCATGAATGCGTAATTAGCACTGGTCAAACTAGCTGAAAATGAGGGGTGGTTTTAATCAAAAGTAGCTGTATCATCTTGCGCCATTACCTCAGTCATTATTTAGTCCTTAAAACGCCAGAAAAATAAATGCATCTGAAAATGTCTATTTAACATAAGCATAGAGGCAAACATTGTGGACCAAGATCAGACTGCTCCTACAGGAGCATTCTGATCTGGGTCCACACTGTTTATCTAAGAGGCTTCAAATAGTTTAGTGGACGACAAAAAACATACAGTTTGTGATGATGCGCTTTAAGGGCTAATAAATATGAGTTCAGTGTGTATACGGTTAGGATTTCCATGAAATGCACGCACTTTTGCGCGGCTAAGAAAGCTTATTAACTCTTTACCAAATTATAAATAAAACCCGATTTCCCTTCCTTAGCAGATGAAATAGCAGAACCATGCCCAGATATGAATATTAAAGTTGCCGCCTTTACAGTAAGTGAAAAGTCTATTTATATCAACTGTTACTCTGAGTATACAGAATTGTTAGTTTTCACTGGATAATGCAAAGTATTATTCATAGTACTGAACAAGAGATATTTTTTATTTACAGTTTATCTGAAGACAATTGACTTGAAATTGTTTATATTTTCTAAGCATGTTGAAAGGTTTTAGATTTGAATTTCATACGTTCGGGATTGTTTGGAACTTTCATCAAATGTATTTCAGGTGATCCCAGCAAAAAGTCATGCTAATATTGCATTGAGCTTCACACCGTACCCCACATCTGAGGTACCTAAAGACATGGACTGTATAGGATACATGCTTGGTTATATGAGTCTCGACAACGAGAAAGCTGTCAGACAAGAGGGGTTGGTTACACGATCTCAGGTGTATGATACCGCTCAGGTGCGACTAGATATGACAGCCCACCTGAAGCCAGCACTGTAAGTGAGATACTTGGTTTAACTACAGTAAAACCTGTCTTAAGGGACCACTCAAAAATAGACAAAACAAAGGTCTTAAAGACAAATGGTAGCTTAATGAAGGTCAAAAGTATTGCAGAATGCTCTCTTGGAGCATTCTGCAATACTTTTGACCTGCATTAAGCGATAATTGGTCTTGAAAACCAATTTTTGGACTTCTTTTTGAGTGGCCTCTTAAGACAGGTTTTACTGTATTTCCTTCCTAGAGGTGACTTGTTGCCTGCTGATAATCTTTGCAAGCAGTTAGGACCCAGATCAAGAATTACAAAACATCGATTCTGATCTGGATCCAAACCGCTTGACCCTCTGGTAGTGTTCCTGAAAGAATTTTTGAAAAAAAAAAGTGTTCTGGAAAAAGTCAATAGATGACAACAAGGCATGAAGAATCAACCAATACACTGAACAAAATTTCTAATTGGTCATCTCCGTTTTATTCAGTTATTTAACGATAAAGTCTAACAATTTAAAAAACAATATATCAATCATTAATTCGGTAAACACGTTATTAGGGTCTTAGAATTATACATACAAAATTTCAAGGTTATATCTTTTATACTTTTACAAAAATCAAATATTAAGGTTGACCAATTAGCAGAGATGACCAATTAGAATTTTTGCTCAGTGTATGCAAATACAAGTTATTAATTTTTAAACTTATTTTTATAAATAACATGGAAAGAGCTACGTAAAATAATTTAAAAGAACTGAATGAAAACTATTAAAATGACAATATGAATGTATTTCTTTTCACAGAATAGAAATAAATGTGTATATAAGAAGAGGGTTGTCAAATTACAGATTAGGTGCCAGTTTCTCTTGGTATAGCTTAAAAATATACTGAACAAAAGTGAAAACGCTACACTACAATTATCTATATTTTGTGAGAAAGTATTGGACAAAAAGTATTTATTAAAGCTTAATAATGTTTTCCAGACATCCGGCAAACAATTTGTCGAGACTCCACCAACTAGTCTTGTTTGATGTCTGAGTTATACTCCTTTAAGTGTTTAAAGCTTTATTCACGGAATTTTGCTATTGCG
Organism: Loripinus fragilis; assembly: GCA_964019695.1. NCBI lineage: Eukaryota > Metazoa > Mollusca > Bivalvia > Lucinida > Lucinidae > Loripinus > Loripinus fragilis. The sequence continues at coordinate 547,470 of CAXHUL010000002.1, forward strand.
CATGCGCAAATTAAAATTGTTATGCTTATCAAAATTGGTCATAATTGTGTTGCATAAAAACACAAGAAAACTGGTTAATCAAAAATCAATTTTGAATTTATCAAATTTGTAAAAACTTGAAAATTGTCTCTCTTTGACAAAAACTAATAGGGAATATTAAATGTTTGGTAATCTTCGATTTATCACAATTTTTGATAATTTTCTTTTGCCAAATCAGGTAGGCCTCTCAGCGTATTGTTCCTACCATTTCTGGACTAGAAATGTCCTCATACTAAGATGCAACAACGCATTGATTTTCCTATGGAGATTTCAGTATTAAAATTTCAAACTTGGCAATTTGATGGAAAACCGGCTTTTTAAGATTGCTTTTCTAAACGATCAAAACACACTTGAGATAAGTTCTTCACATTTCTGGTTGTCACATGTCTAGACTACCATTTCGTGCAGTTGGATCTCGTAGGCAGTGGATTTGTGAAGGCCTAAACTGTGTGAGATATCTGTTCAAATTGGCAACCTGAAAACTTGGACCCCTGTCACATTTAAATGGGTTTCATGTGTTTCCTCGTGACAACACCCATAAAACTTTTACTGTTATGCATTATCCAGTATTTGAACATTAAGATACACTTTCATTGCATATTTTTGTATATAGATGGCAAACAATTCAGGTGTAGGGTTTTCACTTTTGTTCAGTATAATTTGAATGATTCAAAGCATCCCCCTCCTCTAGCGGCATTTCTCACCAAATTTTTGACTTTTTCTATATTTAACCCTTAACCTCATAGAGACGCTTTTTGATGCTTTTGCAAACAGAGCAGAACCAGATCAGGCAGCTCTTACAAGATCTGGGTCTACTCTGTTTGTAAGAGCTGCCCTGATCGGGGTCTCCTCTGTTTGCTTTAAGGAAATATGATTAGATATGACCCTACACTAGTGGACCTGACAAGTAATTTCTTTGTTCTATGTACCAACATGAAAGTTTATTTATTTTATGTCTCCCCCCTTCAGGGTCGGGAGACATATTGTTTTTTCCCCAGGCGTCCGTCCATCTGTCCGTCTGTCCGTCCGTCCGTCTGTCCGTCTGTCTGTCACAAATCCTGTCCGCTCTATAACTTGAAAACCGCTCAAGCTCATTTCAGGAAACTTTATACAAATATCAATCAGCATGAGATGACGTGCAGAGTGCAAGAATGGTAACTCTGCCTTTTATACTTTTTGAGTTATTTCCCTTTGAACTTTGTGCATCACAAAAATCGTGTTAGCTTTATAACTTGAAAACCACTTAAGCTATATTTACGAAACTTTACACAAATATCAATCAGCATGATGTGACGTGCAGAATGCAAGAATGGTAACTCTGCCTTTTATACTTTTTGAGTTATTTACCTTGGAACTTTGTCCATCACAAAAACCGTGTCCACTCTATAACTTGAAAACCGCTTAAGCTATATGCACGAATCTTATACAAGTATCAACCAACATGAGTCGACATGCAGAGTGCAAGAATAGTAACTCTGTCTCATTTATACTCTTTGAGTTATTTCCCTTGGAACTTTGTCCATCACAAAAACAATTATCTACGACTATTTTATACCAGGTTATGATTGTGCAATGGTTAACTACATTGACAGATATCTTTACTAGATACAAGCTGATTGTCTGCATGAAATGACAAGAATTTCTGTTAGAAATTGTATTTAATGTGTCTGTTTGAAATTGTATTTAATGACTCATGCTTTTGACATCAAAAGGGGGGAGACATCTGTTTTTTCGTCGAAAAACAATTCTAGTTTATATTATAATTATTCATAGTGGGTGGAGCCTAGCATGAATATTCATGAAGGAAAGGGTTAAAAGAGTATACAGTGTTATCTACTCTGAGGTGTCCATTTTATGTGTAGATTTGCTCGTTCTTGCACACCAGATAAGGATATCTGAGATTTTACCCTGGGATAGAAAATTTTATCTTACCAAGGACGTCGAGTAACGTCATCATGTGAAATTGCATCTTAGCGTATTCAGGGACTTTTGGGAGCTTATTTTAAAATGAATAAATAAATAAAAACAGTAGTGAGCAAGAAAAAGAATCCATTACTCGTGGGAGGGTAGGGTAGAAAAAACCATGCAGCCGGATCACCGTTTGTCATTACTCGGCAAGCCTAGTGATGCCAAAGGGCGATCCTCTTGACGGATTTTCCTATCCTACCCTCACACTCATGATACGATTCCTATATTATACAAATGGCCAGTGGAAGTCTACCTGCTCTGTACCAAAATTTTCAAGAATGAGCAAACAACATGCTTAAAACATATTTAACCCTTTCCTTCATGAAAATTCATGCTAGGCTCCACCCACTATGAATAATAATATAAATAAACTTCATTGCAACAGACTTCATGCTTGGTAGTCAACCCAATCACGGTTGGCAACGTTGCTTTCCTCTTTAATTGCACGCCGGTGGGTCGGACTTCAGACTCTATGATGGTTCCGACTTAAAGACTTATCTATTGATGAGATGGTAGGGGCCTGATGCTTTGGCTGTTTGTCGGGCCCACCAGGGTTTACCTGTTGGATTTCTTTTGCTCCGGTATTCAGTTTAATTTACTGTTGAGTCCTTATCCTTACTTTATCTCCTTGTTATATCTTGATTTATATGTTTTAGGAGATGATGCATTGATAAGTTAGGGGTCTTTCATGCAAACCAAATATCTATGTGTCTTGATCCACATCTGAATTAAGGGTGAGGTTGGCTCCATTAAACCGGTTTAAGCCCTCCAGTAAAATATTTTACTGACCGTTCCAAGGCGGTACTTCTTTTGTGGATCTTTTATGTTTTTGTTCTGTCTTGTGTTTGCTATGTCTTTGTGCGTGTCTGTTTATATGTGCTTTGTGGTCACCTGCTGGGAAAGGGCTGACCTCTTGGCTCTCGTTTGTGGTGTCTACTGTGAGTTTGTCACTTTCCCATTGGTATCCTGGGTCAGGTGTGGTACTTGATTGTATCGATTCCTGATCTTTGCACCCTTACTTACTTTCATGTTGGTACTTGGAACAAAGAAATTACTTGTCAGGTCCACTTGTGTAGAATCAGATACATCATATTTATATAAGCAAACAGAGTAGAACCTGACCAAGCAGCTCTTACAAGAGCTGCCTGATCTTGGTCTGCTCTGTTTACAAAAGCGTTATAAGGCGTCTCTATGAGGTTAAGGGTTATACCAAATTACCAAGCTATTCTCATCGTAATTTAAATGGGCTAAGCACAGATAACATAAGTCCCCTACTGTTGAATTTCCATGTGACCACAAAAATAAAATGACGAGCATAATAAGCACTTTGCCACCTGTTCACATACAAAGTTTCATCAAGCTATCTTGAATAGTTTTTGAGTTACAGTAAAATCTGTGTAGAATGGCCACTCTCAATAAGACCAAAAATTGGTTTTCAATACCAATTATCACTTAATGCAAGTCAAAAGTATTGCAGAATGCTCCAAGGGGAGCATTTTGAAATACTTTTGATCTTCATTAAGCTACCACTTTGTCTTTTTTTGAGTGGCCGTTTCTCAAGATCTATATGTTTTTGCAACATTTTGACTATTTCCATTACCATAGTAACCACAATTTTCATGCAAAATCAAAATCCTTGTTTATCTTTGGATTCAGATTTCAGTGGACAGACAGACGGATGTACAGACAGAAGCAGGGCAAACCTATAGTACCCTCAGATGTGAACACTGGTAGGGGATTAATAATCAACACACTGTGTATTTATCAAGGCTGCAGTAAATATTCTAAAATTGCGAACACTAGTTTGATACAAAAAAGGTATAGGCAAACAGAGCAGACTCAGATCAGACTGGCTCTGAAGAAGCAGTCTGATCAGGGTCTTTCCTGTTTGCTATTCTGACATGCGTTCTGAAAAGCAACATTTTATTTGAGAACAGGAAAAAAAAGTGTTTGAAATATTTGAACCTTTACCGTAATACAGAAAAAGAGCTGCAACATGAGATTTCCAACAATGTGGTATGTGCAACCAGCAAAGGCTCAGACCAGCCTGCACATATGGGCAGTCTGATCAGAGCCTTTGCTTGTTACTTGAATATTCTACGACTCTTAGGCTACTGACCGAATATCATTTGGAGTTTCTAAGCTTAAAAGGAGGCTGCAAGACTCGTCTGAGTCTACACTTGTCAAAATGCCACATTGTTGGTAATCACATGTCACGGCTCAGATGTCATATTCTATTATTTCAGTTTAACATTGGAGTGTGCAGATGAAGATGGGATGAGATATAGATCCCTCATGAGCAGCCTGCTACAACAATATGGTGGGGTAAGCATCTATGTTTAAGCCATGCATAAATTGACATGAAAAAAAAGAACAGCAGAATTTTTCTCATGATTTGGCTTTTGAATGGGTGTACAAGAGAGATTTATTATGTAATGGCAACTGGCCAATAAATCAAAAATTTTATATTTGCACACATTATATTTACTTTAATAGAAAGGTCTTTTCTTGGCTATGTAAAAATAAAATTGCAGTTGTCCAGCACTTTTCCAAATTTACACAAGCCGCTTTCAAGATAGGATACTGAAATACAGTAAAACCTGTCTAAAATGGCCACTCAAAAATAGACAAAACAAAGGTCTTAACAACAAATGGTAGCTTACTGAAGGTCGAAAGAATGCTCTCTTGGAGCATTCTGCAATACTTTTGACCTGCATTAAGCGATAATCTGTCTTGAAAGCCAATTTTCGGTCTTCTTTTTTAGTGGCCTTTTAAGACAGGTTATTACTGTACACTACCATGTGAAATGAAGCAGTGTTATCTAAAACAGAACACTAAATAAGCTAATGAAAATTTCAGCCTGTTTCTTTATGAGGTGAATATCTATATATAGGGGATTCTAATGCACTTGCTTTTGTTACGCCACTTCTGATTGGATAAAGTAAAAATTTGCGACAGTATATCCTACGATATACTGTCGGAAATAATTTGAAGTCATTAATTATAACATATCCTTGGATGACCTGCGGCTTTATGCGGCTTGCACCACTTCAATTTGAGAGGAAATTGCAGAAGTGTATTAAATTGGGGATAACCATATTGAAAATTTCATTTGGGGAGGTATATCATCGAATATATGGTCGGAAATTGCGTTTTATGGCTCCGCTCGGGCGTCACTGTAAAACTTAATTTCCGACCATATTATATCCGACGATATACCTCCCGAAATGAAAATTTTGAATACAGGTATCCCCTATTTAATAACTACATATATCTTTAATATTAAATATGTTGCAGCTTAATTGGTTTTTCAATTGGTTTTGCAGCTGAAAGCAGAAAGCCTGGCAGTGAATAGTGTGATGTTGTCTAACTTGACCTTGACCCCTCTGACCTTTAGACTGGTTACACAGAAACCATTCACGCTGGTGGAACTTGATCCCTCGAGCAATAAAGAAGGAAACACAAGAGCCCAGTCTACAGACATGCACACTCTCAAACCAAGGCATAACCTTGTGGTAAGTTTCTGAAAGACATTGACCCCTTTAACCTTCAGACTGGTTACACAAAAACCATTCATATTAGTAGAGCTTGATCCCTAGAGCAATAAAGAAGGAAGCACAAGAGCCCAGTCTACAGATATGCACACTCTCAAACCAAGGCATAACTTTGTGGTAAGTTTCTTAAAGACCTTGACCCCTTTAACCTTCAGACTGGTTACACAGAAACCATTCATATTAGTAGAACTTAATCCCTCCAGCAACAAAGAAGGAAACACAAGGGCCCAGTCTACAGATATGCACACTCTCAAACCAAGGCATAACCTTGTGGTAAGTTTCTTAAAGACATTGACCTTTAACCTTCAGACTGGTTACACAGAAATGCTGGTGAGCTTGATCCCCCGAGCAATAAAGAAGGAAACACAAGATATGCACACTCTCAAACCAAGGCATAACCTTGTGGTTAGTTTCTTTAAAGATTTTCCTTACAAAACATGCGACATATGGCAACTTTTCCAGAGATGCCAACCATTCTGATTTTTGCGGAATCATACCGTTATTTTCAAGGTTGATTTCCGCATTACAAATTTGGATGTCCAAATTCCAGCAAATAACAATTTTTATATGGTACCAGATAAAATAAGGGGAGTTAGCCCGACCGCTACACTGACTTGCCTCATCACCGGTAGTAAAATAAAATACAGACTGGTTTGTGCATTGTTTATTGGAAAAATGTTACTTTAGCGGGTAAAAACTTGCGAGTCTGAGAATCCGTCTGTGGTACATTCAAAATGGATTCCCTTGGCAAAAAACATCATGTGGATGCAGAAATTCACCTGATTATACAAATCTTTGGCCAATACTGAAGCCAATTGGAAGCCAGAGGATAGTATGCATGCTGTCAGCTATGCATTTAGGAGGGAGGAAGAGGGTACCGTACTAGGCGATAAATTATGCCATCTTGTGTGAGTGCATTTTTTACAACATTTATGGCGAAATATGTGGCATTCCGGAAATTTATCCCTAGATTCCTGAAAAGTGTCATTCATATTCCTGAAGAGGGACATTTGGGGTTGGCATCTCTGCTTTTCATAGGAATTTCTAAAAAGCTTGATTCACAATGAGTAAATATGGCCTTAGAGCATTAGTCATTTAATATGAATATGGTGCAATATAAAAGATAAAAGATACCCCTACCTTCAGATATTCCTACCTATTACAATGGGTAAATATAGCCTTAGAACAAACATTGGTCATTTAATATGAATATGGTGCAATATAAAAGATAAACTACATGAATTTGTTAGACTTTTCAGAAGCAATAAAATTAAGGCTTATGATCCATATCGTTCCTACCAGATGGCATATGAGCTGTGACGTGATTTCCAACAATGTGTCATTTTGACATGAATAGACTCATACTAGCCTGTGCAGCTTAGAAACTTAGAAAGCTTAGAAACTCCAAATGATGTTCGGTCAGTAGCTTAACAGTCATAGAATATTCAAGCTAGCAAAGCTAGCTGATCAGACTGCGCTTATGTGCAGGCTGACCTGAGCCTTTGCTGGTTGCACTTACCACATTGATGGAAATCTCATGTTGCAGCTCATATAGATTTGCTTTTGTCCATCCTTGTGTCAATCCTTATTTTGTATCCCACCTATTAGTCAAGGAGCTAGGTTTTTGGAAATTGACTTGGCACAATTGTCCAGCCAGAAAAGGTTTGACTTCAGAAATAGTAAGAACTATCCTTCTACAACATTTCTAGGCACGTCGTACAGTCAAATTGTGGTAGCAGTTTTCCAGGAGGAGTCGTTTTGTACACCTCCCCCATTTTTACTATAAAAACAAAATGACGACATTTGAATAAGAAATGGTATCCAGGTTGTATCCAGATGGTGCACACGGTCGTTATTTACTGCCAAAACCTCAATAAGGACCTAAGCAATTGTGAAAATAAATTGTTTGCATCCAGAAGCACAACTTTTTATGTTATTATTGTCATTTATGTTATATCTTCAATTACGCCCTATAAACTCAATTAATTTTTGTCAAAATTTAATTTTATAAGTTCTACAATGGGTATATACGTTTTACATACCATGTTTTGAAAAGATAAGTACCTGACTGTGTCAAAACAGCAAACATCTTGTTTCTATCATAATTACTTTAAGAATCATAAGCTGTTGAATATGATTACCCCCCAAAAAATGGTGAATATGGTTAGAACCATTTCATTTTGCAAGGTAGCACACAATACCTTTTGCTGACTTTCTAAATCATAATTGAGCATTCTATCGATACATGATAGTAAACAGCTCTGCTTAACTGCGTTTCTGGTGTAAAGTTCCATATTTTAATGCTTGTATACATGACAATATGTAACGTACATTACAAACTTTAAGACTTCCTAAATATATATTGCTAAATACCTTATATTATATGTCATAAGGTATTTTATTTAATTTCAAACCTGTTTTGTTTTAAATTTATAGCAAGACAGCAGTTTGTTCTAAAATATTTATCAGTTTTATTAAGTTACTATATCTATAAACATTTACATTTGCAATAAACATTTTTTTAAGTTTTTATCTCCATGAAATATCATTTTGCTTTGTCCGAAGTTAAAGATTCTGAAACACATTAACAAAAAGAAATAGACAGCTCTTTAGTAGCAGTAGAATACATTCCATTTCTGTCAAATTTATCAAAGTAACATATATAACCATATCAAATCTCATAAGGCCCTATGTTTGTCCTATATGTTATCTAAAACAATATACGATTGAGCCCTGAAAAGCTCAAATATTATGGATGTAGAGTTTTGTAATATTTATTGCAGGAGAAAAACAACACAACTAAGTTTTATTGAATGAAGTCTCGTCAGTCATTTGGCAATAGTTTTATGTACCCAGTTTACTATTTTACACATTATGCAAACAAAGTCAGTGACATAATATAGGCTAGCTCCTTGTATAATACCTAGGTTAATTTCCAAAAGAAAAAAGAATAAAAATTACTAAATGTTTAGAGAGATGGTAATAAAAATTATACTATTTTTCTTTGCTTACATTCCAGACAAAATCAATTACCTAAGAGCTTGTAGGATAAAATTTATATATATTACAATAGAGGTTATGCATTATACGTGTCTGTAATCGGTTAATTTTTTAAATAAAATCTCTAAAATTCAAATTGTGTACTGACATTTATATGCATATGCAGATGATGACACATTACTTGTTCAGCTTTTAAATAGATTTTAGTTTATTTTCAGTATACCTTTTAAAGTTTATTTAATGAAACTGTTAGTACCTTTGATCATTTGCTAGACTAATATCGCTTTATAAGGAGAGGTTTTATATCGAAGAAACAATTCCCTGAAAATGGTTAAAATCAGTTTTAATGGATGACAACGATCTCATGTGATATGATCATATCCGAGGAACACGTGTTAAATGCTGCTTAAGAAACTATTTTAAACGCATATGACATTATCAGTCAAGAGTTATGTTAGGCTAAATAAGACATTGTGACACTCAGGTAATAAAAAATATACTTTAAGATTTTCTTTAAGATATTGGATGGAAAAATAGAAAGTTTAAAAACATGCAGTCATGAGATCTTACTCAGTTTTAGCAACCAATGCTTAAATAACTGATGATAATTTTTCAATATACAGAATGTGGCATGGCCAAATTATTACAGGAGTCTTGTAAATATAATTCTTGATGACAAAGCGCTGTATGTATATAAACATAAGAATGAATAAGTGATATGAAATTAAAATCCACACAGCTTTTTCTAAAAAAAAATTTATATTGCTTCTTCAGACAGAAAATAAATGCATTACAAATAAATAGGAAATTATATAAAAAGCACAACACATGTTGAGGGTCGTGATTTATAGAGACATACAAAGAGTCAATTGTTCTTACAAACACTTTGTGCAGTAGTCTTTGCCATCAATGACATACTTAAATGCAATGCCTAGAAAGGATGCATGAAAGCATATAATGCATGTCATATTTGCAATGCTTCCTTCCAAAAGAAATCATACTTCTATTACTTTAAAAGGTAAGTATAAATCTTAGAGGCTGATAAAGCAGTGCCTCTATTTTTGTATATGTTATGTGATATAATATACAATATTTGAATATCTTATCTTCGATATGATCTTTGACAGTAGCACAAGTGTGAATTTCATTGCCATAAAATAAAATAAAAAATTGCTGACCTCTCTTATATAATTTATACATGCTCAATTGAAGATTTGAACCACCATATGTGATTTTTGTACCTACCTCACATGGGCAAATGTACCGTTTAATCCCCCATGCTGATGCAGCGGAGCTAGCATTTGTCTTCATCTACATATACAAGCAGCAAATGCTCTGATGTGTCTAATGACATATTTTTACAGGCTCGCATGGGCCTTCATTGCCGAACTTAAATCAAATGTGCTTACTAAATTGATATTTTATTTACGTTACTATTTATCATTAATTTAATTTGAATTTGGAACATACAAAGGATTAATGGGATGCCATTCTTACATCAATTATTATGTCCTCATTTGACATGCTGAATATTGTAATGATTATATGAACAAATTCCACATTTAGACTAAGCCTAATTGATAGAAATTATGCAAAACAAAATTTCCAATAGTTTATTTGAGTCCATTCATTTTGCAACAGCTACAATATAATCTTTATAATACAAGAGAGTTGTTCTACGTGATAAGCCTTGACCTCTAAAATGTATAACCATAAAGAACCTTGGAAAAAATATCCTGTGTCAATGCTCTATAACATTGCAGAACCAGACAAAGCGTATGATAAATGTTACCATCTCCCTAACCCTTTCAAGTTGAATGAAACTTCCCACTTTTATCAAATGGACCAGTCCATTTTCGTCTTCAGGGTTGTTGGGTGTTGTTTTTCATTCTTATTCAAATTTTGATAGAACATCCTGTAAGCAAACAGTAGAGAACCTGATCAGACATTGCAGTCTGTGGCGTCTGATCTTGGCCTGTCCTATTTGTCTATGTCCCACAAAAAGAACGCTTTGGGAGCGCAGTGGCTCAGTGGTAGAGTGCTTGACTCAAGACTGAAGGGCCGCGGGTTCGAGCCTCACCGGCGTCACTGCATTGTGGTCCTTGAGCAAGACACATTTATCCTAGCTAAGTACGGGTTAAACCCAGGAAGACCCGTCCCTGTTTAACTGAAAGATTGTTGATGAAACGTAAAGAATCAAATTAAACAAACAAACAAACAAAAAGAACGCTAGTCTAATTTAAGTTAAATACTTTTGTTGTATATGTTACTCACATCAGTTGTATTGTTTCTTCATCGACCTGGATAATGATTGGATGTAGAGCGGTTTTAACCACATATGAAAAGGCATGGCGTTTGCCATATGTGGGACAGAAACCGTTACGATAAAAACAGTTTTTTGCTATGGCAAGGATTAACGTTTGCTTTAACGTATCATTTCTCGATTTCAACCAATATTGTAAATAAAAAGGTAATTTTCAGAATTAAGTGTAAGTTTTCCCCCAAAATCATAGCTATCAATATAGTTATTGAAGTCAATAGCTGACAAGCTGTAATTGCATGTGTTTTGGTGGCTTACACAATTGGTGATATAGTGCTGTCATTTCTTTAAATATTGTATTTAGCAGAAAGTAACATATATAACTGTAATAACGGGTGCCAAAATTAGTTTAAAATCATTTTGCTAGTTATTTCTTTCAAATAAAAGTTAATACTGATACATAAGAATAAGAAATAACTGGATATTAACACTATAGGAATTCCTAGTATTTTAGGGTAACGTAGTGAATTTGGCTATTGCAGGGTAACGCCTTATCCGCTGGAAAGCTAACGCACTTCATTATGTGGCTAATATAATTTGGTTTTAGAAATTTACAGTCTACAAACCTCATTTGTGGAGGTCGTTTGGTAGCCTATAATCTAATGATATTACTGCATTAAATAGTAATACATTTGAAAGTAAGTAATGTATATAACTGTAATATCATGTTGTATAATGGTAAAACGTATACTGGCTGTTTGCTGCATTTCATTTAATGATTTTAAGCCTATCGTCATGCCCATGTCCATATGCGAGGGTTGTCCCAGTAAATCGTGGACTTTTGTTATAAAATGAGACTGTGTATCAGGAATTCTATGAAATCCGTATGATATGTTTATATACATCTAAGACACATTTTCTACAAATATGGATGAAATCACAGTTTAGATAACAAAGTTATGAACCTTTACTCGAAGGTGCGTCAGCATATGCGGAGCACGTTGCAAATTATTTTGCTGTATTTTCAGAGAGGGGTGGTCAAATCTTTTGTCTCTACTCTTTTTATATAAGCTTAAATGGTAACAAATATTGTCATCAATTTGTTGAGTAAGTCTCCCTGGTACAAGTAATGACTATATAGTTAGTTTAGATATGTTAAGCACACAAACAAGCGAGATCTTTAAGATTAAATACAAGATAACATATTTATCATTAAAATAACTAACAGAAAAATTAATTTTACACGAAATCCATTTTACGATACTAGTGACTGTTCTACCAATCATTTAGCATTAAAAGAACGTAGTTTTATGTGTTTAATTAGTCAAAAAATACTGAAAGTATAATTCTTGAGCCGTACCGTTCTCATAATGTTAGCTTTTTCTGAAAAATAGAAATGTAGTGGGTATGTAAAATCTTTTATAAAATCAATGTGAACGGCCTCAAACGTTTCAAATTTTCAACACTTTACCTTGCATAATTACTAGTTGAGGTGACAATGCATTCTTTGAAATTCAACAGCGAAATTTGATTAAATGTACACTACCCTTTGGACTAGATGATTTCTATTGAACTTATATTTTGACGTGCGCCGCTCACGCCGACATACCGTCAAGTAAAGGTTCATAAATTTGTTATCTAAACTGAGATTCCATCTATATTAATACAAGATGTTCACCATATGTATATAAACACATCTTTCAAATATCATAGAGTTACTTGTACACAGTCTTGTGTTATAACAAAAGTCCACGATTTACTGGGGCAGCCCTCAAATATAAGTATTTAGTATAAGTCACAGATGCAATATATTGCAGCAGAGAATGTACACTGAACATTGTGTGATACACGCATTCCTGAATTGTTATTTCAGGTGGAATGTTCTTTCCTTGACAAATGTAAAACTTGACAAACATACTATAAGAATAATGTTTAAATATGATTATAGATATGCTATTTTACACGATAAATTAAGAAATGGGGAAGATTTCATTTCTTTTTGAATTTGAATTACATTATATTCAGGGGGTGGGGTAAATCACCCCTTCCGTTGGACATTTTTACGTCTAATATACCACATATACAATTTTTTTATATTGCTTTACTGTCGTTTGCCGTTGCATACATGATATATACAGTTTAAAAGGGAAATATGCTGAATAGGAAGCAATGGTTGAACGTGAGATGTGTTTTCCTCTCAGTTTACCTAAGCCTCATTTAGCGTAGGGTAGATTCAAAGATGACGTCCTACAGCAAAACTGCTACCACAATTTAACTGTATGACGTACCTAGGAGTATTGCAGAAGACCCCAGGATTGTATTTCTGCAGTCAAACCTTTTCTGGCAGGTAAGTTGTGCCAAGTTAAAAACTAAGGCCGTTACAAAAATCAGCGCCTGGACTATATTGCTGAAAAAAACATCTAGGCCACTTGATCCTTTGCAGGAATCAAAGTTCACCAGATTATTAGTGACCATGATGTACTGGCCTCTGATAATATTGATAAATGAAAATTTTATTTTATTATTTCTCAACCACAACATATGTTTAGCTCTTTACTCCATAATAACACCTTTTGACGCCTTTGAAATACCATATATTTGAAAATATCATGGAAAATGGAGCATTTGCTCTTTTGGAGCAAATGCTCCATTTTCCATAATATTTTCAAAAGTGTTCAAAACTTAACTTAAATTTTTCTTTAATTTTTTCAATGTTGTCTAAAAATAGAAATTATGTCATGATCTAAAAATAGCCTATTAGACTTCGAGCTAAAAAAGGTCCTGCTCCCCCCCCCTAGGGAATTTTGCAGACATATTCTATCTTGAAGAAAATTTCAAGCCGCATCTTTTAAGAGATGTTTGCACTCTGTACTCCGGGGCGTTAGTCTCTGACAGCCTGTTATATATGTTACTGTAACAAACTAAGGAAAAAATCAAAATGAAAGTTTGAGCTACAGAAAGAAGACATTAAACCATCTAATTATTCAAATTCCTTATGTAGTTTGCAAGCTGGATGCCTAAGCAACATAAAAGCAGCATTTTAAACAAAATTACAGCCTTCAATGGTGTTATATGCGTTACATAGATTAAATTTCCCTTTGAAAGTTGAAATCGTGACTAACATCATTCATTTTACAGACGATTTGTGCATTTTTACAAGTGTTTTTAATCTTAGTTTACTAAAATACTCATTTGAGTATTAGAAAAAACAAAGTTTGCTTTTCTATCTCAAATACATTGTTTTATATGAGCTATTAAAGAACCCTACCCCCAATTTTAAGTATCCAATTTTGGTATCTATTATTGAAGAAAAATATATGAAAATATTTGACGCTCGTGGATATCTTACATTTTTGGCACTGTCTTGCTAATGCAATAAAGAATCATACATTTGCAAGTTTGACATCAGGATCAGAGCACTTATCAAAGTATGTAACGTATGTTACATAGTATAATGAATGAGCTAGGAAATTTTCTTGGAAGTAAGAGATGATATTTTAAGAAAAATACCGTTTTTCACATGTTTACCTATTAATCTCTAGCCTCTGGTGCCTTAGTCTTAGTAATTACAGTCATTGCTGATAACAAGCCCATGGAATTGTGTTACCTATGTTATATATAACCTTTTTAATCACATATTTCCTAATGCCTATAATACTAAAATATATTGACATATAGATAGAAAGTAATAGTTCTCATTTAAATGACACAATTTAATAAATATTCCTATTAAATAAAATTATTCAAAAACAATCTTTATTCAAGTCACCCTCACAATGTCTATCATTGTGTCTGCTTCTATGGCAAAATAATCACCCATTTCATCACAACTAGTAGAATCATGGCATTGTCTTAGGACTGCAAACTGAGTACAATCCTGTTCCTCTCCACCCCTTTGGGAATTGTGCAGACATATCCTACCTTAAAGAACAATTCAAGCTGCATCAAATAAGAGATGTTTGCACTCTATTAACTAGGGATTAGGCATGTAATGGTATGATACGTATGTTACCATATCAATTTAAGAATAAATGAATTGAAAGTCTGAGAAACAGAAAGAAGACATAAAACTATCTATTTATTTAAATTATTCATGTAGTTTGCATGCTGAATATTTTGGATACATAAGAAAAGATTTTTTAACAAATATACAGCTTCCTATGGTGTTATATGTGTTACATTAATTAAGATTACTTTTTAAAACTGGTAATTGTGACAAACATCACTTATAAGCATTTCGTGTGATCCTCCTCATTTGCCATCAAAAGACTTAATTTTCTTTGTATGTGTGGCCAGTGCCAGCGTCAAACAACTTGACTCAGCCAAACTTGAATCCTTAGCATTCTTCAAAAGCAGAAACAGCATGTCAGTGTCATGGGATCAAACACCTGATTAAATATGGGTTTAATGCCATTTCACATATATGCATACAATGGAGTATGACTCTGGTATATATCTCTTCCTGTGAAGTGGCAAGAGCAATCTAACTGCAGCTGCCTCTGCATCCGTGCAAGTCAAATGATAACTTTGCTCTGATTTTGCAAAAACTATATCTCTACCGTGTACCTCTAAGAATACTTTAAGATTTCTGACATTGGTCAAACAGAAATTTGATAGGCTGCTTTTTTGCATCATTTGCCATGGAACCTATCCAGTCTTTTGGTGCTTAAGTCCTCAGGTCTTAGATCAATAGTATTTTGCTGCGCCCAAAGAACTTTATAAGTTTTCTTTAGTTACAATGTTGACTCCTGATGGTTTTGGCAGACCGTCTGAAACAATTTCTGTTATACCTTGAAAGTTATCTGGTATAAGAGAAAGATTATGAACTTTTTCAAGTTGGACATTGCCATCAATTATGTTTGCAGTTGGTTGTTTTTTGATGTCAGTACATTGAAGCATGTCTTAAAATAATGTAAAACCTATGATTTCTCAGTTTTTGCAGCCATATCATTAGCTGTTGCATTAAAAAGAAGGAGAGTGGACTATAGGTAGAATGTGATAATCAGTAGTTCTATATTATGCTCTATGGAAGATTTATACAGAGTAAAGATAAGGTGCCTCATTTCATGATCCATTGAAAACACTGAAATTGAAAACACTTGCCTCTGACTGTGTAATCCAAAAGGATGTCATGACAATGCCCTTGCTCATTTAATATGACGAGTTTTATATGTTACATTCTTTAATAAGCGCTCTTATCTTAGAAACTTAGTGAATCATTGAATTGAAAGGGTCTAATTTGCGCTCTGTTCATCCTGCATTTCATTGCTTTACCTGCTGTGATACATCTAGTTTGTTTATCTGAAGGGAAAGAGTTACCTCGGTTTCAGCACTTCAGAAGTACTAAGACTTCAAATAAGTTTTTGAATGCTTGGGGAAAGATAATAAGTGCAGAGACATTATAAGATGAAAATATGTGGGTTGCATGTATGGAAAGGCTACATTTATAAAAGTTAACCAGCTATGATTCTTTATCACAGAAATATCGTACATCAGTCCAGGTACTCATTGCTCTTAATGGCATAGTTTTCCTCCTTGTAAAGCTTTAGTCTTTCTCCTACTTGCAGAGTATCACATGAAAAACATACTCAAAGAGCCAACTATTAGGAATTCATATCAGTTTCCGTATGTTCCAAGCCATAAATGGCAAAATTGGAAAGTTGATAATGGCTCATCAATTTTGAGTGGACTGGTGGTAAAATTGAATAACAGGAAATGATTGAAATATTGTGTGATGATTCTACTAGTTGCAAGGAGGCGTGTGATTATAATGATTACCACAGACAACGACAAATGTTCAACATGAGTGTTAAATCGATGAGAAATAGTTTGGACCATTTCATTTATTGTATTTTCTTGTAAAAATGTAAAACAATCTTTTCTATTTGTGGCTCTATATTTAGCATTATATGCACAGTATTAGGAAATGTGTCCAAAAGGTCATTGATAACATCTGTAAAAACAGTCCATGGGCTTGATAATCAGAAATGAATATAATTTCTAGTGTTTTGGCACCAAACACTTATAAGTACACATTAAGTGTCCTGATCTTAAACTTAATGACATCTTGCAGATATACAAGCAAGACAGACTAAGAAAATGAAAAATATCCACAGGCTGTAATAGCTTTCATGTGTTTTAATTAAACGGTAATAACAAAATTTGCTTCTCTGTAAAACTGGGAGTAGGGCTGTGTATTAGCTCCTATAAGACAATATATTTAAGATAGAAAAGCAAACTTGGTTTTTCCTATTCATCAATTGAGTATATGTTTGTAAAATCTAATAAAACAGTTTGAAACCAAGTCATAGAAGTTGTTTAACTAAATGACGATAGCCACAATTATAGCTTTTAAATTATAATTAGGTTAATGTAACGCACATAACACCACAGTTAGTCATATTAATGTTAAACAGCTTCCATATGTAGTAAAGACATCCAGTATAAAGACTATAAGAATGTCAATTTATTAGATAATTTTAATGTCTTCTTTTGGTAGCTCAAACATTCAAATTTCTTATTCTTAAATTGATATAGTAACATATGTAACAAGCTGTTACAGGCTAACGCCCCGACTTACAGAGTGCAAACATTTCTTATTAAATGCACCTTGAATGGTTACATAAGATGTAATTTGTCTGCAGAATTCCAAAGGGGATTAGGATGGAGCAGGCCCTTACTCAGCTTGATGTCAAAATACTGTTTGATGATTTTACTTATCACGCTAACATATGTAACGCTCTCTGATCTTTAAAACTTGATGACAACTAGCAGATCTATAAGTCTTTATCATAGACGCCAGTTTAAAATCCCTAAACAATGTAAGATATCCAACAGCTGCAAGTTTTTTCACAATTTTAGCTCAAACTTTCAAAATAAATTTCCTTTATTTGATATAGTAACGCATGTAACACGCTGATTCAGACTAACGCCCCAACATAGAGAGTGCAAACATCCCTTATTCGATGCAGCTTGAGTTGTACTATAAGAAGGAGTATGTCTGCAAAATTCCCTCGAGGAGATTAAAACATTCTTAGGCATATCTTACGTAAAGACAATGAGCTTGCCCATTTATTACATCAGGTAACATATGTTACAGCCTCTGATATTAAAAATTTTGCAACAAACTTGCAGATTTATGAGTCTTTTCATATAAGCAAACAAATCTCAAACAATGAAACACATTCATCAACTGCAAATATTTTTTAATAATTTTTACTTTAGTTTTAATACCAAACATTTCACCTTAAAACTGGGTAGGGGTAGGGTTGTTTAATTGCTTATTCCAAACAAAATATTTAAGCTAGGGAAACAAACTTTAATTTTTCTGTTAGCCAATTGCATAAGCTAGTCAGACATGGTTAAAAACATTTTGTAAAACACACAGAGAGATTGTGAATGTAAATGATGTTAGCCACACTTGCAAATCTTAATGGGTTATCTGATTTATGTAACACATATGACACCTTAGGAAGCCGCAATTTTGTTCAAATGGCTGTCATATGTAGTTAAGATATCCAGTATGTAGACTATATGAATGATTTTGAATTATGAATAATTTAATGTCTTGAATTCGTAGCCCAAACTTTCAATTTACTTTTTCTTAGTTTGATTAAGTAACGTATGTTACAGGCTCTTACAGACTAACGCCCCGGAGCACAGAGTGCAAACATCTCTTAAAAGACTCGACTTTCAATTCTCTACAAGATAGGATATGTCTGCAAAATTCCCTAGGGGGGGGGGGGGAGCAAACCCATTCTCAGCCATCCGTCTATATGGAGTAAAGGGTCAAACTGTCTCATAAGGAGATAATCACACTTTTATGCAAACTATTTCTTGTTTCTGGACCTACTGAGTTAAGTTGTTGTCCAAAGAAACTTATAATTAGTTTACAATTGCTCTTGGGACATGTTAAAATTTCAGGATGTATATTGTTTGTTTGATTTGATTCTTTACATCCCATCAACAATCTTTCAGTTATATAGGGACAGGTCTTCCTGGGTTGAACCAGTTCTAAGCCAGGATAAATGTGTCTTGCTCAAGGACCACAACCAGGGATGTATACTTGCAGGGATTAGCTTCTTATCTATTTCATCAATATTATTGCCTACGCGTAAATCGGGTATACGCCGAGATAAATACCTTTCTGCCGCCATTTTCAAAGAGGCTGTTCATAGCGATGATTCATAGGAAAGTTCGATGTTAAAACCGTGAATATTCAATATATGTGGAGAAAATTCTTACGGAATTTACGAGAATAAGTTTTTAAGTATATCTCATATGAGTTATGTTGGAATGAAATCCGTGGATAATGGTTAATTTCCGTGTTATTTTGGACAGATTGCGTTGTTTACAAGCCGCCATCTTAAAAATGGTGGATATTAGAATTTTAATGAGCTACTTGTCACTTTAACTGTGGCAATTTGAAGCGCTCAATGAGTGTAATTCTTTAAATTCCTAAACGTTAATATATTTGTCCTAAGTTTGCATTTTGTAGAATATCGTTATATTGCAAACTTTTGTTGCAGAGACGATATGAAAAAGAGGCAAAATGATAACTTTTCGTACTACATCTGTTTATTCTATACCATCGAAATTGTCGGTTGTAGAGCTAATTGATGTGAGTAGATTTGATATTCTTAACACTTGATACGTAAATTACACATTTCGGAACTAAAATTTTAAATTTTTTTGCAAAAACAAAATAAAATCATGCAGATAAGATGCTAGCAAAATCGTCTTTCTTTAATTTTTCCGCATAACGTTCCACTCTACGGAGGTGTCCCAACACTGGGAACCTAAACATTGCCTCTAATGTACAATAGGAATTTAGCCACATTGCAGGGTTAAAAAGCGTGAAAACATACATTTAATTATAAATGATGATTTGTCAACCATAGATACACTTCATTTCATTTAAAGCGTTTGTTTAACAATTAACAATGTAATTGGTAAGACAGCTGTGAGCAGTAATTATTTACGTGACTGCGTTAAATATCTATTCAACCAAAACGACTTGTTTTAGAAGTGATATTATCAACAACTGACAATAATAGCCAATTTAAGAATTAAACAAAAGATACTGAATTTCTATTTAACTCATTTACGCCCTCTCCACTCAATTGGACCAGACGATTTCGTTTTAAGGGGTGTTTGTGTCATTTTCATTTTCTTAAATTTTTATAGAACATTCTGTAAGCAAACGGTGGAGACCCTGATCAGATACCGCGTTCTGCTGGGTCTCATCTGGTTCTGCACTGTTTACCTATGCCCCACAAAAAGAACGTTAGGCATATGTGGGTTAATTGCGTTGTATGAAAAAAATGCCTTTTTCCATTTCTGAGAAATGAAGAAAAGCCTGATGCGTTATCTTTTTTCTTGGGTATTTTTTTCTGACAACACTAGATTGTTTGGTATCATATGGGCCTCGTTGTGAGAAAAACTGTTTTCGGGGGTTGGGGGGGGGGGGTGTTTCGACAAAGAGTGTTTCAAACCAGTCTCCTCAGCTAAAGAGACTAGCTTGAAAATTGAAATTTCACCTGCAGCAAGTTTACATATGATACTTTCCAAAAAGCAAAAAAAAAAAGGCGCTGATCAGACTGCGCGGATGCGCAGGCTGGTCTGCGTCTGTGTTGTTCGCAAACCCCGGAAGACAGGGTTTCTCGCATCGAGGCCCATATTATAGCTGTATTTATGATCCGTGCAATAGTGAATGAACTGCATCCCACGTTTTTTTTTTTTTTTTTTTTTTTAATTCTCATCGAAAGTTCATTCTCTTTTGTTGAATTGTTTTACATTTCATTTGTTTTACCAAGCGATGTTTGGCTAATTAGCGCTCATAACCACGGACGTATATTGCGGGGGGGGGGGGGGGGGGGGGGAGGGGGGGGGGGTAAATTTAAGATCCGTCACAGGACGCGGATAAGATGGAAATCCTAGGTTCATTTCTCCCGCGGAATTAATTTACTTTTTACCGGAACAACATCGTGTTTGGTATCAAATTGCAGCTTAGAAGCTTCTCCATAAAACGGTGCTATTCTTTCAGACCTATCGCCTCTTACCGAGATGCTAGGGGCGAAGAAGCACATGCCCATACACATGCGCATCTCTTTCTCGTTAAGTGATTCGTCACTTTATCGGAAATTGCCTGCCGCCTACCTGGATTTCAGCGCGGCAAAGATTGAATAACGATTATCGGTAAATCTATTGGTGTTTCCAGTCCAGGTAATATAACGTCCATGCCACAACACAGTGATGCTGGTGAGGCTCGAACCTGTGGCCCTTCGGTCTTGAGTCAAGCACTCTGCCACTGAGCCACTGCACTCCTCAGGATGTACATAGTAAGAAGTATGGATGTCGAAATATTTAGGCTAAACACAGTTTTTAGCATGAAATTGTGAATATTTTCTTATCACTCAATTCAAACATAAGTTTTGGGTGGTTCTTTTTAGCACTAACAACTTACATAAGTTTTGGGTGCTAAAAAGAATCGTCTCATTGAGACGGTTCTTTTAAGTACCCACAACATATGTTTTGATTGAGAAATAAGAAAAACAATTTTTAATCATGCATTCTTATCTAGACGCCTTGGTAAATATGGTCAATTTATCTTACTCTGTTTTTTTGGTAGGTTAAAGTGGCATTTCAGACTACATCGGATCTATTGTCTGAGATAGCCAGTGACTACTTGAACAATGAGGATGACTTAAGTGGTGCTGATGGAAAGATTGAGTTAAAAGATAAACTTGTGGTGGAGCTCAACAATAAAGCTTCACAGGTAAACCCTACCTTAAGAATGTGAGTCTTAGCTCATTTATTATAGTAAACATCAGATCCATTGTCTGAGATAGCAAGTGACTACTTGAACAATGAGGATGACTTGAGCGGTGCTGGTAGAAAGATTGAGTTAAAAGATAATCTTGTGGTGGAGTTCAACAATAAAGCTTCACAGGTAAACGCTGCCTTTAGAATGTTAGTCTTAGCTCATTTATTTTAGTTAACATCAGATCTATTGTCTGAGATAGCAAGTGACTACTTGAACAATGAGAATGACTTAAGTGGTGCTGGTAGAAAGATTGAGTTAAAAGATAATCTTGTGGTGGAGTTCAACAATAAAGCTTCACAGGTAAACGCTGCCTTTAGAATGTTAGTCTTAGCTCATTTATTATAGTAAACATCAGATCCATTGTCTGAGATAGCCAGTGACTACTTAAACAATGAGGATGACTTAAGTGGTGCTGGTAGAAAGATTGAGTTAAAAGATAATCTTGTGGTGGAGTTCAACAATAAAGCTTCACAGGTAAACCCTACCTTTAGAATGTTAGTCTTAGCTCATTTATTATAGTAAACATCAGATCTATTGTCTGAGATAGCAAGTGACTACTTGAACAACGAGAATGACTTAAGTGGTGCTGGTAGAAAGATTGAGTTAAAAGATAATCTTGTGGTGGAGTTCAACAATAAAGCTTCACAGGTAAACCCTGCCTTTAGAATGTTAGTCTTAGCTCATTTATTATAGTAAACATCAGATCTATTGTCTGAGATAGCAAGTGACTACTTGAACAATGAGGATGACTTGAGCGGTGCTGGTAGAAAGATTGAGTTAAAAGATAATCTTGTGGTGGAGTTCAACAATAAAGCTTCACAGGTAAACCCTGCCTTTAGAATGTTAGTCTTAGCTCATTTATTTTAGTTAACATCAGATCTATTGTCTGAGATAGCAAGTGACTACTTGAACAATGAGGATGACTTAAGTGGTGCTGGTAGAAAGATTGAGTTAAAAGATAATCTTGTGGTGGAGTTCAACAATAAAGCTTCACAGGTAAACCCTACCTTAAGAATGTTAGTCTTAGCTCATTTATTATAGTAAACATCAGATCTATTGTCTGAGATAGCCAGTGACTACTTGAACAATGAGGATGACTTAAGTGGTGCTGGTAGAAAGATTGAGTTAAAAGATAATCTTGTGGTGGAGTTCAACAATAAAGCTTCACAGGTAAACCCTACCTTTAGAATGTTAGTCTTAGCTCATTTATTATAGTAAACATCAGATCTATTGTCTGAGATAGCAAGTGACTACTTGAACAATGAGGATGACTTAAGTGGTGCTGGTAGAAAGATTGAGTTAAAAGATAATCTTGTGGTGGAGTTCAACAATAAAGCTTCACAGGTAAACCCTGCCTTTAAAATGTTAGTCTTAGCTCATTTATTATAGTAAACATCAGATCTATTGTCTGAGATAGCAAGTGACTACTTGAACAACGAGAATGACTTAAGTGGTGCTGGTAGAAAGATTGAGTTAAAAGATAATCTTGTGGTGGAGTTCAACAATAAAGCTTCACAGGTAAACCCTGCCTTTAGAATGTTAGTCTTAGCTCATTTATTAAAGTTAACATCAGATCTATTGTCTGAGATAGCAAGTGACTACTTGAACAATGAGGATGACTTGAGCGGTGCTGGTAGAAAGATTGAGTTAAAAGATAATCTTGTGATGGAGTTTAACAATAAAGCTTCACAGGTAAACCCTACCTTTAGAATGTTAGTCTTAGCTCATTTATTATAGTAAACATCAGATCTATTGTCTGAGATAGCAAGTGACTACTTGAACAATGAGGATGACTTGAACGGTGCTGGTAGAAAGATTGAGTTAAAAGATAATCTTGTGGTGGAGTTTAACAATAAAGCTTCACAGGTAAACGCTGCCTTTAGAATGTTAGTCTTAGCTCATTTATTATAGTAAACATCGGATCTATTGTCTGAGATAGCAAGTGACTACTTGAACAATGAGGATGACTTAAGTGGTGCTGGTAGAAAGATTGAGTTAAAAGATAATCTTGTGGTGGAGTTCAACAATAAAGCTTCACAGGTAAACCCTGCCTTTAGAATGTTAGTCTTAGCTCATTTATTATAGTAGACATCAGATCTATTGTCTGAGATAGCAAGTGACTACTTGAACAACGAGAATGACTTAAGTGGTGCTGTTAGAAAGATTGAGTTAAAAGATAATCTTGTGGTGGAGTTCAACAATAAAGCTAAACCCTGCCTTTAGAATGTTAGTCTTAGCTTATTTATTATAGTGACATTTAAATTTACAATTATTTTGCTATTCTTTGCTTTTTGGGCCAGCTCATAAGAGATATTGTTACTTATCACAGATTTGGTACACTATTTCCTGTGATAACCCAAAGTCTGCATATGTGACAAGCACTTTCCCACCAGCTGGTTATCAGCCTGGATATAGCTGGATTGTCATGCTGTCGGACGTGTTTTTTTATGCTCTTCAAAATTATCAGTAAAATGGGGCTTATATTTTATTCCCTTTTACTTGTTTTAATGGGATATGCGCTTTAGATGTTATCTGTAAACTGCCTCTTATTTAGGAAGGATAATTATATCCGTATTTTTGTAAAATGCCTTAGCGAAGAATATTTTGTGAAGCCACGTGGGCCAACCGCCATGTTGTTGTCGAATTTTCCAACATCTGGCTTTAGTGCCTGGCTGTCTATTTTATGTTTTTATCTGCGACTGGCATTCAATCTAGTAACCTGAGTGTTATATTATTGTAAAAGAAGTGGTTTCTCTACATCTTAGCACTTTTGTTGGATGTAATCAATTTTTGGACTTTTCTCTTTTTTAGTGGGTATTTTTTTTCCTAGCATGTGCGACATTTGGGGCTCTTGCTGAGAACAGTGTTGTTCTATGATGCATACGCTGATGCATATGCTGAGGCTCCTGTGTAAATTTAGTCGAGCTGATGATGCAGTGTACCCCTCCAGCTTCAAAGCGGCTTGTTTCGGTTTGTCTGGTCCGAGCAAGCTCGCCGTGGTTCTTTTCTCCGGCCGCTCAGGCTTCTTTCCACAAGGTAAAAACGGACTTCCACTGTTACGCTGGCATGACCTCTTCGTGTCCAGTGTACGGTTTGGAAACTCACATTAAACCCCACTAGTTTTTTGGGAGTTTTGACCGTACAATGGTCTCGGGGTGTCAGAATGCTAGCTGTGGCGGGCCTCTCCCAGGCTTTGGGAGTTGAGGCTTCTCAGGCTGGCTCCCTGATACAACAACAGCAACAACCTGCTGTGGTGATAACCGTAAGTCATGTATTTTGAACAGAGAAAGGTTATCATTCCGGGCACAAGAAGTTTTCATTAGATGAGGTCAGATGTAAACAAGTGATGTGAGGTTTGTACGTTAAAATAGTGAATTGGAATATGTGATAGACCGATAATAATACAGTTTTGGTTTTAACCCTCAGTATCAACCCTTGACCATTATCAGCCCTCAAGCCAAATCTCTCCACTGATAAGGGGTCTCAGGTTGATACTTTCATGGGTGAAAGTTCAAAATTTCCAAAATCCTGAACTTTCGAAACTCCAATCTTTAAACTTGCGGTATGCACACTAAATATTCACAATTTCAAGTTTTAATGGTCAATTGTCTTTTGACAGACTGAAAATAAATCAGAAAAGCTATTATAATCTACCTAATTCAGCATTTTGAGGCTGACTTTCCACAGAAAGTCAGCCTCAAAATCCTGAATTCAGGAATAATCCTGAAAACTTTCACCCTTGTTCTTTGGGAGATAACCATAACTCTGTGTGATAATCTCTAATTGAGCCGCGCCATGAGATTTCCAACAATGTGGTATGTGCGACCAGCAAAGGCTCAAACCAGCCTGCGCATAAGCGCAGTCTGATCAGAGCCTTTGCTAGTCACTTGAATATTCTATGAGTGTTAAGCTACTGACTGAACATCATTTGGAGTTTCTAAGCTTAACAGGAGGCTGAACAGGCTAGTCTGAGTCTACACTTGTCTAAATGCCACATTTTGGAAATTTTGTGTGCATGCAGCCAAGGCTCAGAAGAGCCTGCACATCTGTGCATTTACACAATAGAGAGCCCCCTTCACTGCTCACAAACACAATATAGGGATGTAAATTATGGCCTCTAATTACATCTGTAAAAGAGTTAATTTTCAATATTGAGAATTAGTGATCTTATGATCTATAATGTAGCAAATATCATGGAATCTTGACAAATTATTTAAATCACTGATATCTGAAGTGATTTGATATGTGCCTTGACATGATTCTTCGGGGTTTGCGAACAACAAAGGCGCAGACCAACCTTTGTATCTGTGCAGTCTGATCAGTGTCTTTGTTATTCGCTTTTGGAAAGTATCATATTAAAACTTGCTACAAGCTAAATTTCACTATTCTAGCTAGTCTCTGTAGCTGAGGAGGCTGGTTTGGGTATGACCTGGTCGGAAACCCCCAAAACAGGCTTTCTCAGATGGAGGCCCCTATAATTGGCAGTGTTCTCTTTCTGTGCAAATTAGTGATGTTTGAAAGAGGAGACTGTTGAAAGTGCTTGGGATTTGGGATAACTGACTCTGTGCTTAAAATTATTTAGAGAGGTAAATTGTGATAAGGTATTTTTTTTTAAATTTCCAACGCTAGTTGCCTGGCAAAAATGCCTGGACAAACAGTGTAGACCCACCCAGATCAGACTGCTTCTGAAGAAGCAATCTGATCAGGATCTCCCCTGTTTGCTATGCTGACAAGTGTTTTGTGAATTCCAGCCGTGATAACCAACATTTTAGTTGAGAACAGAAAGAGAAAAGTGTTCAAATTTTTAAAACATTTACTGTACATAAACTTTTCCATGTAATGTTGAAATTCTTATAATCATGATACAAGTAGCTTTTCCAGGGGTGTGGAAATAGCAATTGTTTTTACTTGCCCACAGACAAGTAAATAGTCATTATGTACTTGTCCAAAGAAAATTTTACCTGTCCCAAAGGGCAGACAATGCACAAAAAACTTAGCTTAGCCCTTTGTGTGCTGATACCAAAGGTAAACTATTTTTTTTAAAAAGTGTGAAACCAGATATAAACTCAAGTGAAACAGTAAAGATCCAGATCAGCTGGCTTCCTGATCAGGATCTACACTGTTTTCCAAACTGCATGCAAGTTTAATCCAAATTGAATTTGAAATGCAGAGTAGCATTTACTTTCTTTATGCTTGTCCCAGGACAAGTAAATAGAAATGTCTAATTGTCCTGATTGAAATGGTGACCAGGTCAGACAAGTCAGGCATGGTTTATCCACACCTCTGGCTTTTCTGATTTCTACAAGAATACATCTGTTTAGTTACTCATTGGAGGCCTTTAGAAATGATTCCAATGAGTACCTAAAGAAAAGTATCCTAGAACAATAACAACTGAAGGATAAGATAGACAAATAAATAGAGGATCTTAAATGAGTGCTTGTGAATTTATTAAACAAGTTGAGGAAAAGAGATAATATGTGAGGTTTTGCCAAGCATTTTATTGATTTCGCATTGAGTTAATAAATTTAATAATACAGGAGCACAAAATATTAGATTATATTTATCATATGAAACTAAAATTATTTTGAAATACAGTTTTAGCTTGAAAACATCAAGATTTGCCAGACATATATGGCATAGTTTTGGGCATCACTTTGTAACATGAACAATATATTTAAATCACTAGTGGTTTATAAATTTTTATCATATGATGTCACCTCTTGGAGTGAAATAAAGCCATGCAATAAAATCTAAAAACCACTAGTGGTTTACAGATTTATGGGAAACATTATGACGTCCATAACAACGTTGCTTACATAGTGACGAAAGTATGTAGTTTTTACGGCAGAAATGAGATTTCAAAGTAATCTTAATGCCATATGATAAATAGAATCTAACATATATGCTTTTGTATTATTGAATTAATTAAACTCCTTGCGAAAAAGAGATAAAATGCTCCGCAAGCCTCACATTTTATCTCTGTTCCCCAGCTCGTTTAATAAATTCAATAAAATATGAGCACTCATGTAAGATCCTCTTTTTAATGCATGGTGATATATCACTTTGGGGTTTGTGAATAACAAAGGCATAGACCAGCCTGCGCATCCACACAGTCTGTTATTCACTATTTGAAAAGTATCTCATCTAGACTTGCTACAAACCAAATTTCATTTTGCTACCTAGTCTCTGTAGTTGAGTAGCCTGGTTTGAGTCTTATTTTTTTAGGAAACCCTGAAGACAGGTTTTCTCATGTCGAGGCCCATATGATAAGCTGCTGTAATGTTTTATCAAAACCGATCCCATAATTCCTCTTGTTTTCTTTGGTTAAGGTAAAAAATTTGGATCACTTCCGTACGAAGATGTTGACTGATTTTTGTTCTATTTCAGCTTGTCCCCTTACATGCTACATTGACTGTACCACAGTTTACTTTGTCAAAGGAGTCATTAGATTTTGGTGTTTGGTGAAGTAAAGGTACAAAGTTTGGATCACTTCTGTATGAAGATGTTGACTGGTTTTTATTCTATTTCAGCTTGTCCCCTTACATGCTACATTGACTGTACCACAGTTTACTTTGTCAAAGGAGTCATTAGATTTTGGTGTTTGTCTGGTGGGTCAAACACGAGAGTTACAGTTGATGTTGTCTAATCTGACCTCTTCTCACACACAATGGTCAATTTCACAAGGTCAGTAATAACATCCTCAGAGTATCAGTTAATATTTCTATTAACCCTTTCCTTCATGAATATTCATGATAGGCTCCACCCACTATGAATGAATATATAAAAAAAACTTTCACGTTTGTACATAGAACAAAGAAATTAATTGTCAGGTCCACAAGAGTAGGATAATATCTAATCATATTTCTATAAGCAAACAGAGTGACCCTGATCAGGCAGTTCTTACAAGAGCTGCCCAATCTGGGTCTGCTCTGTTTTCAAAAGTGTTTGAAGGCTTCTCAATGAGATAAAGGGTTAAATACAGGGTTCATGATCAGGTGGTCTTATCAGTAAAATGCATGTCAACCCTAGAAGTACATGTAATATAGCCCATATAAAATAAATAATCTTTCTGAAGCAAGAAACTCATTTTTGTTGTATTTTATGCTGTAGCATCATGGCTGCAATATTCCTCTGTTCCGTAAAAAAGTAATTCCAATAATTCCAAATATTTATAAAAATCCTACACACCCAATAAACATAAGAAGTATTGTACTGCTACAAGTAACTAAATTACTCAAGGGACTTAAGGCAATAATCCTGGTTGGAGATCAGTAATTGAAGTGCCTTTTCGAATTCAGTTTTGAAACAAGTTACTGAAAATTAATATTTTAACAAATGAAATGCCGATGACATTTATCCCATTTTTTAAAAAAAATCTAAACCTAGAAAGGTATTATATCATTTTTCGTCACTTAAATCCTTAAAAGATATTCTTTTAAGCCCACTTCCTATATAGAATATTTGCTTTTTGGCTAGTTCAGAAGCTCATCAAAGTATTATCTTCAAACAGGTAGTCACCAGTTATTTGTTATTTTATAGGCCTAAGCCTTCAAACCAAAACTGTTGTGGGCATTATATCCCTAGACCCTAAATTTGAAAGCAGTTACAGGATGTGATGATTATATTGAATTCAAAACTGATATCTATACTCTCATTATTATTATTTCAGAATCTAAATCAGGCACCTGTGCCACAGACACATTTAAAGTAGAACCAACTCAAGGACTTCTAGAAGCCCACATTACCCACATCAGTGATAGCAAGATCCTGCTATGTGTATACTTCACAGCAAAGTAAGCCCTAATGTTATGTATCATGAACAAGAAGTAGCTTTCAATAAAGTAGCTGCAGCTAACTTACATCAGTGAAAGAAATGTGATTGAGCATACAGTAAAACCTATCTTGAGTGGCCACTCAAAAGAAGACCAAAAAATAGGTTTTGGAGACAGATAATTGCTTAATGCAGGTCAAAAGTATCCAGTGGAGCATTCTGCAGTACTTTTGACCTGCATTAAGGTACCACATGGCTTTAAGACCTTTGATTGTCTGTTTTTGAGTGGCCGCTTAAGACAGGTTTCAATGTATTGTGATGAAACAGAATACATGCGCGGATCCAGGAATTTTCCGCTAAACTGTGCCAGGGTGGGAAGGGTCTGTATGTTGTCAGGGAGGGCGTTCCAGTGGCCGTCACCTCGTATTTAATAGTGGTCAGGCAGAGGAAACCATAGAAGACACGATTCAATAATAATATTTTGTGTTACATGAAAATGATTTTGTTAAGTCTTCATATGACTTTTATTCCATGGTATCTGAAAATCTGAAATTTATGGGCCTCAACGTGAGAAAACATATTCGGGGGTCTGCGACAACAAAGAGGCAGACCAGCTGCACATCCGGGTCATCCGCGCAGTCTGATCAGCGTCTTTGTTATTCCCTTACTATAAAGCATCATATCTAAACTTGTTTTGAGCAAAATTTCAATTTTCTGGCTAGTCTCTGCAGCTGAGAAGACTGGTTTGAGTCTCATTTGATCGGAAACCCCGAAGACAGGTTTTGTCAGGACGAGACCCATATACTAACTCATAATAGAGTTAGTAAGGAGCAGCGATTTGCCCCCATTCAGGATTACCTCAGAGAAAACATATCAGTAACTATGTTGCATCCATTGCTAGAGAATCTCAACATTTTAACGCCAAAATACAATTTTAAAGTAATTCTGTCAAATGATGATGAATAGAATCTGTTTTGTTTAATTTGTTTCTTTTCGTCCCATCAACAATCTTTCAGTTAAACAGGGACAGGTCTTCCTGGGTTGAACCAGTACTAAGCTAGGATAAATGTGTCTTGCTTAAGGACCACAACGCAGTGACGCCGGTGAGGCTCGAACCCGCGGAAATAGAATCTGTCATTAGTGCTACTGTATTATTTAAAGTTAATCAGGTTTATTTTGCTTTTGCTAATATAAGTTTCTATTCTTTACCCCAGTCTGCTTTTTACCTGCTCGGCTTTGCTTTGCTTAGCTTTTATTTTGCATTTTATTTCCAGTTTGCTTTGCTTTTACAAATTTCTTATTTATTTTTTCATTTTTTAATAATCTGGTTGAATTTGCTTGGTTAGTTCAAGCTTTTTGCTTAAGTGCCGCTACAAGCCATAGTTCCAGTTCCAGATACGGAAATTTTATAAGCGTAAATTGGAATGTTTTTTCTCACCAATATTAAGCAGTCTCAGTGAGACAGTTCTTTTGAGTACCCACAACATATGTTTTTCTCCACAATATTAAGCATGTGTTTTGGGTGCTCAAAAGGACCGTCTTATTGAGATGGTTCTTTTGAGTACCCACAACATATGTTTTTGGATGAGAATTAAATGGAGAAAAGGTCTTCAAATGCGCTTTTATCTGGAGGTCTACTCTCTACTGAGCTCATTTTTTGGTCTATCTGCGCCCTATGTAGGTTTCGTCTTTCGCCCAAGAGCCTTGAAACCAGCCATCATGGCGGTCAGAGTATCTTGAGCCCCTTTTATCCCACCTTTTCGAGTTTCATCAATTTCTTCCCCTAGATAGATCGCAAGGAAGGATCTTTTGTATGCTCATAAAATGAAATTTTAACAATAGGAAAAATTCACAGTTTTATAAAATTTTATCTTTATAAGATTTTATCTTACATATGACCTTAATTTATAAATATCTGTGCTATACTATAGCAATGTAAATTTCTTTGATATTAACCCAAATTTCATGTGATTTGTTAAATGTTTATACTTGTACAGTCTTTCACTTTGTTTGTCGGTAAAATACATGTAGCCTTGATGGCTAATGTTTAATAAGTTAAAATTGAATGCCGGCTTTAAATAAAGTTTCTTGTATCTTGAGTACCAGCCACATAACGCAGTCGGTAACCTGTCTGACTACAGATGGTGTCTCTGACTGCAAATCCAGGGATCTAGAGTTTGATCCTGGTCCGGTCCCATACTTTTCTAGAGATTGATCATGAAAACATTTCTGCGGTTATTCTCCTCACTTCAGCTGATGCATTAAATAAGGATAGTAAATTGTTGTCAGTTACAGGCAAAAGTATGTGCGCAAAGTACTGATAAGCTGCTTGTTCAAAAAACCTGCCCAGGAAAACAGTTTGGCTAGGTGAACTGACTGTCACGACATGACCTTGGCTGTTGGCTTGGATGTAAAGCAACAAACCAAACAATAAAACAATTAAAAGTGATAGTTTTACTATTAAATTGAAAAAAAAAATCAACTGGTCATTTTCAAATTTCAGAGCGTTATTTTTTTCATCCTCGTGCCCTCCCCCAACCCTTTATCTGAACAAAAAATCTGTAAATCGACTAATAAAGAGATTCTGGCCTTATAATTAAACTTGTTGGAAAAAAATTATAAATTGCTCAGTAACCCCCACATCTTATCTCTTTCCCCTAACTTGTTCATTAACTGTACTCCAGTAATATCCTCTATGACATAATATAGAATTATTGATATCATAAAATACTGTTTCAGGTGGAATCTGCCCTACATGATGACCAATGCATTACGAGAAAGAAGAATACGTCGGTAATACATCTACTCAAATACATTCAAGAGTTTGGGCTTTCAAGATTTTCAAGTTATTCAGCTACATGATCTGTGAGAAAGTTGACAGAATCTTTTATGGAGATGGAGATTGATTACTTAGTTTCAATTCTGTGGTCGTTGATCCTGTTGATACATGTAGCTTTATCTGCACATATTATACTGATAAGATCACAAATTTGTTGAAATAATGGCAACTCCACGTAAAGTTAATGTCTACCCTAAAACATCAGTGAAAAATGCCATTCCAAAGGCTTGCATTGCATGTGCAAGGCACCTAGCACATCCGAAATTGATTCGAAAAAATGCTGCTCTACAATTTGTGTACATGGATCTATTGAAAATATTAGAAATAGACATTTCCAAGCTTGAACTTATTCATGCAAATTTATACATTTGTGAATCATGTATTCATCTGACATCGAAGATAAAATCACTGAGAGAAACAAGTCAGGCATATGTCAAGAAACTGTTGAATAGTGAGGAAAGTAGATTCAAGAGAATGCTCATCCATTCTGCATCACCAAATGAAAGAAAAAAGACCTGCAGTAATCAAAGAGAAGAAGCAGTCACAACAAAAAATAAAACTAAAAAATCCAAAATTTCACTGAAATTTCCTAAAAAACTACCAAGTACTGATCAAATGGTTAGTAAGTGTGAAAGTGAAATTCGAGAAGCTAATTCAGAGTTTTCAACTGGGGAAATTACATTGTTGGAGGATCATATGTATGCTGCTAGCACAGACCAACCTGAATCAAGTCCAGGTGCTGACCACATAAATTATTGTCGTCGCGACACAGCCTCTGTGTATAGGGATCACAGTATAATTAAATCATATGCAACAGACTCTTTTCCGTCACATGAAATTGAAAACCTTTCTAAATTATTAACTTCTGGTTTAGAGTCTCAGCAAGTTGCTTCAAAAATTATGCAATTACCACATCTGGCAGCTGCTATCAGAAATGCTTTCCTTCAAGAAATAACTTTTACATTGGACAGATTATGCGGTACAGGACAAAAAAGTGCTCTGAGGTCTTCATTTGGTGAACTTAGTGATAAATCTTACTTCAATAAGGTCATTACTGAAATGGAGCAAAGATGCCCACTTGTTCTAGATATTTTGATAGCAATGTGCTGCCCTGCTCACCCAGGCCTCCAGATAAGAGTGCGTATTGAAAAAATAATTTCTTTATTTCTCATCCAAAACATATGTTGTGGGTACTCAAAAGAACCGTCTCAATGAGACGGTTCTTTTGAGCACCCAAAACACATGTTTAAATTAATGGGTAATAAAATAATTAAACTTTTACGCAAATAAAATTTTCTTATCTGGGCCTATGTCACCACAACCTGAAAGACACAGATTTCACAGTAACAGCTATATATGGCATGGTCATGCATTCTAGAAATCCACAGTTAACAGCATTTCAGAAAATGGTGGCAGTATCCTGTATCAGACATCATGCTGGTAATGGTGTAAGTTTCAATATTGTTTTTAAATTGTTACAAAATTGTTGAAGTTTGGTGCCAGGGATGGGGGGGGGGGCTGAGTTTATTGTTCAGAATTAAGAAGAATAAGAGCCTCTCCACAAGAAAACTTGACTTCAGGGTTACCAATTTGATCTGATAGTAAGTTAGTAACAGAGACTGTGTTCAGTTCAGATGTATATGTAAACACTTATTTGATAAAACTGTTATAATTTGTAATTGGACAGCAGACTTTCAGATTAGATTGTGTAATTAAAAACAAATCATATCCGAGGGGACAAAAATATTGCGCTTGTCCTGCACGCAGCAGGATGAGTGGCTACAATTTTTTCACTCGTCCTGCAAACACATGCACTCGTCCTTTAAAAGTGTATGCAGTAATTTTGTATTGTAAAGAGCATAAGGAAGTATTATGTACCTGTGATATTACTTACTCAAGTGCTTTAGGAAGAATTACTTGTCCTTTCTAGATTTCACTCATAATTACGAGCAGTCGAGTGGATTTTTTGTCCCCTGTCCAGCATATGTCATTGCTACTCAAAAGAACAGTCTCAATGAGATAGTTCTTTCGAGCTCTCAAAACAGATGTATAAATTGAACAGATAAAACAATATTCAAAATATTATGATCAGAATTTTTATCTGGACTAATTATAGCTCTCTGAAGTTCTTGGACAGTGTGATTTAATACAGCAATACCAGGGACATCATTTTTGTTTTTCTTATTAATATTTTAGGATTAACCAACATCATACAAAATACACAGGTACCTCCAAGTAACCACATTAAATACAATACTATATTTGTATTGTTATAAAATTCTTAATAAAACTTCATATTTCAGCTTCTGAATCTTCTCAGTACCATGAACATCAGCTCTCCATTGTCCAGCAAGTATAATATGCTAGAAGAAGTTGGGAGATTTAATGGGAAGGATGTGGTGTCTGCTGTTTCTTTGGGAAGGTCATTGAAGGTTACAGTAGACAATAATGATGGCCGGATTATAGCTAACCAGGTACATGTCAAAAGTCTCATAATTAGCCATATGAGCATTTTTTTTTTATTTCTATTCGAAACCTTAAGTGAATTTTTCTGATACCTGGCTACTTAGGACAGTTGTCTGACTGCAGATGCATATCTAACTGTGGGTCACAAATTCCATCCCGACCCAGACCCATACTTTAGTGGAGATTGGTCATGAAATGATATCTACAGTCATTCTCCTCCCTTCCGCTGATTTTTTCAAGGAGGATTGTTCACTGTTGTTGGTTACAAGCACTAATATGTACACAAAGTACTGGTTAACAACTTGTTCCAGCTTGCCCAGGAAAAAAAGTGTGGTCAGGTGAACCGACTGTCCCAACATGACCATAGCTGTTGACTGGGATGTAAAGCAAACCAAACCAAAAATGAATTTTTTTCTGACTAGGTGATAAAAGTACATGTATTGCTTCTATCAGAGCTCATAATCATGTAAAGGAAATGATTGCTCTAAAACTCCACCAAGGAAGAGGTGCGTTTCTGTTTTGTTCTCAGAAGTTTTAGATTCTGATTATAAATGTACTTAATTTCCTATAATAATGAAGGTTCGTTTCAGTAGCAACTTTTCAGTCAAATCAAGTCAGTATCTAGTTGTGACAGGAAGCTTTGTCCTCATTTGCTTAAAGTGCTGCCTCACTGTTCTATCACATTTAACACTTAGCATAATGTCATTAAGTCAACTGACTGTTTTTGACTGGGGTGTAAAGAACCAAACAAACATTATGATATAGAGTGTGTGTTGAATGGGATGTAAAGAATCAATGAAACAACAAAATCAATGAAGCAAAACTAAATGAACTTTTTTATTTTTTCAAGTTGACAATTACATAATTTGTGAGATTAAGACTTCTTTAACTCATTAACAAAAGTGGGACTAGTTTTCTGATAATTTTTTGATCACTATTTGTGTGAACAGCTAAAGTTCAGGGAAAATAAACCCAACGTGAAATTCAATTCACATTATATATTTTGGGGATTCATTTAATTTCATACAAATCAATATACTTTTTCCCCCAAAGAGTCATCAGCAAACAACTTTACCTTTTAACATGGCGAACCAGTCTGGATCATACAGTCTTCGAGACTTCTATGGCACGATGGTCAATCTGCTGAACCCACCATACTGTCTCAGGACTTCTGATTTGGATATGACACAGCATTGACTAAACTCATATCAGTCAGTGGCGTGTGGCACGTTGGCACATTACTGAGGCCCACCATATTCCACCTGGTATGCCTAAACCCGGATCAGTCATGCACCCGGATCAGTCAGCAGGGCAATGGCATGTTGGTCCATCATTTAGACCCACCATATTCTGTCTGGCTTGTGTGGGTTTGCTGAACATCACAGAAACACTCAAGTCCGTCAGTGGCTTTATGGCACGCGGTACATGACTGGGACCCACCATCTGCTGCTTGGTTTGGATGGATTTACTGAACCTCTGCATTTTTGCTTAAATGGGTCATGCTGTCTCAGTTGGTCACGCTTCAGTTAAAGGTATCAGTCTAAGCTGGGTTGGTTATTTTGCCAAATAGTGTTGTGTAGATGAATATATTTAGAATAAATCATAATCAGAATTTGCTCTTTTCTGTATTTGAAGCCTCATATAAACTAGTCTCATATTTGATGGTGACCAAATGATCATGCTGGCTTTTATTTTCTGTCTTTGGTTACCAAATGATAATGCTGGCTTTTATTTTCTGTTCAAAGGCAGTAATATTCATGACACCTTTTTACAGGTTCGAGCTGGGAGTGGAAACCGAGATTATCATTATACTCATTGGACAATTCTTATTGATTGAGCTACTGAAGAGGATTTGTCAGATTTGTCAGAAATACCTAAACATGTACCAATAGAAGGTTCAGATACATCTGTATTCTTTCTGAATGATGAAGAGCATCAACAGTTAAGGTATTTATTTGTTTTGATGATACTGTGCTTGAACGAACAGCTAGTCTGTGTTGTTTTAGTCTTCCTAAATATCATGCTGGTCTTAAGAATGCCATGGTCTGGGGCTACAAGGACAAATTGTCAACTTTGCAACAAAGGGATCTTGATGGAAAGTATTTAAAAATTTCTTAACCAAAGCATATGTTTTGGGTACTCAAAAGAACCATCACATTGAGATGGTTCTTTTGAGCACCCAAAACATACGTTTAATCAAATGGGTAAAAATATTTACAATTTTATGCTGGGAGCGCAGTGGCTCAGTGGTAGAGTGCTTTTGGGTACTCAAAAGAAACATCACAATGAGACGAGGGAGAGCAGTGGCTCAGTGGTAGAGTGCTTGATACGAGACCGAAGGGCAGCGGGTTTGAGCCTCACCGGCGTCACTGTGTTGTGGTCCTTGAGCAAGACTCATTTATCCTAGCTTAGTACTGGTTTAACCCAGGAAGACCCGTCCCGTCCCTGTTTAACTGAAAGATTGTTGATGGGACGTAAAGAATCAAATCAAACAAAATCACAATGAAACTGTTCTTTTGAGCACCCAAAACATATGTTAAAACTGATGGGTAAGAAAATATTTACAATTTTATGCTGGGAGCGCAGTGGCTCAGTGGTAGAGTGCTTGACTCCAGACCGATGGACCGTGGGTTCGAGCCTCACTGGCATCACTGCGTTGTGTCCTTGAGCAAGACGCATTAATCCTAGCTTATAACTGGTTCAACCCAGGAAGACCCGTCCCTACATAACTGAAAGATTGTTGATGGGACGTAAAGAATCAAATCATAGAAAAACAAAACAATTTTATGCTGAAAGATTTTGTTTATCTAAAACCTGTGAATTGTATACAACATGTATGTTTTTTCTATTTATCTATCTTTTCATTCTGCACAGGGGACAAAAATATTTAAATATTGCACTTGTCCTGCAGGACGAGTGACTTACAATTTTCACTCCTTCTGCAAACACAAGCACTTGTCCTTTAAAAGTCTATGCAATAAAGAACATAAGGGAGTGATATGTAATATGACTTCCTCGAGCGATTCTTTCCTAAGGAAAGAATTACTCGTCCTTTCTAGATTTCACTCGTAATTACGAGCCGACGAGTGGAATTTTTGTTCCCTGCTGTAGTAACCTCTCAAGAGTACTGTATGATTTTCAATACTTTTCTATGGTATATCTTACACATCATATCCCAGATCTGATTTTTCAAGGTGGCCAATCACGTGGTCAGCATGATCGGGTTCAAGGATTTCCTCAACCAGTAAAATCGTCCATAACTTTCATAATACTAAGTCAAATTTCATGCAGTAAAGTGCAACCCCCCCCCCCCCCCCCCCCCCCAGATTACCTCCGTCAACTGAAGACAAAACGGAAAATTATCCGCGCTTGGGTACATATTTCAGCTGGTCGCAGTAATCAGGGAAACTGCAGCGAACCCAGGAGAAACGTTTACACAGATTTTTGCAGAAAAATATGAGGGGGTTTTTGCACTTTACCGCATGAATTCGACTTAGTATAACGAAAGTTATGAACGATTTTTCTTACCTGTGATGTCAGATTACTGGTTTGTAAAGTCTGTGAACCTAATCAGGTAGACCACGTGATTGGCCACCTTGATATTCAAAGACATGTCTGGAATTTTAACATAGTTCAGGTGTTCTCACTCAAGGTGCCCAAGTTGTGCCAAACAATGGTTTCACATGGTGTCATCTAACTTCAACATAAAGCCGGCATGTATCACAATTATTAAAGTTATACATGTAGTTTATGAAATGGTCAACATAAATGCAGAATATTTTTAAGGTACCATTTACTAGTAATTCTCAACACCCAAAAGCATGCAAAAATCTTTCATGAGCCTTCAATGTAACTGAAGCATAAGTGGATGCTCACGCTGTTTTGACTTTGGTTTGACCAAAATGCCTCATCATTATTAGTTTTCTCAAGCTATGACAAGGCGTGGCCCAAATAATGTCGGTTTTTTAGAGTCACTCATTGATTGTATTTATATTAGGATGTTAATCTTTTGTTTTAAGAGCTGCCTACAAATGGATGGTATGTAAAATCCTGGTTGAAGAGATACCCTCACTGAATGTCTTGAAAAGAGCAATACCAGATATCCTGGAGCACAGATTCCGTCACATTGTTGACATTCCCTCAAAAGTGAATCCAATGTTTGTAAGTAGCTTCTGTACAATTTCAGTTTTGGCCAAAATGCCTGTTCTTAAGCTGCATCATGATAAAGCAATTTAAACAATTGGTTTGTTTGTTTTGACTATGTCCCAGTCAGCAATTGTTCAATCATGTCATGGATTTCCTGGGTTGAACCAGTACTAAGCAGAGGATAAAGCGTGTTGCTCAATGACATGCTTTAAATATGTTGCAATTGTAAAGAACTTTTAATATGACCTTTGATTCAAAGGTCAAGGACAATATACTTAACTCTGTCTATATGGCATGTGACGTTGTTTATACTTGGGATGACAACAATGGTTATGGCAAGGTCAAATTATGTCACTACTATGTGGTATTTAATGAAAGTGCAAACATGTGGGAAGAGCCTGTTCATAGATTGACTTGGATATGTTTTTGTTCAAACATTTTTTATTTATTCAGGTAATAATGAAGGATCCAAAACCATTGCCAGACTGTGTATTGATAATGGATAAAATGCTAGAAACCTTGAAATCCATATATACTGAAGCTGGTCGAGGTAGAAATGCATGTAAATTAGCTTGTTTAATTAATTTATTTACAGTATTTAGTCTGTTATCGCTTTTTAGGGAGACCAGCTTTTTTTTTAAAGTAATCAGTTTCCAAAAGAGCATCAATGATCATGATATATGCAGTGCTTATGTAATTTCCAACTTTTGAAATTGCAAGACATAAGAATTCCATTTTGTTTTCATATTTAATTCTTCCTTTTCATAAAGCTGGTTTTGTGTTTATTGGGTCAAAAGTCATTTGAATTTTTAGCTCGACTGTCACATAGTGACAAGGTGAGCTTTTGTGGTCAGTCTTCGTCTTTCATCTGTCGTCGTCAGTCTGTCTGTTAGCAATTGACTTAAATGACAACTCCTTTTAAAACCCTAGTCCAATTTTGAAATAATTTCACACAAATGATCCTTGGGTGGCCCTCTACCAAAATTGTTCATATGGTTCTGTCCATTGCATATCTAGGTCCCAGAGGCTAAAATAGATTTTTTTTTCTGAAGAAGGCTATGGTGCACATCACATTAATTTATGCAATTAAAATGTTTGACATTATGCACACCCCTGGCTTTTTGGGTTGAGTAAAAAAGTCAGACATTGAAAATGTGCAGATGAGTATAATTTGATTGAACTTAGTGACTTGATAGGCTTTGGTACACCCAAAGATGGACTTAAGTATTGAAGAATGGTATTTATATTGTGTGGTGAACATCCTCTTCTCCAAACAAGAATCAGGTGAGCGATCCAGGGCCCATGGTCCCTCTTATAATTCCTTAAGTATCTATTTAATGATTAAAGGCATTTACTCAGTAGTTAAGCACTGTATCAAAAAGATTAGGTAATTAAAAGGTGCTGGTCTTGTAGTTATACAATTTGAAAACACTTGGGCTAAGCTGTGAGATGAAGGATGCCATCCATGGATTCACAGTTCATGGCCCTGGGATATTCAGTATTGGGGGTAAAGGGCCAACTTCAGGCAAAATGAGGTGGATATCAGCATGATGCTTCTAATTAACGGCTTTGATTTTACAATTTAGTTCTTATAGTACTTTTCACATTAAAAAAAAATCAGAAATACCTTATAAAGTTTCCTTGGCATCTGTACATAGCGAAAAGTAAAGTTATTGACTAAGAAAATGGGTTTCATTAAGAGTGATCTTAAGATATAGGATGTCAAATTTTACACCACCTGAAGCAGTAAATGCTAGTAAATTTACTTAAGAATTCATGGTAAGAACACAGCTAGCTCAAATGTTTCAAACCTGATGTTTTCATTCAATTACATTTAGGCCAAAGGAAAAATATGTCTTGTGTACGATTATGTCTCCAAAAAATTTAGGGTCGGTACGTAGGCAAACCTTTTTTTTATAAAAACTTTTTTGTATAGAAAAAGTCTAAAAATCTTTTAAAAATGTCTAAAAATAGACTTCAATATCCCAAAAGGCTTCAAAAAAGTTTGAGTAGGCCCCAAAATATTAGGGTCGGAAGGGTAACCGGAAACAAGACATTTTCTTTTTTTGGCCTTATTTTGTTCGTGTTCACATGTTGAATATTCTGTTCTGCTTTACAGTGACAAAGAAAAAATAATTGCATGCAACCAAAATGCTTTCTTTGCCTGTTAAAGCTGCATACTCTGTAACTATAAACATTTTTCGAAAAAAATTCTTTTCTTTTTAAATCATTTGTAAAAGTAGAATTAAGCAATGTTTTCACAATAAAAATATTCTGTACAGCTGAAAACTGCATGGAAAAGTGAACTATCTTACCAAATAGGTGTATCTTTCTCTTGTTGGTAATTATTTGCGTCCCTCCAATAATTCTAGACCGTTGAATTTTAACATAAATGCAGTTGTTTTGATAGTGATAACTTGTCAAGATTTACGAAAAATGGTAAAATGTTTACCTAAATTTGAGTATTTTTACTGTGTTCTTAAAAATAAAAACATTATTTTTAAAATTAGAAGATCAAAAGTTACAGACTATGCAGCTTTAAATAAGACAATAATGGTCAGGAAGTAAGTTCTTTTAGTTGACGACATTACCACCTGAACTAACAAACCTTTGAAATTCTTTGCATTGTTCAAAAGTGTACAACACTGTGCATTTACCTTACAGTCAAGGTCTAAAACTAGTTCCACAAGGTCAGAAATCCCATAGACTTAAATGTATTTTCACGATTTCAAGAAATCTGATCAGCGCCGTTGTTATTCCCTTTTTGGAAAGTATATCTAAACTTGCTGCAAGTGAAACTTCAATTTTCTAGCTAGTGTCTGTAGCTGAGGAGACTGTTTTGAATCTTGCTTAGTGGGAAACCCCGAAGACAGGTTTTCTGACGGAAAGGCCCATATTATACTTTCAGTGTCATTTGAAAGTTTAACACAACTTTAATGTTGCAGAGATTTACACAATATGCAAGAATTTTTAGACAATGTTACCATTGACATCAATAGAAAACCTGCTCATATAAATTTCAAATTTTGTAAAAATTTGAAAAGTTCAATGTCAAAACGTCATCAAATTTATATTACTATGCTTTACGCTAGTTTCATTTAGTCTTGCAATAACCTCATTAACATCAACGGAAAGTGGCATTTTAAGTTTTGGACAATTTTTATGTATTTGGTTATTGTAATCTCAAACTTTCATCTAAAATGCAAACTTTGTGCACCTAGTATTCAAGTTAACAACAAGTGCTAAAGAACTGAGTTAAAATCTCGATGCAAGACAATAGCAACACAAATTTGCATTGGAGTCTAAGGAAATTTATTTTTGTTGAATTAAGATTGGTCTTAAATTGAGTGTAGATTGAGTGTAGCATGCTGGATTCTGAAACCCTGTTGACAGGTTTTCTTGTAACAAGGGGCATATGATAATGGAATTTATAGCCATCAGCAACTCTTGCTTCAATATAAGTCCAGAATTTTTGTGATATTTTGCAGAAGATGACTTCCAAGATGTTAGAGTTACTCCTGGTGGTGACCAGTTGACAAGAGTGTGCTTTGACTTGGCAAAAAACCTTCGTGCAGGCACCCATACAGCTACTGAGCGTCTTGAACAGCTAAACCCTGTTATAGAAGAACTTTTTCATACTGAGCAGGATCTGATTGAGGTATTTATTGTTTCATAGGGCCAAAATAAGCAAAAGAAGAGTGACATTGTTTTTTTCTTTCACGCATATGCCTTGAGTGCTCATAAGAAACATCTAGGTGAGACATTCTGTAGAGAATCCACAACATACATTTTGGTTGAGATTTTTTTTCAAATATTCACTCTTATCTAGGGGCATTTACTTTACAAAAATAGTGAGTATGATTAGGAAATACCACAACCACAAACCGCAGACATGGCACCGCGAGGAAGAGCCACACAACCATCGTACACTTGTGGAGATAAGTAGTTTTTTAGCTTAAACTGTTATTTTTATCCATGCGTCTGGGCTGCTCAGAAGCAACATCTTGAAAGGGTTCTCTTTAGTACCCACAACAAATGTTTTGTTTCATACGTAAGACAAATAAATTTCAAATATGCAATGTTTCTGGGAGTCTATACTTTACAGCTCCTATGTAAATGTTTTTTTCACATTTTTCACTGAAATATCACATGAAATACTGATTAACACTTGCTGTGGAGATAAGCTTATTTTTTGGGCTTTAAATTGTTTATTTTTCTTACCCATCTTTTAAAACATTTGTTTAGAGTGCTCAAAAGAACCGTCTCTTTGAGACAGTTCTTTTGAGTACCCACAACATTGTTTTTGTTGAGAAGTAAGATCAATATACAGGACTTTAGTTAAGAGTGCATAACAAAAATTTTATTTTCTTATTTCTCAACCAAAACATATGTTGTGGGTACTCAAAAGAACCGTCTCAATGATACGGTTCCTTTGAGCACCCAAAACAAATGTTAAAATTGATGGGTAAGAAAATATTAACAATTTTAAGCTGAAAGTTTTGGTTTATCTAAACCTGTGAATATATTTAGAATACACTCCTATCTGGAGGCCTGCGGTTTACAACACCTACTTTAATGCTTTTTCCTATTTACCATTTGGGGAACAGTCACAATGAGACCTGATGATCGATCTTTAATATTTTGGTCTTTATTTGTCACTGTGTTCACGACAGAGAATCGCAGAAATCACAGCAGAACCCTTTCACTACATTATCACTAGGTGCATTATAGCCAAAATACTCGAGCGTGAATACTCTGTAACACCTTGAGGTATTCTGACTGCAAGTAATAATATTTTGTTCTATTCCAGGGCGGTTTTTTCTGATGTCTGTGTTGTTATAGTACAATACAGCTGTACTTTGCAAACCATCTCTCCCTGCTCTGCCAGTCTCTTGAAAATACTTTTCCAGAGATGTGGGTGGCTTATAATGTATTATTTGACGAATGTGTGGCGCATTCAAACCCATTCCTAGGGCAACAGTTGCAAAAACAATCCTCACTCTACTTTTTACTTTGCAAAGTTCTTGCACGATAAATCTTTTCATGGTCTCAGTGTTCACTTGTTGATACTGAGCAAACAGCCTGTTTTCAGGTACGGCTTCACCAACATACTGTTTCTCCCCCCTTTTCTTTTCAAAGAAACTGTAGGCAAAGCTTATTACACTTGTATCCGTGTACATAATAGTTAATGGGAAATCAAGTTTATCTGTCATCAGCTGATCTGCTAATGGTGTGAGAATTTCTTCTAAGTGGTCCTCTGTGTCAGTTGATGGTGGTCGTGAAACCTTTCGGTATTTGATGTCTGGGTTTACTGCTATTACTTTAGGCTGTTTAAGTTTTAGGGATTTAATAAGCTCTTGTTGTGCTGCTGGTGGAGCTGTTGCAGTCAACACAATGGCAGGTATCTGGGGAAATCTTGATAGTAGCTCTGAGCCAATCATTGAGAACTCTTTCCTAAATTCTCCACCCCTAATAATAATAAAAAACAAATTATTTGAATTTCAGAAAATTATCAAGACCTTTTACAAGCCTGAAAGCTCAAGAGAAGATGGTACATTACCCCATTTCAGGACCCTACTTGGTAGGAGAAATGTGACCGGGCAGGTCAAAGCTACAAATGGTTTTGAGGCGCATAAAGATTTCATCTTCACTGTCACAAGGTATATGGGGTATTCCATAATAAGCAAGACAGATAGCAAAAAAAGTGCTTTGAATTTTAACCCTTTGTATTCTGATGAATTTTCTCATACAGATAAATACATAAGAATGGGATTGTCAACTATATTTATCAAAGGGTAACAGGCAGACATTTCCAAATAATTTTGTGGGAGCTCAGTGGCAGAGTGCTTGACTTGAGACCAAGGGGCCGTGGGTTTGAACCTCACCAGCGTCACTGCTTTGTAGTCATTGAGCAAGACAAATTTATCCTTGCTTAGTACTGGTTCAACCCAGG
The DNA here is from genome assembly GCA_964019695.1 of Loripinus fragilis. Lineage (NCBI taxonomy): Eukaryota > Metazoa > Mollusca > Bivalvia > Lucinida > Lucinidae > Loripinus > Loripinus fragilis. Next base: position 592,291 of record CAXHUL010000002.1, read on the forward strand.
AAGACTCTTCCCTACATGACTGAAAGATTGTTGATGGGACGTAAAGAATCAAATCAAACAAAATAATTTTGTGATTCTGTCCCTGAAGATTGCATTTACTCTAGATAGCAAACAACGCTGGCCCTGATGAAACAATGGGGTTAATTTAAGTATTTATATGTACATGTGTACATGTATGTACTCCAAAGAGAAATGAGTATGACATGGTTATGCCACAATCACCCACTAGAAACCAAACCACCACACTACAAGGAAATGACATGGAACCACACAACAGCAATAAACATTTACTATTAAAGTAATGGAACCAGCTGGCTCTTCCTCAGCAAGATGATTGCAAAACTTACTATATTGCACAGTTGTTGGTGTGCCCTTGCAAATGCCCACACTTTTGAAGAGAAAGCTAATAAATATGGGCTATGACCTAGTTTCATGCACCACATATGTTTTGGTTGAGAAATAAGAAACTTAATTATGATCACACACTCTTATCTGGAGGCCTGTGCCCTTTTTATACACCGACGACCCCTAGGTGGGATCACAAAGTCAAAACAATTTTTTTCTGAAATAGGTCATGTTGAATATCAAATTAAAGGGAAATACGTGTAGAATATTATGCAAGTTTGACCTTATGCACTCCCCTGACATTTTTGGCTGCATATTAAGGTCGGATATTTAAATTGTACAGATAAGTATATTTTGATTGAACTTAGTGAATTGGTAGTCTTTGAGTATGGTCTGAGTGAAACCCAAGAAGATATAAGCTGTTTGAGCAATTGGATTTAAATTTTATGGTAAACATCCTTTCCTTGTGACAAGAACTCAGGTGAACAAGTCTGGGCCCATGTGCCCTCTTTAAAAAAAAGCATGGGGATAAAATTGACAATAATTACGACCTCACAAAAGACCAAAGACAAACAACCATTACAAAAATAAAAAAACAACAACATTAAATAACAATGAATTGTTCAACAAGTAGCCCAGTGACTTAGTGGTAGAGTGCACAGATTACGGAGTTGATCAGTTGCCTAATCTGAGTCTTCACATTCACACACACACATGTATACATTTTGTTGATTTTGTACCATCATGACAGTTTATCCTATATGGCGTGTATGTAAAGATAATGAAGTCAAGCTCAGTTATTCTTTTAGTCCGTCCAAGCAGTTTAGACTTTGCAAGTCAGATAAAAAAAATAAGATTTCATGAAATGTATTCTGTCAGTGAAATGTTAATTATAATTTTATTTTGCATACAGGGCCATGATTGTGGAACTTGCTTGTGAAAAACTTGGCCTTGACAGCAAGACCAGCAATATAGCACTGCCAGAAAATGCTAAATTTTGGAGGAACACCAAAGTCAGACAGTGGTTGGAGGAATTGGTAGATCCTATTGTGGACATCATATTCACAGCCTTCAGAGAGCCTTCAATGGATGGAGTGAATATGCACATTGATTCCCCATCTGGCGCTTTTGACATAGTCGCTCCTGCTCGTCTCAGAGGAAAACATATTGACATGTTGCTGAATGGTGATATTGCATATTTAGTTTTTCACATGTCTTACTGTTTTATTGCACCTCAAATGGAACACAGTAATTTGTTATACCCCCCGCAAACTTTGTGGTGGGTATACTGTTTTCACGTTGTCTGTGCGTCCGTCCGTCTGTAACATTTTGTTTCCTCAATATCTTGAAGAGTCATTGCTGGGTTTTCATCAAACCTTGCAAACATGTTCATATATGCAAGACAAATACTTAAGACAAAAAAGTAAGGGTTAGGGGCCAATTCTATTAGAGATATTTCCCTTTGTAGTTCTAAATGGCTTTTAATATAGGGTTTTATGCTTATGCCATTATAGGCCATACACGGGCTGATCATCTCCTACCACAGCTTTTGTTGGAACAATTTGATACTATTCCTATACAATGTAGACACATTGAACATATGCATGAAGTAGTTTGGTTCATAAAAAATATTTTTTGACAAAATGACAGCTGTGAGAACTTCGACAATTTTTCCTAATACGGCTTTTGTATATGCATAGATGGTGCCTTCATGGGCCGATCAACTCCTACCACAGCTTTTGATGGAACAATTTGATACTTTGCCTGTACAATGTAGACACATTGAACATATGCATGAAGGGGTTTGATCTAGAAAAAAATTTTTTTTTTACAAAATGACAGCTATGAGAACTTAGACAATTATTCCCTTATATGGCTTTTGTATATGCATGGATAGTGCCTTTTATTGGCCGATCAACTCCTACCACAGCTTTTGATGGAACAATTTGATACTTTGCCAATACAATATAGACACATTGAACATATGCATGAAGGAGTTTAAAATTTTTGTTTACACATATTCTACTGAAATTTACTTTTCAAAACTAAGGTCTGCTGGTTTGAACTTTAACTTGCCAAGTTTTTTCACCGACTCTTACTGTGCGGGGGTATCTAATAAGCATTGCTTATTGACTTTTTTCATTTTTAAAATCTACATAAAAATAGCTTCACTCTGAAAATTTGCATGGGCATAGAAATAACAAAGCCAACCCTTTTGGTGGAGACTGATATCAACCTTACTGCTCTGATATCTTGTAAAAATAAATAACTTAGTTTTTGTTTGTATGAAAATACCCTTTCAGTACCCATTATTGTACTGACTGTCAGTGCAATACACCTGGGTTAGATATTGCAATATTTGCTCAACTACAAAATGTCCTTTAGAGATTACAGCAGATGATATAAAAATATGATTTAAAGCATTAAATGGTGCGGTTTACAAACAATCCAAGCTGCGTATAAAGGTCTACCGTTAAGGGGTTATTTTTGGCATTTCATGCCTACTGAGTACTGTCATTTCATCTGCTTTGTCTACCTATCTGTATGCCTGTGTTCATGTGTCTTTTCGTACATGCGTTCAACTAGAAATACACATTTAAAATCTGGTTTTATCTCAGTTTTTGGAAAACAACACAGAGGTTGTTAACTAGAGGATGCAATCTGGAAGCAAACCTATACAAAAGTTCTCATTTTTGTCAGCCTTTATTTGAAGGTAATTTTACTTTAACACCGGAAGAAATGACGAAACCCAAATTGCCGTAGTAGTATGACCACATTGAACCTAGCATCCTTTTTGTGGGACATAGGCAAACAGTGCATACCCAGATCAGATATTGCAGAAAGCGGCGTCAATGGAGCACAGTGGCTCAGTGGTAAATTGCTTGCCTCGAGACTGAGGGGCCATGGGTTCAAGCCACACAGGTGTTCACAACATTATTCTCTAAAGTTTTGTCTATCTGTACATATCTATGAACCTATCTATGTTAATCATGAACAAATGGATTTTACTTTTATATAGCTCATTATAGGCCATCAGAAGTGCTACTGTGTACATGAGCCTCACTGTAACAAAACCATTAATGTGGTATATGTCCACAGTGGACTCCGATCAGACTGTGCAATACTGTATAAATAACAATTCAGGTTTTTCTCCATGCAGATACCAAAAAAGCAATTGAGTATGATGAGGAAATACCACAACCAAACACTGCAGACCAACCCATGGTACCATTTAAACCACATCACACTCACTAGACACTAGGAATACAAAAAAATCAAGCAACTAGCTCTCTTCCCCGTCGAGATAATTGCAAAACTATAATGGACACCTAGTAATGCACAACAAAAACATAAAACATACACAGAAATCAACAACATCAGAACTAGCACCCTAGAACGAGAGCAGCCTGAGCCTCTCAGGGTGGGGGTTGGAGGCTTTTACTGGTACCAAGTCTTCACCCTTGATTCTGTTGTTAAGAACAAAGAAGATGAAGACTCTGATCAGACTGAGTGGGTGCTGTTGCTGATCTTAGTCTTCGCTGGCTAGCTTTGTCTGTTGCAGGCTCATTTATCTCTTTTTTTTCACAGGTCAGATGGTTCGAATTCCTGTACCCGGAGAAGAGATGCCACCATTAGTAGATGATGATATTTATAATTATTCTTTGAGCTTCCTAAGAGTGGCCATGGATTTGCTTCAGTTTGATGATTTAGTAAAATCTGGTGACATTGACAGACTTACCATTGTTATGAAAAGACTTTGTCCCACCTTAATTGGGCTTACTTCATATAGAAGTAAATTTGCTATTGAATGTGTCAATTTCTTAACTAAAACTGAGTGTCTTCTGTCTGAAAAGGACAGTGTTAAAGTGAAACTAGAAGCCTTTGTGAATCCTACTGGAAAAGCTGGTGGAAACAAAGCTGCAGACATGCAGCAGGAGAATAACATTAAAATGGTTAAGACAGTTTTGCGTGGTCTTGGTGCTGGTAAAACAGACAAAGCAATTGAAAGATCTTCAAAAGCAGCTCCAGTTATCACCAGTATTGAAGAAAACCTTAAAAATATGACTGGTTCAAAATCCATCCCTAACAGACATGTTAAAAAATCAATGGAAGGTGATGTCAGCCTATTATGTGAGCATTTGAGGCATGTTAGACCTTTTCAGGCAAGATTTGGCAGAACCCTTGATACATACCTTGGCATTAAATCAAGTGTATTTTATGATATAGATAAATACAAACTAAGGGAATTCATGTCTCGTCACAGCAGAAGGGCTGTGTCAAGGGTATACATTGACGATCATGATGGGGTTTAAAGTGAAATATTATTCAAATGAACACTCTTTGTGGACCACCTAGCCCTCATTGTATGCACAGGCGTGATATTTATGGGATCAACCTATCTGCTGTGGCACATCAAGGCTGAAAAATGGGTTTGGTGTTAATACGCAGTATGCATTACTCAAAACACATTGTTAAAAAAATAGCAAGTGCTGAATGGCTATAAATAATTGGAAACATCAAGTCATTTTAGATAGCTTAACAATAACAATGATTGGTAATACACTATTTAGCATCAAAATCACATTATTTTGTGACGCATCTGGTAAACAAATAAGTTGCATGCACCCACAATGCTCAAATCAGATAAGTCAGTGTGCAATATGCATGCCCCTATTGTTTTTTAATGCCTAGCAGCAACGTCCCTGTAAAGTACAGAAAGTTGTAAGCCAAGATGATGAAGTGGAAAGGTTTTCAAAAAGTGTTAAGACTATGAAAAAAAGTGATAGGGGGAAAAATGGATTTTGAACCAGTTGTCTGCAGTTTGTGATTGTGGTATTTCCTGATCATACTCACTTACTATTTTTTATCAAATTATATACCACTCAAAACAAGTTTTCCATCTGACAGTTATAAACATATAGGATCTTGCATGAGTAAGGAGATAAAATGCACAGGTTTAAAATTTTTCAGCGTAAAAATGTAAATATTTTCGTTCCCATCAGTTTTAACATATGTTTTGATGCTCAAAAGAACCGTCTCATTGAGACGGTTCTTTTGAGTACCCACAACATATGTTTTGGTTGAGAAATAAGAAAATAAAACATTTGTTACGCACTCTTAACTAAAGTCCTGTAAAATGTATTGAATTTATTAAATGAGTTGGGGGGAAAAGTGATAAAATGCATGGATTGCCCAGCATTTTCTCACTTTTTATCAGTTTGATAAATTCAATAGTACAAGAGCACAAATGTTAGATTCTATCTATCATATGACATTAGGATTACTTTAAATCTCATTTCTGGTGTAAAAAAGTTAAGATTTTGTCAAATTGCAGGCAATAACTATGGACGCCATTTCATATGTATAGCTTTATCCGAAATTCTGTAAAAACTAGTGGTTTTATGGATTTTAATGCTTAGTGTTATAGTTGGCAATCCGAATCGAAAAAAGATGCATATTTTTGGTTTTGTTGGCATTTTTGAGTACATTTGCTAGACCACTTTTAACATAATATTTAGCATGTATACAAAGCCTTAGGGGTGGATGCCAAGTCTGAATTTGCATATAAAGGCCAGAAATTAGGTCAAAGGTCATTGAGTGCAAAAATGAGAAAATATGTACTACTGTAAAACAACTTCATCTTTTTATATGTAAACATATTTTATTTCAAGCCAAATTTTGTATGCTTATAGTCATAAGTCTGAAAAACATTGAGAAAATGTTTTTTTTAACTAAATGTTCATATGTTGGCTTTAAAATGGGGTCAAAGGTCATCAAGTGCAATAATCGGAGCATTTTTACAAACTGTGTTTCATTTTTTTCTCTGGTCCAATAACAAGATGTTTTTTAAACCCTAAAAAGGATAGAAGTCGTTCAGAAGGCTTAAATTAACATGTTTATTATTAAAATAACCCCTTTAGAAGCATCCTTTTATGGATTTTACAAAGACAAACATCGTAAGTTTTGTGCAATCATGACGGAAATTCTCCCTCATTTGGGCTAAACTGGGATATGTGGGCTACTTTGATAGTTTGCTGCACCTCTTAGAAAGTAAAACTATTTTCAGTTTGTGACATGTCTTGGGACCTTAGAAACCCATAATTTAATAACTTTTCTGTGGTCATTTTTCTATAAATCACCTGTAATCAACGTTACCCTACTGACATTGAAAATAACAGTACACACAATACAAGGCTAATGTTGATTTATCTTAATAGTATTAGTGAAACAGTTTAAGCATTAAATGTTTAAACTAGACATAAAAATCAATTGCATACATCTGTGATATGTATTTCTGCTCATCAGTGATACTTATGTTACATGTTATACTAAATTGCAGATAATGACTTTACAAATTACATGTATTAGAATAGACCATGATACCTGACCTGAAATATACATGATGTTGATCTATATTCTAATTGAAAATCTTCATTTTCATATATTTGAAGTTGTTTATAACTTTTAATTTGCAATGAAGTGAAATCAAGTAAATAATTAAATATGCTAATTAGTATGTCATTTGTACTGGCTCCAGCATGTAATGCATAGCTGCTAACAGATTCATTTTTCTATTTACATTGCATTGGAATTGGCAAAATACCTTTCAGAATGAAATCAAAATATAACTATATTAACAATAATGGATCGAAAATTGCTGCACATATATTAATGAGGTAACGTAGGTAACAAAAGGTGCCTTACATAAATGGATAAAGGTAGTAAATTGTTGTTAGGCTTATATAAAATTTGGGTCTGCTCTCCCCAATTCGTTTACATATACTACACACATTTTATTCTATATAAGACTTAATTTAAAAGAGTGCCATGGGTTGGTCTGCAATATTTGAATGTGGCATTTCCTGGTCTTACTCATTTACTTTTTGCAATTCGCTTGGCTCTTTTACATTCATATTGCAGTTTTCAGATTTCTGCCAATGGTACATAACGATAAACATGCAATCTACATGATTTAGATATTGATTATTATCAATAATTTACTTTAAAAAGCATAGCCATATTTCATACATCTATTGTCATGGCAGGAATTAAGGCAGGGGTTACTAAGTGCTGAGTGTCTTCTAGAGCAGGTATAGGTTTTTGAAGGTTGCAAATATAACATCAACCAAAGCTTTCGTAGTACAGAACCAGCATGGTTTATGTCCAAATATAGGGTGTTACATAGATCTAGTATTCAAGATTTTCCTTGTATGCTGAATTCTTTTAATTTTCACTTTTCACTGTTGAAAATTACATTATAAAATTAATTCATCATCTGTCCCCATTAAATCCTTCTATATTTGCTGAACTAGATTTCAAATCATATTGTAATGATGATTATCTTATTATATTCTGCAGCAATTC